>OX439007.1:13657478-14257478 GCA_949316495.1 Amphiduros pacificus | reverse complement strand
ATAAATTTTCAGTGTAAAAAAATATGGAAATATCAACTAAAAATAAGTCTCATCTCAATGATCCATTTACAGTTTGAAAACCCTTAAACTTCATTCCATAACGTTTAGGGCTAGATAATTAGTATCTTGAAACTGATAAAGAGTAGAGCAGGCCATATTTCAGACACTATACTCAGTTAAGTCATGTTTGTTTATTTTCTTCAATTAAAGTAGGGATTGTGGGATGGGAAGCTGATGTAAATGCAGGTCTCTATTTTACAGCCGTAAGTTTTGCCATTAATCATATTTTCAATGGATGTTATTAGTGTAGAAGAAAGGACATCAGCTGTTATACATGTACAGACATAGGAGGAATATGTGTGCAGGAGATGCATGCGGGGCGCAATGACGTAGGCTGACCCAGTTCTAGGTCAAGGGAGTAGGTTAATTACCCTGGGGGTTCAAAGATCTTAGATTATAGCTAAACTAAACATCAGACTGCAGAAAAAAATTGTCAGATGTTTCTCAGAGGTATGAAATCTAAAGATTTCCCACTTAAAAAAATTCTTGTCATATGACTTTTAACAACTTTCTGTGGCACAGTTATCAGTTGTCTGCTAAAACCTACTTCAGCAATTGAACATGTTGTCAACAAGCTTTGTTTAGCTGGTCTGTGATCGCGTGTTAACACCTAATGAGTTACCAGTTGGGCACCTGTCCAGCTTGGGAAACAGGGTGGAGATGTTTAGTACAATTTATTGCCAGAATTATACTTCAGAATAACATTAGATTATTTTAATATTTGAATCAATGAAATAACTGTCTTGGTTTTGACATATATTTTATGGTTATGACAAATATTTTATGGTTGTGACAAATATTTTATGGCTGTGAAAGATATATCATTTATGGGAAAAGTATAATATTTATTTGAAAAATATCTTATGCATGTCAAAACCTTTCTGTCAAAAGGGAAGACATGACTCAAAGGCTTAACTTAAAGGCCGAGATTTGGAAAAAGTGACATTTGATCACTGGTTTGGCCTGAAATCACAAGGACTTTGAATGGCAAAACTGTGAATGCTGATAACTGCTATCAGTGAAACTTATGATTTGACCCTCTTTGATAAAATATGGGGTTTTTCACACCACTGAATGGGAAGACATCAAAGGCTGCATGGATTCCCCTTTAAAGGTTGGGCTGTGCAGAATTGATTTTTTTTCTTTTTTGCAAACATATATAACATAAAAAATAATGATTTTGTATAGAAAACAAGGATGAAATCTTCATAATGGGGTTCTCTTTGAGACAAATGCACATCAAAACATATAGAATTGAATTATTTTTTTGCAAACATAGAAAATATTAAAAATAATGACTTTATATAGAAGACAAAGATGAAATCTTCATATTGGGGTTCTATTTGTGCGATAGACACGTCAGAACATATAAAACTAATTTGTCAATTTCTGCAAAATCTTCTTGGATGTTTGTACTCATAACTTCATAACTATTCATCCATTTTTAATAATTTTTCCACCAAAAGAAAGCCAAAAAAGGCACTAGCTATCATCATGATAAGTGTTATCTTCCAATTTATTCTCTAAATGGTGAAAATATGGCCAAAAATGTGTTGCTCCAATTTTGACAATTGGTAAACAACACCTCCTGTGACTTACGGAGCCCCCTGACAGTTCAAAGGTCAAGGTCACAAAACACACTATCTGTACAGTACTAGCCTGGATGTACAGTAGAGCCCGAAGAGAACGCAACATTTTCTCGCAAGATTAGTGGCGATACATCGCAATATAAAGGCAATAAAAATCCCATAAAACTGTCAAAACTTTTCTGCCCTCTCTTAATTGGAGGTTGTACGCGTTACAACGGGGATCCTGTTTCTTCATCAAACATAAATCTCAGTGGGCAAGCACCCATCTTAGACTGTGATGTGAATTGCATTTCCAGCTTTCTTGTTTTCTTTGGATGGATGAAAATTCTATCCTTGCCTGGTATTCCAACATTTACTTCGAAATTAATATCATTCTTTTTTATTTAATAATTTTCATATAATGCCATTTTTTTCATTTTATTATTATTTTCCTTTCAACATGTTATGAGGGAAAATTTTCAATAAAAATAAATTTCACATGAAATTGCCTATTTGTAAGGTTACTATAAAAACTCTGTTATTTTGTTTAAATGAATATGCATGTGTGAGTGTCATGATATACAATACATAATCATAACATGCTTCCTGTTGAAAACTTAAACACACGCTTGTTTTCAGTCTAAGGTCATGGTTTAAAATCAATATTGGTTTATTTTCAAGAAATCACTTAATATATCCTGATTCCCAAAAGAATATTCCATAAAAGCTTACATCAAGTCACGAAAGTCATAAAGTATATCAGCATGAGGGTTAAGCAGTGAAAGATTAAAGTCATTATCATTTCACATTGATTTGGGTAATGGTGTATGCAACCCCTCAAGACATGGCATGACCCTTCATTCTTAGAGCCACGGGCTGTGGCGCAGTTGGTTAGAGTGCCAGTTTATTAGCACCAGTTCCTCTGTTGTGATCCAAAGGTCGTGGGTTCGAACCCCGGCAGTGCCGGGATTGAACTCATGATACAATTTCCCATATGAGCTGAGGCCTGTGCCTAAAGGGTTAACCTGTTGTCCTTGTAAATCTTTGACCGGGCGGGTTGTCATGTCAAGGACCTGCGACATGACAATTCAGTGAGGCAGCACTATCTGCTACAAGTAGGTCTCATCACGAAATGACTGAAATAATGTTGAAAGTGATGTCAAACCCCAAACAAACAAAAAAACAAATTCATTCTTAGATAATGCACTGTACCAATGTGAATACTGTTTATGTGGTGCAAATAATGATATTTAAATGATCTTTGGCTAAAATAACAGTATTTTTAACAAATAAAATTCTAAATAGCCCCCCGCAGAATGGAGCAAAATTGGAGCAAAATCATGGAGGACCTCCTGAATACTCTAAATGAATAAACTGTTTCTATGAACTGCAAAACCCTATATGTCTTAAAACGAAATATTGTACCTTGACAACAACAAGGAAACACCGAAGAAAAGATGACACGAAATAAATAAATATTTCCAAAAAAATCTTTCTTCTTGACAGAGTCTTATATCCCCCAAGGGGGCAAAAATCAGAGGCAAATACACACCTATGCCCACAAAAAATTGGTTAAAAAATGGCCAATAACCCAACAAAAATAATGGTATAATAATTTCCTAAAAATATTGAAAAATCCTCATAGAAAACAATAGAAAACATGGGGTTCAATATATCCAGCTTAGAAATGGACATTCCGACTCCGCACCGGAGTCGTAGGCAGCGCGAAAAAAACAAAATAGTCTGGTGGCTTCAAGGGAGAGGGTCCGTAATTTAAAAACATTAAATCAACCAATCAAACCCACTGTAAAAGCAAAATTTGCTTCGAAAAAAGTCCCAAATGCCTCGGAAAACGTTAAAAATACAACGTTTCATACGTTACAATTATTTTGGTCGCAAAAAACGCACTCCAAACCACGATAAAATGGTTTTTTCATATAGCACCTCCACCAGGAGCTAGAAAAAAACAATAGCACCTCCAGACAGCCCTAGAGGAGGTGCCAGGCACCTCCAGAGGTGCTAGCACCTCCACGCTTTCCTATATAAGCATGAATAAGGATAACGCAGTCAGTCCCCATCCAACTGACGAGATCCAAAGAGATTGAAACCAGTGTTGGTATTGGTTGGGACTGCGATCGTTGTTCAAGATCGTCTTATGCAGCATCGCCTACTTACATTTGTTATTATTCCTACATAAGATGATGGAGCCGTCTCACACCTCTTCAAGTAGCAATCTCACCGACGAGATAGCCAAGCTTTCCACCAGCCAGACAAGCGTCGTAGAGTCTGCCTCAATGCAGTCTCTGGTCACAGTCATCGCCAAAGATGTTGGGTCTGTAGAAGTAGAGCCCGCAAAATGGGCCGCCTTTCAGGCATTTCTCAAAAATAAAGAAAACCCCCTGGGAGAAGGGACCTCCGGGCTGCAATCAAACGCCAAACGCAAGCGTAATGATAGCAACGCCCCACCAGCTAAGAAAGGGAGGCCCAATATTCCCACGGAGCATGAAAACATCTACAAGAGGGCACGCAACGCATTAGCGCGACACGCACGCTATCATGCAATACATGCGTCACTACAGAAATACGCCGCAATGGAGGGACATGTTATCCCCCGCCGACTCAAGGTAAATCCTTATAAATCTTCTGCAATTAAAGTCTATGTAAAGCAATACAGCAGACATAATACTATAACTACATCAGTATATAACAAAGAACAATTAAAGAGTGATAAACAATGCTCAGGTTCACCAAAACAGTGTGTACGTAACCCTGCAACGGAACAATGCACCGTTAACAATCAAACAATGCACGAGCACTCCTAACACAGGGAAACTAGGCCGCACGTGATTAATATGCCGGGAACCATCGTAATTTTGAAACCCGATCGGAAATCCCGCATCGGGCACACAACACCGAACAAGCCGCCGGTCAAACCGCCGGAACTTATTCGTTTTCCTACCACAATATTCACGAAATTCGTAGAATTCACAAACGAAACAAAGACGTCAAAGTCAATAACATTCAAAACAATGACTATATATGCTTTCCATTACAGATCAGAATTAGCCCTCCAAATGGAGCCAATGACTCTAACTTCTCGTCAAAATGGCGAGAAACCATCCATAAATACGAGGCAGAACTTCTTGCAATGGAAACAAAACATGCATCCTTTATGCTCACCACAAACAAGCATATCGCTGACACAGCTTGGCAAGAACTCAAATCGAAGGTGGACGCAGATAGCTTCACAGAAGCACAGGCGGCCGCAAACACAGTGGCCAACCGTGTACGCATCGAAGAGAGCAGCAAGCAGCGCAAAAAATTCGCCTTTGACCTCGAGAGGTCTGAAGAGGAAACCCTCGGCGTACCCAAAAGCAAGAAGAACCGTTCAATGCTACCCAACAAGGAAGCCAAGCTTAAAGGCCGAATCACCAAAGAAGCAAGAAGGAGAATCCCTAACACAAAAGGGAAACCTCACAAGAACAATACAAAGAAGCCAACAATCGGCGATATCATTAATTTATTCACATAAAACAAACCGCCAGGCTTCGAAAATTAGAGCTACTCAAGACAAAGAGACAATGCTCAACATGAATCTCCCAACCAATAAGGTTGAGTGTCATAACATCAATAATAACGCAAACAATGACCATGTAGACCTCAACTTAGATCTAGAAAATGAAGAAAACTTCAATGACAACTTACCTGTAATGAATCAAACCAGAAATAAAACTGTTACAAACCAAAAAATAACGATCTCGTTCTTTATCAAATCAGTTACTATTAACCTTGACAACAAGGAAGAACGTTCAGTCATTAACCTATCAAGCCATGACTTGACACATAATGAAAGAGCTATCCTCCTAAAAGGCCTCAAGTTCTGCCCCACACCGGGTGAACCCAAAATACATGAAATACAATCAGACTTGAGATCCTTTTACAGAAGAATGAGACTCAAATCATTTTGGCATGATTCAACCCCAGACACTCTGGATAATCAGAATATACCAAATCAAAATCAACCTAGCATAACAACCCATTTTGCCCCTACCAACCACCTATCCTCCTCACAAACTGCCCCGACCGCCTCAGATCCACAGGCAAAATTCAAACCGAAAAGCACGTGGGAACCTAATACCACATCTAGAGATCCTGTGCTTGAAACCTTCTTCAAATGTGTGCAAAAGGACATACAAAAATTTGTCCCCAGGGCACCCCGCACCCAAAACCTCACAAAAGAGGAAAAATCCGCCTTAGAAACCCTGAGTAAAAACACCTCCATCACTATAAAAAAGGCCGACAAGGGCTCAGCCATAGTGATCATGGACACAGAAGATTATATAAAAGAAGCAGAAAGACAACTGAATGACGTAAACTTTTACGTCAAGACCCCCAATGACCTAACAGAACAACATAAAACTAGTGTAAGGAACATACTGAATGAAATGTATGATAAGGACGAAATCGACAATGACGTATACATGTCATTGTGTCCACATGAGGCAAGAACAGCCAATTATTATTTCCTACCCAAAATACACAAGAAACAGGTTGTAGGGAGACCCATCATCAGTGGTAATGGGTCACCCACAGAACAAATTTCTGCATTTGTTGACGAGCATATCAAACCCTTTGTAAAAGAAACCCCTTCCTACGTAAGGGATACCACAGATTTCATTAGGAAGATTTCCTCCTTCCACAGTAACAATGAAATCATTGTAGCCACAATGGACGTGACTAGCCTATATACAAACATTCCTCACAGTGAAGGCCTAAATGCAGTATATAGATGTCTGGTGAGAAACTACAAAGGAAAGGCCACAATAAAAAGCCTAATGACCCTGTTAGAGGCAGTACTGAAAATGAACAACTTCACCTTCAATGGTGAACATTTCCTCCAAATAGGAGGTACAGCAATGGGTACCAGAGTAGCCCCCTCATATGCCAACCTCTTATGGCACATCTAGAGGACAAACTCCTAAAGAATGCCCCATCCAAACCAGCTCTCTACCTGAGATACGTAGATGACATCTTCATGGTATTCGACCAGGGAGAAGAAAAACTCCTTGCCTTCATTGATTATTGTAATACCTACCATTCCAAAATAAAGTTCACCTCAAAACATTCTAAAAACGAGGTAGAATTTTTGGACACATTGGTAAAGGTTGATAGTACCAACGGTACCATCTATACAGATCTATACACCAAAGATACTGATACACACAATTACCTTCACTACACTTCTTCCCACCCAAAACACTGCAAAACAGGTGGCCCCTATGGGGAATTCCTAAGAATTAGAAGAAATTGCAAAAATATAGAGGACTATGACACCCATTCAAAACTAAGAGTGGAAGACTACAAACGAAGAGGGTACCCCACTGATACCCTTGAGGCCGCCAGAGTAAAGGCCAGAGAGAAGAAACGAGAGGATTTGCTCACACCAAAAGAAACTAAAAAGAATGAGCAATCAAAGGTACCATTAGTTACCACCTACAATGAGGCCAACCCAAACTTCCAGCAAATCCTAGGGAGATATTGGCCCCTACTAAAACTGTCACCACAAAAGGATGCATTCCCAGAAAAACCACTGGTAGCATTCAGACGCCCAAAGAACATCTCAGATAAACTCATCAGAGCATCTTGTAACCAAACAACAATAACAAACAATACAAACCGATCTGCACCACCCTGCAAAAGACCATGAAGGTGCCAATTCTGCCTCAAATGGAAACTCCACAAAACTGTGAAAAGCTCAGAAACTGGAAGAGAGTACAAAGGTCCAGAAAAATACACATGTAACACAAGAAACCTAGTTTATCTCATTACCTGCAAAAAATGCAGGAAACAATATGTAGGTGAGACTTACAGAACATTCAAAGAGAGAATTAACGAACACTTGTGATATGTCAGAAGAAAAGAACATGACCAAGCAACAGGCCATCACTTCAACCAACCAGGTCATAGTATAGATGACATGGAATATCAAGTGGTCTACATACTATACAAAAAACCAATCCCTCACGACCAAACCAGAGTTGCTAGAGAACTGGAATGGATAGACAAGCTGAGAACATTTAAACCAAATGGTTTGAACGAAAAAGGCAGATAAAGGGATTATTTTCCTACCCTACGCAGACGAACTATTGAAAAATAGATTTCAATCTAGTCCAACGTCTGTCTTAAACGGCAAATAGTACACGATCAAACACTGAACCATACCATTTATTTTAAATAGGTTCAAAAACACCAGAAAATCAGTCATAACACTGTATAACAATAATACATTAATTTGACAAAAAAACGAATTTTCGGCGCTATGGAGTATTCCAACTAGGCTTTAACAGGAATCAAGCAAGAAACCCTGAATCAAGCCGGCCAAATTCGATTTTTCGCATCCCGCGATGGACTCTGGAGCCTAAAACACACACGGCCCGAGCGACGGCGCGTAGCAACAATGCCCCGTTACCCGTAACAACAATGACAATACACAATGGTCTCGCACAACATCCAAACCAAACACGATGGCGCCCAACCAACAGGTTTACCCCTTTTGCGACTTCTGTGGCCAAATATACACCACAAGACGGGCGCTTTTACGCCACAGAAAGACCGCCCATACGTCACAACCCGTGACATACAGATGTGATCGATGTAACATGTGTTATTCCAGACGGGATAACCTGAAGAGACACCAATGAAGGAGCACAGTCTGCTCCAATGGAATAAAAAACGCAAGTATGTCATTGACTACCACATAAGAGTTTTACATAAAACAGTCTAGAAAAGTGACTGCAAAAAATTCAAAACTAAATAAGACATATATACACAACCTGAACAATCTAAACCACAGGGTTACAGGTTCACAGTATAGGAACCAAAAACCCACAACATGAAACCCATGTCGCTAAGATTGAAACTTCCAATTGTTAGAACCAACAACAGAAGAACAGGACAGATGGAAGGTCGAAGATAGGGAAACCAACAATGTTCTCCCCCCACAGGATCAACCTATCCCAGACCAAACTCCCAGTCACCCCCAGGATTCGGATACCCTTGATGATATCCTGGAGGCCCAATACTTGGACACAAGCAACCCCCCGCAGAATGGAGCAAAATCATGGAGGACCTCCTGAATACTCTAAATGAATAAACTGTTTCTATGAACTGCAAAACCCAATATGTCTTAGAACTAAATATTGTACCTAGACAACAACAAGGAAACACCGAAGAAAAGATGACACGAAATAAATAAATATTTCCAAAAAAATCTTTCTTCTTGACAGAGTCTTATATCCCCCAAGGGGGCAAAAATCAGAGGCAAATACACACCTATGCCCACAAAAAATTGGTTAAAAAATGGCCAATAACCCAACAAAAATAATGGTATAATAATTTCCTAAAAATATTGAAAAATCCTCATAGAAAACAATAGAAAACATGGGGTTCAATATATCCAGCTTAGAAATGGACATTCGGACTCCGCACCGGAGTCGTAGGCAGCGCGAAAAAAACAAAATAGTCTGGTGGCTTCAAGGGAGAGGGTCCATAATTTAAAAACATTAAATCAACCAATCAAACCCACTGTAAAAGCAAAATTTGCTTCGAAAAAAGTCCCAAATGCCTCGGAAAACGTTAAAAATACAACGTTTCATACGTTACAATTATTTTGGTCGCAAAAAACGCACTCCAAACCACGATAAAATGGTTTTTTCATATAGCACCTCCACCAGGAGCTAGAAAAAAACAATAGCACCTCCAGACTGGAGGCGCCCTAGAGGAGGTGCCAGGCACCTCCAGAGGTGCTAGCACCTCCACGCTTTCCTATATAAGCATGAATTAGGATAACGCAGTCAGTCCCCATCCAACTGACGAGATCCAAAGAGATTGAAACCAGTGTTGGTATTGGTTGGGACTGCGATCGTTGTTCAAGATCGTCTTATGCAGCATCGCCTACTTACATTTAAAATTTTAAATAGATCATGAATCATTTATAGTGAAATATTTATATTCTTTCTGAAAATTAACATATTTCATAAGATCCTGCATATCTAATCAATGATATAGAACCTGTATTTGACTCAAGGGAGGGACAGTCCAGTTATAAAAGAAAGGGTCACATTGTGTTGAGTAATGGACAGATCGATGATATGTGGGAGGGGTCACATAGTAGTGTGGGATGGATAGTCCAGTAATAAGGGAGAGGGTCACATTGTGGTGAGGGAGGGACAGTCCAATAATAAGGGAGAGGGTCACAGAGCAGTGAGGGAGGGACAGTCCAGTAATAAGGGAGAGGGTCCCATAGTAGTGAGTGACAGTCTAGTAATAAGGGAGAGTTCACATTGTGGTGAGGGAGTGAAAGTCCAGTGATAAGGGAGAGATTGACATTGTGTTCAGGGATGGACAGTTTAGTGTTTAGGGAGAGGGTCACAGAATGGTGAAGGAGGGACTGTTCAATAATAATGGAGAGGGTCACATAGTGGGGAGGGAGGGACAGTCCAGCAATAAGAGAGAGGGTCATAAAATGGTGAGGGATGGGCAGTTCAACGATGAGGGAGAGGGTCAGAGTGGTGAAGGGGGGACATTCTAGTGATGTGGTAGAGGGTTGCATTGTGGTGAGGGAGAGGGTCAAATAGTGGTGAGGGATGGACATTCTAGTGAGGGTGAGGGTCGCATAGTGCTGAGGGAAAGAAAGTCCATTGGTGAGGGAGAGGTGAGGGGTGAACAGGCCAGATATGAAGGAGAGGATCACATACTGGTGAGGGGTGGACAGTCCAGTGATGAGGGAGTGGATCATATAGTTGTGAGAAATAAACAGGCCAGTAGTGAAGGAGAGGGTCACAGTGCAAAGACTTTGACAGAACATTAATTAGGGATGGGCCTTTGCACAGATGTTAAATGAATAAAGGAAGCATGTAAAATTGTCCCGCAGATAACAGGATAAGTCTATGTATCAAGTGATTATGGTTTGAAGGCTACACTGTGGAAACAATTAAGTCACATCTTGATGCCGTGATGGGTTGCAGGTTGTGGATATAGTACATTGACCAGATGGGTCAGTCAAAGAGGATATGGGTGGTCAAAGAGGATATGGGAGGGGGGCAGAAGTGGCATTCAGGCAGGCCGCTGGTAAATTTAGATATCACAGGTGGCAGTTTTGAACCTGGCCCATTTCCCAAGTGGAGTTGGGCAGCACATATTTCATCATCACACACCATATTAAGGACTTTTTGCAGATTTTTACAATTCAATAAATTTAATTTCTGCATTCATGTGATCATTTTGTCTACCAATTTTGTTAAAAGATGTCTGAAACAGTTAACATTTCATTATGTCTTCATGTCTGATTGTGAAATCACTTTATACATTACTGTAAAACATTTTATCATGAAATGAATATGAGAGATATTGTCGCCTGGTCACATAATCACATTGAAATATCAGCACTATATAGCATATTATGAGTTATATAGACAGGATCTTTACCTCTAAATAGTTACATGTCTGTAGTTTAATGTGCAGTGTTAATACTAAATATTCATTGCACAGTTATTTGAGGATTTTGAATTATTTCTTTATTAAGACAGAGCTCATAGATGTCATTTTCAGTAGTCGCACATCATTTTAAGCTGTGAAGCAATGAATATTTTTGAAATTTTGATAATATAAGGCTGAAATTGTTCATATTCCATTGTGTCTACATACCAGAGGATAAAATCACCAATATACATTGCCTACAGGACAGTTTTATTGTGATATGAGTCTGAAAGATGTTAAAATTGGTGCCTGGTCATACTTTCAAACTGAAATATCAGTTATATGAGACATTATGAGGAATATGGATAAGATATTGACCTCTAAATATTCAAATGATTATATTTTGATGTGCAATGTTAATACTATATACTCATTTGCACAGTTATCTGAGGATTTTGAATTATTTCTCTATTAAGACAGAGCTCATAGATGTCATTTTCAGTAGTCACACACCATTTAAGCTGTGATACAATGCATTTTTTTTAAATTTTGATAGAACATAGCTGAAACTGTTATTATTTCTTTTGTCTACATACCTGAGAATAATATCACTGCCTGCAAAACTGTCTTATTGTGATTTGAATCTGTAAGATCTAAAAATTGATACCTGATGTCATTCTCAGTGGCCGCAAACAATTTTATGGTCTGACACAATAATCATTTTTAAAGTCTTGATAAAATATGGCTAAAATTGTTTAGATTTAATTATGTCCACATGTCTGATGATGAAATCGTCAAAATGCATTGCCTTCAAGACAGTCTTATCATGATATGAGTCTTTGATATGTGAAAATGGATGCCTGGTCATACTATCAAACTGGAATATCAGCTCTATATGACACATTATGAGACAGGATCTTTACCTCTAAATAGTTACATGTCTGTTGTTTGATGTGCAGTGTTAATACTAAAAATTCATTGTACAGTTATTTGAGGATTTTGAGTTATTTCTCTAAGACAGGTCATAGATGCCATTCAGTAGTTGCACACCAACTTATGCTATGATACAATGAAATCTTTTGAAATTTTGATAAAACATGGCTGTTCATATTTCATTCCTACAGAACAGATTTATTGTGATATGAGTCTGAGAGATGTTAAAGTTGATGTCTGATCACGCTATCAAACTGAAATATCAGCTTTATATGCGACATTATAGGGAATATACATCAGATATTGCCCTCTGAATAGTCAAATGTCTTTATTTGAATGTAAAATATAATTTGTAAATATTCACTGTGCAATTATTTGAAGATTTTGATTTTTTTCTGTTTGGACAAAGCTCACATTTGTAAGGTTTAATTGTGATCAAATATGTCAAATCTTGATATATTGCCTGATCACATTGTCATGAATGTTGACTATCAAATGAAGTAATATCTGAACTTTGGACAATGGCAGAATTGTTATTCCTACACAGGGCTGTACTATAGGTTGCTTTTGACATTGATACATTTGTGTGATAACATTGTCATCATTCACTCTGCCTTGCATTTTAAAACTCTTTGGAGTAATATTTTAGAAATATATGCTTTTGCTATTTAGTTAATGATGCACTAAATGGATGTTTTGGGTTTATAGAGATATATTACATTTTTGATTTCAGGATATATAAGTGGTCAAACTAAAAGATAAAAGTACTTCTTGTATGGTGAGAATATATTGTCATGACTTGAGGGTCATTAGTAACACACCACCGCCCCAGCACATTAAGGGTTGACCATGGCACACTTCCCTCATTACTGCTCATAATCACATTCATTTATGCCAGAAAGGCTTCAAAGTTATATCATATTCTAATACATCAGTTTTCTGGTCTTCTCAATACTGCAGTCATGCCACATATATTATTAATACAAAGGCCACTCTTCATCTATTTCATTAATACAAAAGTCATGTTTCATCTGTGTCATCAATACAACAATCATGCTTTATCTTAATGCTGCAGTCATCCGACATCTATCTCATCAATCCAGCAGTCATGTCCATTTATCGTCATTAATACTGCAGTCATGTTTCATCTATGTCATCAATACTGCAGTCATGATTCGTCTTTATCATCAAAATGTGTGCTTCTTCATCTATCTACTCAATACAGTAATCATGATTACTCTATGTCATCAATACTGCAGTCATGCTTCATCCATCCATGAATACTGCAATCATGTCATACAAAAGACTTGCTTTATCTTATGTACTGTAGTCATGTTCCTCTATTTTATCGATACAAACAAAAGTCATGCTTCATTTAAGTCATGCTTAATGTATCTACTTAATACTGCAGTCATGCTACATCTAACTCATCAATTGAAAAGTCATGATTTAACTCTCTCATCAGTACTGCAGTCATGTTTCATCTATATCATCAATACAAAAGTCATGCTTCATCCATATACTCAATACTGACGTCATGTTTCATCTTTGTCATCAATACTGCAATACTGCAGTCATGTTTCATCTATGTCATCAAAATCATACTTCATCTACTTAATATAATAATCATGCTTCCTCTATGTTATCAATACTGTAGTCATGCTTTATCTATCCATCAATACTGTAGTCATGCTTTATCTGTATCATCAATACAAAAGTCATGCTCCATCTATGTCATCAATACAAAAGTTGTGCTTCATCTAACTACTATAGTCATGCTTCTTCTATATCATCAATACATATCATGCTTCATATTTCTGCTCAATGTATTCATGCTTCCTCTATCAACACAAGCAATAGTCATGTTTCATTTATGTCACTGATACTGCAGTCTTGCTTCATGTACCTACTTCATACTACAGTCCTGCTAAACCTTACTCATCAATACTGCAGTCATGCTTCATCTGTCTTCTCAATACTGCAGTCATGGTTCATGTATGTCATCAATACAAAAGTCATGCTTCATCTGTCTACTAAAGTCATGCTTCCTCTACGTCATCAATATAAAGTCATGCTTCATCTCTGTCATCAATATGAAATTCTTGCTTCACATATCTACTCAATACTGTAGTCATGTTTCCTTTATGTCAAATAGTTATGCTTTATCAGTGTCAGCAATACTGTAGTCTTGCATGCTTCATTTTTGTCATGCATTTCATGCTTTATCTTTGTCATCAATTCAAAAGTCATGCTTCATCCATCAATTATAGGCATGCTTCATCTTTATCATCAATACAAAAGCCATGTGTCATTTACTCAATATTGTAGTCTTATTTCATCTTACTACTGTAGTCATGCTTTATCTGGCATCAATAATGTAGTCATGCTTCATTTATCTTCTTGATAAAAAAATCATCCTTCATTTATCTACTCAATACAAAAGTCTGCTTCACCTGTCACCAAAACTTCAGTCATACTTCATCTACTCAATGTTGCAGTCATGCTTCACCTATATCACTACAAATGTCATGTAGTCATGTTCCTCATCAATACCACAGTCATGTTACATATAATTTATCAATATGGCAGTCATGCTAAATCTATCTAATCAGTGCTAAGTATGCAACAACCACATTATCAAGACTACTTAAAGTGGGATTTAATACTATGTCTTATTATGATACTTATATGTCCTCATATAAAGTGGAGATACCTAAGCACACCATATGTCACACCATATTTTATGTCATGAACATAGTTATAGCCTGGATATATAAAATAATAATAATAATAATAACGATTTATAAAGCGCTATATCAGACCAGGTCTGCTCTAAGCGCTTCATTAAGATAGTGCTTTCTAAATAAAAATGTCTTTTTTTTTTTCAAGAGTTTTTTCTTGAAGGTTTCTACAGTTTTACAATTTTTCATTTCAAGGGGCAGGGCATTCCAGATCCTAGGCGCATATACCATGAAAGCCCTGTCGCCATAGGATTTCATATTAGTCATAGGTACTATGTATCCATTCTTATCATTAGATCGCAGTCCCATACCCAACTGTTTATATTCTTATAAATCAGACAAATATTTTGGGGCAAAGCCATTTTGCACCCTCCATGTTAGTAGAGCTATTTTGAAATCAATTCTAGCCTTCACAGGCAACCAGTGAAGGTCTATAAGTTTTTGTGTGATATGATCTCTTTTTTTAAGTTTCCCAACTACCCTGGCTGCAGCGTTCTGTAATTTTTGTAGTTTAGCTAATTCACATCCAGGTAACCCAGCAAGAAGGGCATTTCCATAGTCAAGGGTAGAGGTAACAAAGGCATGGGCAAGGGTGTTGGCAGTTTTTTCATCCAGACAATTTCTTATTCTTGATAAATTTTTTACATGGAAGAAACCATTTTTACAAATTTTTTGATTTGTGATTTCATAGATAGTTCTTGATCTAGAATAACCCCTAGATCCTTAACAGCATTTCATCTAGGAATTTTAGTTTCCCCTACTAGAATTTCTTCTGGTACATTTTTCTTTCTGAAATCACAGCTTTTACCACATAAAAGCATTTCTGTCTTTCCATCATTTAACTTCATCTTATTCTCTATTAAGAATTTTTTAACCTCTATAATACACCTTTCCATCTCTATGCAAGACCTATTTCTAGTTTCTTCAGATTTAGGATCAATGGTGATGTACAGTTGTATGTCGTCAGCATAGATATGATTGGTGAGATCATAATTACCAATGATATCTGATAAAGGCTCCATATATGCAGTGAAAAGTAAAGGTCCCAAAACCGAGCCTTGCGGGACGCCATATTTAATATTCATGTTTTCAGATCTTTTACCATCAATTATGACACATTGTTTTCTATTAGATAAGTATGATCTAAACCATTTAAGGGCAATTCCTGTGATACCACATCTTTTTTCCAATCTATTCAATAATATCTCATGATCAATAGTGTCGAAGGCTGCTGATAGATCCAGCAGTACCAGCATTACCGTTTTACCATTATCAATATCCATTAATATGTCATTCTGAACTTTAAGCAATGCAGTTTCCGTACTATGGAATTCCTTATATGCTGATTGAAATAGCCCTTGAATTTCATTTCTAACCAAATGACCTACAAACTGTGTAGCCACAGCCCTTTCTATTAGTTTTGATAAATAGGCCAGATTCGAGACCGGTCTATAATTTTTCTTTATCAGTTCAAGGCCTAATTTCTTAATTAAGGGTCTAATAATAGCCATCTTCAGGTCATCCGGTACGCTACCCAGTGATATTGACTTATTTATGATAGCCTTTATTAATGGCAATAAACTTCCCAAACATTCATTGAGTAGCCATGTTGGAATGGGATCTAATTCACATGACTTCTTTGCGGATTCTTTGCGGATATATATATATATATATATATATATATATATATATATATATATATATATATATATATATATATATATATATATATATGTATGATAAACGATCCATTGCGTTAAAATGGAGCGTACACTTCAGGCTCTACTGTAAGTCAATTTTAAGATCATATATTGTTCCAGATACCTTAAAGCACCGTAAAATTGCCTGGAATGTTCCAGGTTTCATGAATGCGTTTACCTTTCACGGTCGGGCTTAAAATCATATGAGAACTGGTAATTGAAGCTATGTCCTTTAGATAATCAAAGGAAATGGTGCCAACACATGGCGTGGCTGGTAATTGAAACTAGGCGCTTTGGATAATCAGAGGAAATGGTGCTAATGAATCAAATGCACCACGGTGTATTGTTTAGTATATGCTATACTATACTATTCTATATAACTATATATAGTATAGTACATGATAGGTTATATCAAGGAACAATATTACAATATATACATCAAATCATGGATGTAAATAGTGAGAATTGACAAGATAAAACAATACACAAATTAAGATGTGCATATGTCACTCAGTACGAGGATGTTTTCTTCCTTGCTCTCATTTAAGTCATATAATACAATTGATCAACTCTAGAATTATTTGGATTTTTCCATTCTTCTCCCTCAATCTTCCTTAGCGAATCCTAGTATTTATTCTTTAATTTATATGCAAGATACTGAGGAGAATCCAAAACTATATATTATTACGGAGTCTTTATATGAGTATAAAGTATGTTAGAAGGGTAGAGCGGGTCAGACGGTTAATTGCCCCGTACTGGTGTCACATGTCACCAGGGGGTCCCCCCCAGGGGAATATATAAATGAGACCTTAGGGTCACCCCACCAGTCTAGCCAGAAGCAGCGTCGGGAAGCTTTCACGTGAAGTTTAGCGTAAAGCCTTTACTCCCCAGGACTCCCAGGCTAGGGAAGACAGCAGAAGACGTCTGAAGACATATTGGCATATGAAGGACTGGACATAGTAGGTGCCAACATTATGCCAAAGGTCTCAGCAACGCACTGCTGCCGCGGGTGCTGTAGGCCCATGAAGGGACACGAAGGCCCATCCGGGCTCGGGGTATGCCAGAACCCGCCAGTGGAGACAACAGACCTAACAGGGGACGAAGTCTCATCCGATGAAGATGTCGAATCAGGGACACCGGCTGGGAACCCAGTGTATCACAGATAAGTGCCCTAAGTATCACGATTCCTTTTGTGGCGGGAAATATGTCCCACATGTCACATATCAGCCTGCAGGTTCAGTCAGACATTACACTAGAGACTATGGCAAAAAATATTAATGTGATTCAGGACCAGATTAAATTACTAATGGATACACAACAAGAGGTGAATAGGGTTATATTGGCAGGCAAGTGCAGTGATCCACCAGCGGCCCCGGCCAGCAACCCCTGGGCGGACCACCAGGGGGCACCAATAACTGGCGGGAGCGACCCTTGGCAGCCATGGCAACCAGTAAACACCAGAGGGCAATATAAGCAGGCACCCAGCACAGCTCGTCCTCAGTTCGCGCCAGCACCACCACAGACCAGACCCATACCAGGACTGCGCAACATGGCACATATCTCGGACTTTGATATGTGCCACGTGAAGACCGTGCCGGAGAAGGTGGTAAAGGGGGCTGTGCTGGGTGAGTATGTTGCATTGCACGAATTTTTACCTACAATAATCATAGATTACGAAGCTAACCAAGACTTGCAGACATATCTAGATTCCACTGGTAGCATAAAGTATAGGCGCAAGAATCATCGCACTAGGTCAATATATGACATTAAGACATGGTTAGAAGCATGGTCAGTATATGAGAAATTGATGGTTCGCACACATGGCTTGTACTTATATGAACAAATGTCAGGTTATAGGGATATGATATGTGAGTGGGAGAAGAAATACACTTGGGCAAATATAGCAACATTAGATATGCGCCATAGGCAGAACTTATCTAAGGTATCAGTTGAATTTGCAAACATTGACTCTCATTTAGTATACACAATATTAGACGCTACAGCAGTTAGGGCATCTGCCGCCCGCTGTAGCAGGTGCAAGAGCTATCAGCATACCCGTCTGTCGGAGTGTCCCTTTCCCTCCACGGCACCGTCGGTACAGGGGCCGACGGTGCGGGAATATGGACAGAAGCCCCGACAGGCACAACCCTCATCAGAAATTTGCAACAACTTCAATTTACTCAAATGCACGTTCAAGTACTGCAAACGACAGCATATCTGCCGTCAGTGTCATGGAGCATTGCCATTCGAACTGTGCATCAAGCAGGGAAAATGTGCATCAAGCTCAATCAAGCACGTTCCTGCTACCTGAATATTGGAGGAAAAATCTCAAAGATCACCCAGATAGAGAATTTGCAGATTTACTCTACGATAGGGCCCTCCAAGGGGTTAAGATAGGTTATGAGGGGGACAGAGACTTTTCTTTATGTTCAGACAATTGGCCGTCGGCCACTGTATTTAGTAAAAATGTCTCGGAATTTGTAGAAACCAATCTTCAGTTAGGAAGGGTTCAAGGACCTTTTAGTGAACCCCCGCAGGGTTTCAGGTCTTCCCCCCTGGGGGCCTTTTCTAAAAAATCAGGAGGCAAGGTCAGGATCATACACAATTTATCATGGCCCCCTGGCAGGGCTATCAATGAGGGCATAGATGCAAGTCAATACTCACTCAAGTATGCAACTGTATTAGATGCTGTGAAACTCGCACAAAAATACAAGGGGGCCTGGATGGGGAAAACAGATCTCGCCTCTGCATTCCAGAGTATCAAGGTCATCCCAGAGGACAGAAAATTGTTAGGTTTTACTTGGCCTAACTCAAAAGGCATTAGGCAGTACTATCAAATGGCGTGTCTGCCATTTGGATTAACCAGTGCTCCCAGGCTATTTGACGATTTCGCCCTGGGCCTGGATTTCATGTACAAGAAAAATGGTGCAGCAGCCGACACGATCCATTACCTGGACGACATAATTTCCCTGTCTCCTACTGCAATGGGTTGTAAAAGGTCATTAGACACCATAGTTAGCACATGCAAAGCTTCAGGTTTCAATATACAGGAGAAAAAGACAGTAGGCCCCACCAAGAGGATAGAATTTCTAGGAATAATAATAGACACAGTCAAGGAACAACTCAGCATTTCTCAGGAAAGAATTTCAGATATATCTCAGGAGCTAGAATCAATATCAGGCAGGAGATATGCAACGAAAAGAGAGCTACTTTCAATAATAGGAAAGTTAATATTCTGTTCACAAGTAGTATCACCAAAAGCCTCAACCATTTAGCCACAAGGGCAAAGCAATTACACCACAAAATCAGATTAACCCACGAAGCACGAGCAGACATAGAGTGGTGGCAACGTTGCCTACGTTTGCATAACGGCATATGTTGGTTCCCCACTGAGTGGTCAATGGCAGAGGCTGAAATCCTATTCACTGACGCATCCGACATAGGATTAGGCGCGTGTTACAACAACGCATGGACAGTAGTGGATTTTAACAACAAAAATCAATGGATGAAAAGCATGACCATAGCATGGCGGGAACTAGCTGCGGTGGTCATAGCTATTGCTACATTCGGCCCAATGTTAACAGGAAGGAAAGTGGCTATGAACATTGATAATATAGCTGTGTGCTATTGTATCAACGATGCAAAATCAAAGGACCCATGTTTAATGAATCTTGTGAGAGCCCTATATCTATACACCAATATATATAGAATCCATTATAAAGCTTTTCACATAGGCACCTTATATAACGCAGCAGCAGATTCCCTCAGCAGACTGGATATGACTAGGTTTCGTCAGGTCATGCCTAACGCCGACACAACAATGACCCCAGCAATGCCCATCATGTATGACTTTTAATACCAGGACGTTTAACAAGTTCACTAATAAGTGTGTGAGGGTCGCTAACCGCACCCTAGGCTTGTTATATATTCATAAAAGCGAAGTATTAATATGTGATGACTACGCAAGGAATAATCAACTATGACCAGCACACTCATACTATATGACTTTTAATACCAGGACGTTATCAAGTTCACTAAGGTGTTCGAGGGGTAGCATACGCACCTCAGGCTTGTTACATAATACGCGAAGTATTAATATATGTATGAGTACTCATCATAAAGAATCAAAGCATGATATTATGTTATGTTAACAATAATAATAATTTACCTATTAATAATATAGATCATATTTCTATTTTGTGTTATAATGCTTGCATATGTTAGTAATAATGCAATAATGTGTACTTACACAGTGTAAGCCAGATTAATGTAAATGTAAAAATGTAATCAAGATGCAAATGTAATATTTAATTGATTAAAAAAGATGTAAGTCAAATCATAGCTCGTAAAGCTAACAAGCTAACTTTTGTAAAGCTGGTCATATCCAGTTAAAGAACTACACTACCTTAGCGACAGGTTCCTTATACTATTCCTCAGTGGAATTCATGATAGGGTTTAGCACATAGCTACTTTTATTTAATTATTGCCACTCGGGCAATATATCGATACCCATCATGCACGTCTCACTTAGCCCTCGGCTAAACCAATCAGGGTATCTTGCAGGTTTGGACGAGAAAGTGGCATTACTGATGGCCAACGGAATCCAGGCTAATACCAGGAGGACGTATTCATCAGCCCAGGCTCAGTACAAAAAATTCTGCATTACTTTTGGGTTGGAAGCAATACCTGCAACCGAGCAGACAATATTGCGGTATATAGCGTATATGAACAGCAAACCAGGTAAGAGTGGTCCGTCTCTCACCCCAAACACAATATCTGTATATCTGGCAGCAATCAGATCACTGCACATCATTCATGGGTATGACCCACCACCAATTAATACCCCCAGGGTCATGATGGTACAAAGGGCCATGCTAATTCAGGCACCACCCCCCACTAAAAAATTGCCTATCACATTTGGTATACTCCATGACATGTGCAATATACTCCCTAGAGACTACATGGGCTCCCTCTGGAGGGCGGCATTGACACTAGGTTTTTTCGGGTGTCTAAGAGGTGCGGAGTATTTCGGGGTAAATTCACCTGGGGGCACATGGGTCGTCCCCCCCCCCCTTCATTATCCCAGATTAAGTTTGGTCAGTCCAAAAATAAAAGATACATGAGATTCACTATATGCCGAACCAAAACCAGGTTAGAAGGCACAAAAAAGGCAATAGGGTGCTCTGAAAAAGATATCTGCGCCCCATGCTGCATGTGGCAATATCTCTCAATAAGGGCCAGTACAGGCCAGTTGCCAGGCGACAGCCCATTGTTTGCATTTCAGTCAGGGTCCCCAATACCGAAGCACATTTTTAATAAGACTATCAGGAGCCTAGCCAGTAGCACTGGCCGACCCTCAACCAGTTATTCAAGTCACAGCCTGAGAAGTGGAGCAGCCACGCAGGCAGGTACTGGTAACTGGCAGGGGTGGGAGGTAGCTATGCTGGGCCAATGGCAGTCTAACGCCTACATGGGGTACATCCGAGACACAACAAAGCATGAACTGCAATTCGCAAAACGACTTGCAACTCACAATTCAAAGTAACATCCATTAGTATTCACTATCACATATCTTCTGGCCTTAGGATAGACACCACTATCCCATGGGCATATGGCCATATATATGTAATATGACCAACATATACACTTGTACTGTACTGTACATGTCTGAATTTATGTTTAATTATAATGTGTATAACTATTATGATATGTACGGTAATTGTAAGTGTTGAATGTGATGAATAATGTAATGTGTTTAATTAAATGTCCTAGCGCCAATAGTAAATTGGATGCAATTGATATTAACAGATTTATATGTGAATTTGAAAATAAGTCATATTTGTCCAATTTACATAAGGTATTGGCGTCTCCTCTCTAAGGAGTCTTTATATGAGTATAAAGTATGTTAGAAGGGTAGAGCGGGTCAGACGGTTAATTGCCCCGCACTGGTGTCACATGTCACCAGGGGGTCCCCCCCAGGGGAATATATAAATGAGACCTTAGGGTCACCCCACCAGTCTAGCCAGAAGCAGCGTCGGGAAGCTTTCACGTGAAGTTTAGCGTAAAGCCTTCCCACCATCCCACCCTTTTATCAATGTTACAACGAGGAATTGGGAATTAGACGATGGTAGGGCATATGGCAATATATATGTAATATGACCAACATATACACATGTACTGTACTGTACATGTCTGTATTTATGTTTAATTATAATGTGTATAACTATTATGATATGTACGGTAATTGTAAGTGTTGAATGTGATGAATAATGTAATGTGTTTAATTAAATGTCCTAGCGCCAATAGTAAATTGGCTGCAATTGATATTAACAGATTTATTTGTGAATTTGAAAATAAATCATATTTGTCCAATTTACATAAGGTATTGGCGTCTCCTTTCTAACTATCATTACTACTATTATTGATAAATCACTATCTGATTCATCAGTACCAGTAAGTATGAAAATCGCAATTATTACACACCTCTTGAGGAAACTTGGTCTAGAACATATTGAGAAAAATTATAGACTTGTCTCAAACTTAGCTTATATCTCTAAGCTCACTGAAAGGGCTGTTGCTAATCAACTAGTCAGTCCCTCATCTTGAAAGAAATCGACTTTAGGTCATTTCTCTATGTAGTTACGTACTGTTCAGAATGTATCAGGGGTGATTATCGAGTATGGTCTGTTTTTATGATGGAATATTAACTGCCCTATAATTAACATATTTAATATTTAAAAAATGTGTGCATTTATGAGATAACAAAAGTGTTGATTTGGTTCGTTATATTTGCTTCGCTTCCAAGAAAATTATTCAAGACCAAGATTATAACGTTGTATATCACATGTATGTGCTAGAATGAAATATCTCAAAACACTAGCAATAGGAGCAGACAGTATCTCCTCCAGTTATCGAAGAACACGTCAAAAATCCTGACTGAGGAGACAACCCAGCTTACACTGCTACGTTTCTTTTTGTACTCTCATAGATTGACAGCCCACTGTGGATTTTTACATGTGCAAAGGAGACTCAGTTTCAGGTAGGCAGATGTTGGTCCTGAACTGTCTTACCTCGTGCAAAATAATAAAAATGGACATTCACCGACACAATGGTTGTGAGCAGGATGATGCGGAGTTCACTTCATTATACCCACTTTGAACAATGCATAATTCATGTAATATACAAAATATTTGTTTACGCTGATTTATCATAAAAAGTCATTAAGATATTTTGACATAAAAATGTACATTCTTGTACATACTGAATTGCATAATTTCATAAAAAATAGTACAACAATAAACAGATATATCTTAAAATAAAGTTGATTTTTTTTTTCATTTAATGTATAGGTGAAGGACTTTCAGATTGGATTTTTTTTATATCTTTACTTATGGCTAAAAGGTGCCTGAGCGGTAGTTGTTTGAGAAGTGAATTCGACCAGATACTGATTAACGGGGTCCTATGGGATATCGTGGTAAGAATCTGACAATATACCTTATGCATATCTTTATATTAACCTTTGTGTCTGGGGACAATTCCATGAATCGGGCAAAGCAGGGATTCGCTGTCAGATTCATGGCATCATTGAATACTACATGAAGTGTTTGTAAGCTGAATACTCACTGTTATACAGCATAAGTCCATGGCGTCATATTACAAGGCACCAGCTCACACACCGTAGGAAACGCATGCATTTACAATAATTAACAATAATGTAATGGCCCCCAATTGAAAGCCATTACAATAATATCACAGTTGGGGGGGGGGGGGGGGTGAAAGGTAGGTATTCATTTTTATGATAAAAAATAGACCAACTACAGTTTAAAATGACAGTTTTATTGGAAGCTTTATACTATATCATGAATCAATCTTTCAAGTCAACCCAGATAATCATTCTATAGGAGTGTTAATACAAAAATGATGTTGCTTCAAAATATTCATTTTCTATTTGTTTAACGAATAAGAGTAAGCAGTAAGGTCATATTAGGTGGTAGGTTTTATAATGTCTTTTGTAGTATTTCATCTGATCTTGTTTGTATTAATCATTATTTTATATCATGATTACGTCGAGCATGACGAATCATTTCCACAAATTTTATAATTTGGTTTCAAATCTGCTCTCGGCATCCTTATCTACAAAATGTCTCAAAATGCTTCCATGAAATGTTCAAATTTCCAATCAATTTCCTATGATTTTTTTTTTATATTTGCAATGTAAGTGGCAATTATGTTTTCACCTCTGTGGCCCAAATGGAGAGACATGCTATCAGATTGGGTCCTTGCCAGTGACACTCATTCAAGCAGAGAGCAGATATTCTCCTGGTTAACACCTTAGCACAATGAGTGCAAACAATAGCACATATCTCATCGCCTTCCCCGGATGTGCGTGCCTCCCTCATGTGTCCAAACGGCATTTGGTGAAGTTGTCGGATGGCCCCGGAACGGGAACCCAGATCCGCTAAGGAGATACATTCGACTTCTAAGATTCTGCTGCATATCACAGTCATCAGTAATAATATGACTAATCTTGAAGAGACAAAATAATAAAAAGAAATGATTATTATAAGTCCATACTCGGATTTTAAACGATTATATTGTAATATCATCGTGAATATGAAGAACATGCCTCTTTTTGTGGCATAGCCTGCAATAAAGCCATTTATTTGATCTTGGAGTAATAATTACTCCAAGATTTGATTTAGTCACGTTCAAAATAAGTCACGTTTGTAACCGGCATGAGGTGTTTTTGTCCATATTACCCGACTTCGGAGTTTGAAACACTGGAGTAAGCATAGTTGAATAGGGGAGAGTGGCGAAAGCATAAGCATTTATTGTATTACCGAGAAAATGATATTTTATACATGTAGTCAAGCTATGAAAACACCGAAACAAAGATGGCTTAGAGCTGATCGAAGATTGTATCAACATCTCTTGAGCGACTGACAGGCAATGGTTTATTTGATCATGATTGAGCATTTTGTAAGCAATGTCCCGAAAGAAACGTTTTACGACATAATGGGGATTTTGGGGTTTATCGACATATGGGGGTTTAGACGTTTTACGACATAATGGGTTTTGAGGCGCCATTCCTCAAGCCGCCACCAGGGAGATGACCCTAAGTTGCAAACTCTATTGCTTGGAGATATTTCCCAATCGACAGATTTGGTGTAAATCGAATAATTATAACAGAAATGGAACAAAGGTTCATTATCTACAGAAATAAATAATATTGCCTATTGCAAACTAATTCAAAATAGGATGTCCAAAAGCGTTAATTTCATTATATATTTGGACCAAATGAGACGAGAAAGCCAACATAATCATCCCTTATAGTAGATGGGATTCTATTTCTGAGATAAGATATATTTTCTTTTGCCCTCAATGATTCGATCCAGCATATCCACCTATACTCATAAACATACAACATATCCCTAGTGCTAGCTTCGCTCAATTCTAAATCAAATATCGTGCTCTGTATGCTACTTGTATCTATAGATAAAAGGTCTCACCTGTAATTTGAAAATTGAAAATGCCAAGCCTGGTCCTGCCCCCTCTCCATCATACTCTGTGTTGTTTTGCAGAATGAATGATCATATATGGTTATAATTCAGACATTATATACATTATTAACCTTAATATAATGTAATGTAACAATACATTGGATTTTTAAAATAATAGCTATCTCTAACAATTAAAGTTTTGTTTAAGGCGTCAAAGTATCAGGTGAGTTATCAAGGGGCCATCGCAAACTTGCAAAAAGGCTTTTTATTTTAATTTAAATCCAAGAATGAGATAATATTGTGATAAACTATGCATAATATTGTGATAAACTATGCATCTATCAATTTTTTATTTTTATTTATTCATCTATTTATTTATTTATTAATTTTTTCTATTTATTTATTTATTTATTCATTTATTTATTTATTTATTTATTTATTTATTTATTTCTTTATTTATTTATTTATTTATTTATTTATTTATTTATTTATTTATTTATTTATTTATTTATTTATTTATTTATTTATTTTTTTTTTTTTTTTTTTATTTATTTATTTATTTATTTATTTATTTTGTACTATTAATATCAATACTTTGGTAAAATATCATTTATGAAATCATGTAGAGACACAATGGGGAGCATTATGTAAATGTAATATGAGAAAATAATGGGAAACCAAACATATGCATTTAATGCATTTAACTTTTGGTCTTCCGCGCCAAATACCAAATACTTTCTTTTCAAAGTTTGTTATTTTCTCTCAAGAGAATGGCATGTCACGAAGGAATTTTTGAAAGATTCCCCAGTGAGTATATGAAGCGAACATGACCAAGAAAAACATAAGAACGCACATGTAACAATATATTTCAGCATGGAAATGTGATTCTTGGAGGACAAGTATTTGAGACAGAGAATCCAATTATCATTAATTCTTTACATCAAGAATTTTGTATGTATAGTTTACTGCTTAACATTTAGTTTGTTCGAAAGAACTCTGGAAGGATAGGAATGTAGATTTTGCTTCCAGACAAAGTAATTAAAAACTAGATATTTAACAACACCTTATTGTCTTGCACAATACGCTGAATCTGTAATTTTGTTTTGTGCAATAGAATGGCCCAGACGTGAAGTCATAACCGATTTAACTTCATATGGTATCTACAAAATTTAATGTGGCCTTTATATAACTTTGGCAGCCACAGAGAAGGACAACTTTGCATTTTTGCATTTTGAAAAATGGCGTTTTCATGGTCTTTCAGCAACAATGATATCAGAGAGAGAGAGAGAGAGAGTGAGAGAGAGAGAGAGAGAGACAGAGAGAGACAGAGAGACAGAGAGAGCCTGAGAGAGAGAGAGAGACAGAGAGAGAGCCTGAGAGAGAGAGAGACAGAGAGAGACAGAGACAGAGACAGAGACAGAGAGAGAGACAGAGAGAGAGACAGAGACAGAGAGAGAGAGACAGAGAGAGAGAGAGACAGAGAGAGAGAGACAGAGAGAGAGAGAGAGACAGAGAGAGAGAGACAGAGAGAGAGACAGAGAGAGAGACAGAGAGAGAGATTCCAGTGAGCCATAAAGTAGATGTTTGATTAATATCCTTATAATTTTATTCTAACATCAGGGTTTGATATATGGTGTACTGTATAAACCATATTGTGCATCTTATGACATAGTATGAAAGAATATCATGAAGTGAATGGTTGAAAAAGATAATGAGTTGGTATACAACAGTTGTTAAATTTGCATGTGTTATGATTTAAGTATGACAAGATATTGATGTTAAATGTGAAGATAAGTGTCAGATTATGCATGTGTCTATTAGTGAGTGTGAGAGAGAGAGAATGTGAGAACCATGGCAAGCAGTCATCACAGCTGGTTCTACATATTGCTTTAACATGTTTAATTAAAGGAGAGGGAGAGACGAGACTAAAAAGCGGGTGCTCGGTAATAAGTTTTCGGCCAGCCCACTTCTGACCACAGCGTTGCTAACTGGCTGCCTTAGTGATAAACATCTGGGTCAGGTGATACTGACCGTTGGGCAAGTGTTAGGGTGACCAGCCAATGGCAGTGGGTCACTACCTAGCAACCTCACAAAATCTAAATGCTTATTGTTTTGATACATTCATCTAAATTACACGCTGCTTTCATTAAACCTGTAATGAGGCGTCGAGGTGGACGGTTGTGTTTTTATAAGAGGTGATTTCCCTCACAAAAACGCCTTCAACGATTGATTTAAAGGAATTTCTATACGATTACCTGGTTAACTCGTTTCATTAATCTAACCCGACTCATGCGATTGCTATAAAAACGTTTTTTTTCTAGTGAGTGGACCACATTTCTGACTTTTATAAATATACTGGTTTGATATTGTCTGCCATTACTGCAACAACAATGCGATTACATGATGGTCATAACCTTACTGTGTTCAGCGATCCTTTAAGGTAGCACTGTGTGATTGAGTCTATTATCTAATGCCTTAACGTCCTAAATGTTCATAAAATAACGACGAGCTCACTTACACTTTAATTAAATAAGACATAATCAAGGTGAGCTCTCCTTGTCAACTCTAGGCTTGATTTTTCAACAACTCGCTTTAATAACTCAAGAATGACATTTCTCAGTTGTCAAACAGGTAACCGCCAAAATAACCCATTGTGGCTGTCACCCTCAACCAAACAAGACTGAGAAATAAGAGAAGTAAAATAACATAAATTTGCAAGATTAATCGGAATATTGAAATAATTGGATAACTTCAGTTAAACTGTGATTATATTGAATAACCTGCGCCACTACTATGCCACGCTCATAACGGTAAGTTTTGATAACACTACCTCTCTTATCTTGTAAAATAATCTTTGGCGTCACCACCTACACGTGTGCTATCTGCACTGGCCGGTACCAGTGCGGGTTACTACTGGGACAAACTCCTCAAGCTAATTTCTTGAGATTTGATCAATTTAATGAATTATAAATTAAAACCCAGCTGTAGATATATTCAACTTTTCTCCATCAAAATATTTGAGCATTGTTCAAGCTATTACTTGAACATTGAAATACATATTAGACTTAACTCAGGCAAATCACTATTTCACTCAATTCAATTCTGACTAAATTCTGAAATTATATACAATACTTCCCTCAAGCCAATTCCTTGAGACTGATAAAATCATAACCAGATCAAAACTCACCTCAGATTGTTATTGTGAACCACAAATAATTACCTTAGACCAATCCCTGCAAGTTGATCACTAGAGTAAATTCAATACTTACCTTGAGTGTAAATTCAATACTTACCTTGAGTGTAAATTCAATACTTACCTTGATTTACTTAAGGACTGAATCTAATCTCAATATAGATAACCAATTTAGATAACCAATTTACACAACCTTGACCACCAACATTCCTGATGTATACAGTTAAAAAAATTCTGGATGATTTCTGGGACAGGAAGACTAAGACCAGATTTTATAAAATCTGGTGGGAAGGTCATCCTAAATCTCAAAGCACCTATGAACCTGAATTGGATATCAATACATCTATGATTGAAATATATATGTTAACAAAAATATAATAAGAAATTCACAAAATCTAAAAGCAAATATTCTGTATCATTGCAGATGTCAACATCAACAAAGGGAAACAAACGTGCTGTTAAGAACAGGAGGATCTCCTCCAAATCCTCCGCACATACTCCACTTGACTGGGCTGAGGTGATGAATGCGGAGAACTCCACTCCAACACACAGCACATTACCCAGAATGGATGTGGATTTGTTTGTTTGTTTGTTTGGGGTTTTACATCACTTTCAACATTATTTCAGTCATTTCGGATGAGACCTACTTAGAGCAGATATAGTGCTGCCTCAATGAATTGTCACGTCGCAGGTCCTTGACATGACAACCCACCCAGTCACAGATTTACAAGGACAACGGGTGTGTGTGTTAAACTGTTTTTAATATCAATTGGACAGTCTTTATTGTCTCAGCTTCATATCAATATGTCTTTTCAAAACATACACTGTTTTACCTCGTCACTTGACCTTCAACCCACCCGGTCACAGATTTACAAGGAGGGTTAACCGTTTTGGCACGGGCCTCAGCTCATATGGGAAATTGAGTCATGAGTTCAATCTCGGCATGGCCGGGGATCGAAACCCACGACCTTTGGATCACCACAGAGGAACTGGTGCTAATAAGCTGGCGCTCTAACCAACTGCGCCACGGCCCGTGGCCTAGAATGGATGTGGAAACAACCTCACCTACCCTGGGGCACCAGTGGGCCCCACTACCGCCCCACAGGTAACGCCACCTGGTGACAATGACACGACCAGGCCAGTACAAACAACCCCAGTGGCGGGATGGGGATGCTTACGGAGAAATCAGAAAGCTTCACACTCCTCAAACAAGAGGACGAGAGGAAGAGGATCCGTATAACCCAACTAGAAAATGACCTTAAGAGGTCAGAAGATGAAAAGATGAAGCTGATAGAAAAAAGAATGATCTCCAACGTACAAACAACAACCTAGATATTAAGGTGAGGTTAAATGGCCATCATTGAGATTTTGAAGTCACCTCTGCAGCACGGGGGGCCTCGTTCATTTGGACCTCGATCATCCATGGCAGAGAAATCATGCCACACATTGTGAATGCCCCATAAAAGGGTATCCTGGCCCGTATGGCAGGAAAAACCCTTATTGGTTACTGAGATGGAGCAAATAGAGGCCGAGGCTGAGGTCGAGACTGTCACAGGGGAACAAGGCAGCACAGATCCAGCCATGCAGCTATTACCGTCCAGGGGCAGCATAACCACCTCATAGTCCAGTCAAAATATGAAATGACCCAGAACAAATTAGAACAGAAACCATGTTGGTGTTATTTGTCTCAGAATGTTACCCAGATGAATGTATAAAAAGTCTATCAAAATCAACTTAGTGGAACATCACCTAATTTGCATAAATTCAAAATGGCCGCCTCTCATTGACGTTTCATCCTATTTCATGCTTATATTCAGGTTTTTTTGTATGATTAAATGTTCCTTGCATACTGAAATAATGTCATGCCCTTGCTGTTGGTATTAAGCAGTTATTTTTAGGCCATGATAAGGAAATAAATAGCTTATATAGCATTTCTTGTAATGTATTTCATACAATGCCAGCATCATTCTGCTATGAAATACATTGTATATTCTTAACATCTTTATGGTGGAAAGAAAAAAAGGGTATTAATACCAGTTAGATAAAGGACTGTCAGAAGTGTTGCCACTATTTGTGAACAGCATTATGAGACTTGGCCAAAACTGTCAAAACTAGAATATAATTTGTTAATAACCTACATGCTGCCAAACATCAGGCATGCAGCACCAATTTCAACACAGGCAAATCAATTCCTCACAAATTCCAAATTTAATGTCAAACGAGGTGTGTGGCACCACTTTCCTTCACTACCTTTAGATGTCCATATAAATAATTTTAGCATTCAGGTAAAATAATGCTATGGCTGTGGATACAAATAACACAAAGTTCCAATTAACTATTTATCAAGGATCGAATCACAGATGACATGTCAGATTCCATAAAAGTGCCAAATTGAATATGTTCAGTCATTCATGAACAGATATAAAATCATTGGCAACATGAATTATGATAACATCATCTGTGTGATCTTCTTGAACGTGAATTTTCATTAGACCATTTAGCCTCTTCTGTGTCATGCTGGCCCAAAAGTATGTTTTCACTTTGAAAACTGAATGATTGTTCACTGGTAGCATTTGTTGCTGGCATTACAAGAATTTCACTGTATAGAGATGCACCATTAGAATCATAAAATTAATTATGGAATTTCATGTTGGTGTATTCTTTTTAAGAACTATGTTGCTTTTTAATGTGTCTATTTGAGTTTTCAGTCTCTGTGCATTAATGTCTGAAGCATACAGATTTGTCATAATTGCAAACTTCTGGTCATATGTATAACCAGCAGCAGCCTTTAGCAACATATTCTATAATTAATATACCCTTTTTAGCCTGGATGATCAAATCTATCATCTATGGCATTGATTATGAAATCTGCAGCTTCATAATGGATTTTTCTGTAATGTTCCTGTGGGGTGCCGGGGTGATATGTAGGCCCTAATCCAAAGAGCTGGGGACCAGTTACCCCTAATACATTACATTTTTTATTCACTTTGTTCTAAAATTGATCAAATTCTGTGTCTGTCTGTTTTGTTTTGAGTGTTATAATTGTTGGGTTAGCCATTCTCTGGCTTTCTGCTGCTGACACTGGTGGACCTTGACAGATTTACTAAGATTATAACTGTGTTTCAGAATGTCTTCTGCCAATAAGACACCAAAGTCATGTACACATCTAATACACCTCTAATTCTACTGTGCTTTTTAGAATCTCTAACATAATCTAAAGCCTCTTCCCAGACTTTATTTAAAACTTTAAAATTCACAATGACATTGTTCATAGTATCTGTCTTTACTGTCCATCTGGTTGGACAAAGGAACCTTATGCCAGGAGAACCCGTAGTTACTGTTTCTTTTATCTTAGTAGTCACCAAGCAGACCAATGATGAGTTTTAATAGGTTCTCTGGCAAAGATAGAGTTTGTCTTCAGACTACTACCTGACACTTTCGAGTCAAGAGATTTGGGGTCATCAGTTTCAATTTATTTTGAGCGATGCACTTTTATTGGTCATTTTTGAGAGGAAGAGTACAAAATATGGGTATTACCAATTTGAAAAGTTTCCCAATGGATTTCTCATGTCCAAAAAAACATAAAATAGACTCTAAGATTACTCAAATATGTCAAATAGGAGTCAAGCAATATTATATTTAAGTTTTGCCCTGCCATGTTTCGGCCATTTTGGATTTATGCAAATTACGCATTGTTCCACTACTTGGATTTTGGTAGACTTTTACTATGTTATTCTCTAGGCTCTTCCGAGACATTTTCTATCAGTTTTATTTCTGTTCTAATTTGTTCCGGGTTAGGCCATTTTTTGTCATATATTGACTGGACTATCAGAACACCTCGGGGAAGGTACATCCACCAGCCAGGTCAGTAGGGGTAGCCAGCCGCCATATAGCACCGCAGAAGCACCGATGAGCTTGGCAGATACCCAGACCGCAATCTTACTTACCATGCAGAACCAGATGGCCAGTATGCAGGCGCAGAGTAGTCAACCTCGCAATGGCCCAGCAAGCCATTCAAGAGTCCCAACCTGCACCCAGGGAAGCCAGCCCCCAAACTGTATAACATGTATGCAGATGCCCTTCACTTTATTTATAAAGAAAGTGGTGCATCCCCAGATACCCTGCACTACCTTGATGACGTCATGACCTTTGGGGATTCCCCCCAGGCCTGCCAGAGGAGCCTGGATATAATCCTCTCTACATGTGAGGAAGCTTGTTTTACGATTCAACCAAGACAGTGCTCCCCACCCAGGTCATCGAATTTCTGGGGATAGAGATTAACATCCCTGAAAGGACACTAACAATAGGACCCCCCTGTCTGTAGGAGATTCGTTCCCTCACTAGGGACTGGCTATTGAAAGACACTTGCACCAAACGTGAGCTATCACTGGTAGGAAAACTTACCTTTTGTCCCAGAGTAGTCCGGTATGGCTCAATATTCAACGCAGTCTCATACGTCTAGCCAAGGGCACCAACAAGCTTCACCACAAGCTTCACCCCCCCCCCCACAAGCCAAGAAAGACATTTAATGGTGGCATCATAGTATTGAGAGCCACAACGGGGTTTCCTACCGAGTTTGATGCCACTACATCAGAGCTACTTTTTACAGATGCGTTGGACATTGCCTGTGGCTTATACTACGATAACTCATGGAGTATACTCATGTTCGACGGCTACAACTCATGGATGGCCCATCAGTCCATAGCCTGGAAGGAGCTATATGCAGTCATGCTCGCTTTAGCCACAGAATTAGAACTCTGAATCCACTTAGTGACAATGTTATGACCAAGCCTGCGTTGATACCAGGTCCTTTTGATATGTAAATATTATATTCATTATTATACTTTCAGAGCTGCAGGCCAGGGCCCAGGATCTCGTCCAGGCTGGTTTGAGGTACAACACGAGACATACATACAACTCAGTAGAAAGGCTATTTATACAATTCTGTGATAGGTATGATCTCATAGCAGTCCCATCCTCTGAGGACACCATATTTAGTTATGTAGCCTACCTCATTTCTTGGGTAATGGCAGCCCCTTGGAGAAATCTGACTTCTGACTTCGCACTTATTAGTCTATCAAGCATCTCGCCACCTGGCTCGGATTAGATTCTACCCGTTTCTCAACCCATTCTCTGCGAGCCGGGAATGCCAATCTGCCTCAAATCACTTCACCCCTGAAGAAATCTGTTCGGTTGGCCAATGGCAGTCGCAAGCCTACCTTCAATACATACATCAACCCCCTATCTCTCATATTCACTACGCTTCCCGTTTATGTACCACTTCAAATAATTAATTAACTCACTCCACTCACCAATTTAATTCAATTTACTCACCCAGATTATATCTTGGCCTTCATTGCATAGTCCAGTGATTGGGCTACAAACCAAGTTATAATTACTATGTTCACATGTTACAATGTCATATGTTACCACATCATAGGTCAGCATGTAACCGCGTCAAATATTATATTGATATTAAAAGTATAATTAATGTATGAATTAATGTATTAAGTGTGTGTGTTTTTTGGTGTGATTATGATCAATAAGACGCTTTATATGTCAAATAAAGCCTATTTCCAATATTAATCATAGATGTGTTATCTCTCTAAGGAGAGGTTAAATGGGTTAACCACGGTTAGAGGGATTGAACAACTATAGGGGTCGTGTCACCCAGCGGGGTCACCTCAGTGCTCAGCTCAATGCCAGCCGTTACCCTGAGGGTCTTAAGGCCAGTGGCACAAGCCCCACTGGTCATTGAGATTTTGAATTGCCTCCATCCCTGCCCATCTGCTAGCATAATTCCAGTTAGGGCTACAAACCACACACTGCGGCCAAAACCCCCTTGAGGCGCCAAGCTCTTCTGTGTTGGAGATACATTATGCACAAACCAGAAGTAAACATTTGGATGTTGTTGTTGTTTACAAGTCGAAAATAAACACTGCGAAGTCCACCCCAAAGTCATGTAAGTACATATTTTCCATTCATAATCATTATATATGGCATTTGCTCTTATATTTACTGAGGTTTAAACAGTTCAATTTGGTTCAATTTGGGAAGTAAAATACCTGAGTCGTCTGTGGCATAAAAGTCGGCACTTGGAAATGGCAATTTCACACCTGAAAGGTTTGACACATAGAGAGGGGTCTGTAAATCTACTTCTACTGGTCCGAGTTCTGTTTTAAATGTATCTAAATTCCATGTAGAATGCGAATCTATCATTCACAAAGCTGTCGGATTAAGATATGATTTAGAAATAATCACGGGAATTTGTGCTTCTTAGATTTTTATGCAAAACAATGAAATGAATTATATCATTATATGCAGGGCATCCAAGATGTCAGTTTTTTCAAAGATAATGCATTCAAAAATGATAATTAGCAATAATGAATAATATCGGCATGTAATATTAATCATATTTGTTGCTTTCGGTCAGAAATATTTAATAATTTTCATGATTTGGGACAAGAATCTGTTCATCTTACATTTCAATACAAAACAGTGGCAATATATGATATCTACAGGGCATCGAAGATGTCAGTTTTCTCAAAGATAATGCAATCATAAATGATAATTAGCAAGAATGAATAATAACGGCATGTAATATTCATCAATTTTGTTGTTTTCGGTCAGAAATATTTAATAATTTTTATGATTAGGCACAAGAATCTGTTCATGTCAGATTTTAATACAAAACAGTAACAATAATGAAACCTACAGGACATGCACAGTGTCAATTTGCATTTTAAAATATGAACATTAGATGTAATATAGTCTCTTCAGTGTAAATTCAGACTTGTAAATTTATTTTTACTGTATGTTACAGGTGTCAAGATGTTGGGTGATCATAATTACGCGAAAACCAAACCTATCATCATTGAAGATCATCAGTTTGCTAAATCTAAAGGAACTGGCAGCATGTTGAGCAGGGGAGATCATGAACTATGGTTGAAACGGAATAGAGTAAGTTAAATTCCTTGAGATATCAAGACAAGAATATTTGAATACAGTATTCAGGCTGACAGATCTCTCTCAACCAACTTTAAGAACACTGCACAAGGCAATCTTGTACAATTTGTTTTTATTGAATATCATACAGAACCACACATTTTCTGATAAAAAATATGTAAATTCACATTTTATTTAAAATAGATCATGATGCAAATTGATGTTATTTCAGGATCTGGAAGCTGAGATGACTCTCAGAAAAATTTCAGAATGTGAAAATTTAAAGGTAATTTAATAGATTTGATTTTTTTTCTTGAATTGTTTTTATAATTTTATAATTCCAAACTAGACTTTATAATTTCTACAGCTAATGAATATTTATGACAGAATTAAAATCAGATTACTTGAATAACAAAATCTTTTAAAGAAAAATATGTTTGTATTGAAAAAGATTTAGTTTCTGCACATAACCTGACAATTATTATTTTCTCTTTTTTAGGCAAATATTCGATCCACTCCAAAACCTACTGTTAGTAGCAAAGTCAACCAAAACAACTCTGAAGGTCTACAATTAGGAAGGTCCCAATTTTATTACAGATTACAAAACACAATGAACATTGCAGAAAACCTACATTGCAGTAAAGATGTGGAAGATGATGGAACTTTTGCTCAGTTGTTGGAGCAGGGAACTTGGAATGGTTTGGGGATAAAGAAAGTTTCTTAATAAATGCTGGAGGAGACGGAGCCCCTATGCGGAAGGTGAAGAATCAGGGACATCCTTTTTATGTTCTTTTCTGAATACAAAACACAGACTGGCATCTCCAAAACACAACCATTTAATTTTTGGGGGACATTGTTCAGAAAAAAAACAGAGTTACGGAAGATGGTGACAAAATTTGCAAGCGATATGACCTCAATCGAGCATAAATCTTACATCATACATGGCAGTTCAATCAAGTTCAAGCTGGAAATGATCACGTCTGACCACAGTTTCCTTGTAACCCTGACTGCAGAAGCTTGTAAATTAGTATTTAAAGTTATTTTACTCTGGGGTATACAGGATTTAACAAAAATAGAAACTCCGCCATGTGCTCGGTCCATTGCATCTATTGAACCAACTTTAATATAAGGTACATATCCCTTAAATGTTGTTGACTTATCTTTAAAATTAGTTTCCTGTAAACAAATAACAGATGCATTATACGTTTGGGCTAATAACTCCAGATCTGGCCTGTTTGCCTCAAATCCTCAACAATTCCATGTATGATATTGCCGATAGCCATATTAAGAATAATGAGAAAAAATATATGATCTAACATAATCACTTGTTAATTATACGATTATGCTTCGAGTGCACAGGTGTAAAATACATATCCGGAGGATCACCTGTGTCCATGCTTTCTAAGGATTTAGTTCTATTTATTTTACTTTTAACTTGTTCTTTGATTTCTTTTTTGTCTGATTTATGTACTGGTCTATTACTATTGATACTTTTATTATTGGATGATGTAGAGGGAGTTTGTGAAGAGGGTTTAGTGGATGTTGTTATTGGTTGAGCTACTACTGGGATAGTGGGTGTCTGAGTCTGAGTAGACGTTGCTGAAGATTTAGAAGATTTTGTAAAAAAGGAATAATTTTTGTCATTGATTGGCCATGTAATTTCGGAATTGCTATTGATTTTGTTTCTCTAGGTTTTAAAGAGCTGGCATAAGATGTCTTTGTTGTGTTCAAACTTTCTACTCGCTTCCGTGCCTCTGGAAAAGGTATATTTTCAGTGTGTCGTATTCACTGAATTTCCTTCTCTTTCAAAAAGGAAGGACAATTCCGCGAATACGATGGATGATTGCCTTGGCAATTGACATATTTTATCATATTTGAAGAACAATCGTCTCCACTGTGCTGAGCGGTACATTTTGGACATCCTGGTCTTTGAGCTCATCCACTATCTCCTCCACAGAAACTCCTGCTAAATCTGGGCATCTGATTACTCCTTTTTTATTGTTGAGAGTTTTGTGAGCCGTTATAAAACCAGGAACTGTGGCCAACATTCGGCATCGTAGTAGATTGTCCGCATGGCTTTTCCGCTCAACCCCGGCAATGCCTTGTAATTGCAAAGGGGGACATTTTTGCCAGGGTATGTTCAGCATCAGAACTTTCTGCTATTAAAAATCTAGGCCATCTATTCTCATACTCAGGCATCTCACCCCCTAAAGCCCCCAAAAAATCAATCAACTACAGAAACTTTAGGGGCATGGATCTTCAATCCCTAAGAAATGACATCAAATCCCTAACTAGTTCTAACTCATTAGTGGAGCACCTATCCCTACATGACATGGAAAATTACTATGATAAGGAGCTCACATCAGTTATGGATAAACATGCTCCTTTCAAACACGCCAAGGTTACCCAACGCAAGCCTGTACCTTGGATGAATAACCAATTAAAGCTGGAAAGGTCTCTCAAGAGGAGGCTTGAGAGAAAAATGAACAAAACAGGACATCACATTGATAAAGAATTATACAACATCCAGAGAAATAAATATAATTCTATGATGAAGTCTGCACAATCCAGCTATTTCTCTGACCTGGTGAAGAGGAAAACAAACATGACCCTAAAAAGCTTAGAGTCATTGATACAGTCATGCATAACAAACAGGACACACCAATGTCCCAATCTGACTGTAAAGTCACTCAAGCTGAGAAGTTCAATACATTCTTTCTTGAAAAAATAGAAAGAATTCTCCTCCGTGCACATCTTCGTCACCAGGTCACACCGCGGACAATAGAAGCGAACCCAGTACAACATGTCTTAATAGATTCATGCCCCTGACCATAAACGATGTGCGCAAACCGGTAAGAAAGTCGGCAAAAAAGTCATGCGAGCTGGACCCTATGCCTACCTGGCTATTATATGACCTCTTGGATGACCTCCTACCATTAATCATTTCCATCATAAATAAGTCACTGATGGATTCGGCAGTATCAGAAAACATGAAAATAGCCATCATCATGCCCTTGCTGAAAAAACTGGGCCTAGAACTGGTTGAGAAGAATAACAGACCTGTTTCCAACCTGACTTACATCTCTAAACTAACAGAAAGGGCAGTTGTTGACCAACTGATCACACATCTGGTAGGAAATGGTCTAACAAGCAAGTTCCAATCAACCTACAAGAAGTATCACAGCACAGAGACTGCCTTGCAAAAGCTGCAAAACGATATCTTGCGTGATCTTGATGACAAGAAGTCAGTAATTCTGCTGTTACTTGACCTCTCCACAGCCTTTGACACTATTGACCACCAGATACTATTTGACAGACTGGAGGCAAGATGCAATGCTAAAGGTCACGTCCTTTCCTAGATACAGTCAAATACCTCTACAGGAAACAGTGTGTGATGGTTGGTCCTGCCTCAAGTCCATAAAATATGGGGTCCCTCAGGGCTCAGTCCTGGGTCCCATACTCTTCACCATATATATGACACCTGTAGCTAATATCCTCACAAATATGTCCTCAGCTATCACATCTATGCGGATGATACTCAGATTTACAACCCTATGGACCAAAACGCTGTCCATCAAGTTGATATAAGCAGACAAAAACTAGAACAATGTGTTAGTGAGGTCAGGAGTTTCCTTATATCAAACAAGATGAAAATAAATGATGGAAAGACTGAAATGCTAATATGTACTGACAGCCACAATACTCCCTCCGGCAAGCCATGAAAATATCAATACCTCTGTGATTTTAGTCCACAATTTAAACTTTGTAAATCAACATAAACCCCTTGCCCAATCAGTATAAATCTTGGCTTTAATCTTACAACCATGTTCCTTATTAAGGCCATTTCACTTAAATTGTTCCCAAAAATTATTCTTGAAAATAATTTTAGTAAAGATATAATTGAAAACTATAATAAAATGAATGCTATAGATTCTAGTGGAGGTATGAAATTGTGGTTCAGCAGTCCGCCACTTGATGGCTCTCGCTACCAGCATAACTCACTAAATACAGCCAGACACGGGCCGACCTTAATGCCTATATTGGACACAACTACACCCACACATGTATCACAAGAACAAAATGAATCAATTAGAAATAAATACAACAAAATAAGAAGCAAATCAATACGAATAGGATCCTGTTTGTTTGATTGGGGTTTTACATCACTTTCAACATTATTTCAGTCAGTTGAAGCAGATATAGTGCTGCCTCACTGAATTGTCATGTTGCAAGTCCTTGACATGACAACCCACCCGGTCACAGATTTACAAGGACAACGGGTTAACATAAACTATAATATCATATTCTTTCATTAAAAACAAGAAAAAGCGTGAATTTAAAGACAAACTTTATCAAGAATTTTCATCTTTACAAGAAAAACTTTCCATACAGGATGATGAGGACATTGTTATGCAATATGAAATAATTTAAAATGAAATTGAACTTTTGGAACAAGAAGAAGCAAATGGTGCTATTATGAGAGAAAAGGCTAGGTGGACAGAGGCTGGAGAAAATAACACAATATATTTTCTTAATTTAGAAAAAAAGAATGCAATTAACAAAAACATTGTACAGTTAGAGTGTCAAAATGATCACATTACAGAGGACACACAAGAGATCCTTAAGGAGTGTGAATCATTTTATAAAAAATTATATAATGAATAAAATACCAATACCAATGATGATCTATCAAAAAAGTTTTTTATTGAGGAACATAATCAGTTAAATGATGAGGAAAAACAAATGTGTGAAGGTCTTGTCTCAACTGATGAATGTACACAAATTTTAAAACTTATGCCAAATGGAAAATCACCAGGATCTAGTGGATTCTCTGTTGAATTTTACAAATCTTTTTTGGACTGATATCAAGGAATTAGTAGTAGATAGTCTAAACTATGCTTATGAAAAAGGGGAATTATCTATTTATCAAAAAAGAGGAATAATATCTTTGATTCCAAAAAAATATAAAAAGCGTTTATTACTAAAAACTGGAGACCAATATCATTATTAAACAGCGACTACAAATTACTCACCAAATGTTTGGCATCAAGAATGCAAAAAGTATTACCATCAATAATTGACAGGTTACTTGAAAGGTTGTTACATTGGTGAAAATATTCGAACAATATCAGACCACATCAGTTTCACTAGTCTTCGTCATATGCCGGGAATTATTCTTTTGATAGATTTCGAAAAAGCTTTCGACACCGTCAGTTGGTCCTTCTTATTCAAATGTCTTACCTATTTCAATTTTGATGATGTTTTCATAAACTGGATTAGAACTATTTACAATAATATTGAAAGTGTAGTCATGAATAACGGTTTCATGTGCAACAGGTTCCCACTGACAAGAGATATTGGCCAAGGATGTCCTGTATCCCCATATTTGTTCATTTTAGCAGCTGAAGTTATGGCAATTTCTATTAGGGGAAGGACAAATATTTGTGGTATAAAAATAGGTACAACTGAAACAAAAAATGTCCCAATTAGCAGATGACACAACCTTGTTTCTATCAAATTTTGAATCAATTCCAAATGCTCTCAACTGTCTCAAAGAATTCTACCAGATTTCAGGACTAAAACAGAATCTTGATAAAACGATTGCTAAGTGTATTGGCTCCTTAGTGGATACTGAGCCACCTCAGACATATGATATAAAATGGTCAAAAGGTCCCATTGAAACACTTGGTGTAATTATAAGCAATGATCCAGCCATTATCACAAATCACAATTTTTTACCACGCTTGAAATGTGCCCAGGATACCCTCAATATATGGAAACAAAGAAGTTTATCCTTGAAGGGCAAAGTAACTATATTAAAATCCTTGATTTTACCAAAATCTTTATATGTAGCATCCAATATGCCAGTTGCAACTGAAATAGTAGAAAATGTAGATAAGATGATTGCAATTTTTTTATGGGATGGTAAAAGAGCAAAAATAAAAAAGAATGTCATTATACAAAAGGTAGAGGATGGAGGAATTAAAGCACCAGATTTCTCCTGCATGGTAAAGGCCAGTAAAGTTGCATGGGGAAAAAGAATATTAAATAGTAATGGAAAATGGAAAGTAATATTGTCAGAAATTATAAAACCCATGTCAATAGAACATTTTTCTGAAACTAATTTATGTAAATTAGTCATAGAAAATATTAAGATTCCAGTTTATAAACAAGTGTATATATTTTGGAATGAATTAAAACCAGTTCCAATGGACATACTCTCTTATGGAAATGAAATTCTGTGGTACAATAAATATATTCAGTCCCAGGTAAATGTCATATATTCAAAACAGGGAAAAACCAAAGAATTGATGTGGCCTGATTTTTACAAAGCTGGTGTTATATATGTTAAGGATCTCTTTAATGACGCCAATGAAATATTAGGTTTTGATGACTTTTCTAACAAATTCACATTGAACTGTAATATTTTAAACTATTATAAACTAAGAAATGCAATTCCATTACAGTGGTTAGAAGCAATATCGAAAGAAAAAGCTCCAATACAAAACAGGTTGAACATTATTCTTAATTGTTAAGGTTCCACAAGGATGATAAAAGAAATAAAAACCAAACATTTCTATGATTCTTTTGTATATGATAAGATTGAAAGACCAACTGCCTTAAATAAATGGGAACTCAAATACACAATTCAAGATGACTGGTTAACTATATTTAGACTACCATATACCTGTACTAGGGAAACAAAATTACAAGCTCTTCAATATAGAATTATAAACAGAATTTTACCATGTAAGAGATGGCTGTACAATTTATCTATTGTGGAATCTGAAAAATGCCTTGAATGCAATATTACGGACGACACTGAACACTTTTTGTATGAATGCATTATAGTTAAGGATTTCTGGATAGCGTTGAAAAAATGGTGGAACAGAACAACACCTAATGCAATTATAATAACAGTAAAACATGTAATATTTGGATTTTACTATGATCTTAAACATTTTACCAATATAAACTATATTGTATTACTTGCAAAGATGTATATTCATCATCAAAAGATTAAAGAAGAAAGAGTATGTTTTTATAATTTCCTTAGAGTTCTCAGATACAAATTAGAAATAGAAGAGTTCATCCATACAAAAAACAACACAATTGATATATTTCAAGAAAGGTGGAACACAATTATTGAAGAATTAGGATAAGAAAAACAAAATTATCTTCAGAGTAAAGAAAAAAAAGAAAAGATATGATCATTATTGCTCAGATTTGTTTTATAATGCCCATGGAAATTTGTGTGTGTCTGTCATTGTGAACTGTATATTATGTTCAGTCTGTCAGTGTTTTAAATAATGCATGACTGTGTTATTATCTTTTGTATTTACACTTCCATTTTTATTGTTATGTTAAAAATGAAATAAAATATATTTAAAAAAAAAAAAATAATAAAAAAAATAAAAAAATAAAAAATTAAAAAAAAAAAGAAAAAAAAAAAAAAGGGCCACGGGCCGTGGCGCAGTTGGTTAGGGCGCCAGCTTATTAGTACCAGTTCCTCTGTGGTGATCCAAAGGTCGTGAGCTGAGGCCTGTGCCAAAGGGTTAACCCGTTGTCCTTGTAAATCTGTGACCGGGCGGGTTGTCATGTCAAGGACCTGCGACATGACAATTCAGTGAGGCAGCACTATATCTGCTACAAGTAGGTCTCATCACGAAATAACTGAAATAATGTTGAAAGTGATGTAAAACCCCAAACAAACAAACAAAATTAAAAAAAAAAAAAAAAAAAAGGACAACAGGTTTACCCTTCAGCTCATATGGGAAATTTTATCATGAGTTCAATCTTGGCATGGCCGGGGATTGAACCCACAACCTTTGGATCACCACAGAGGAACTGGTGCTAACAAGCTGGCACTCTAACCAACTGGAATGTTCAAAGCATATCTCATAATATTCTTAAGGTGAGAGAATACGTCAATAGTAATACATTGGATGCTTTGTTCATAACTGAAACCTTGCTACAAGGATATTGTTATTCTAGAATTATAAATGAACTTAAGGGGGAAGCCCTAAAATTTCACTCCTTCCCCAGCAGGGGACGCAACGGAAGAGGGATCAGATTCCTACACAAATGTGAACTCCCTTTCATATCTAACAGACAGGTTTGTTTATTGTTTGTTTATTTTATCACGAAATGACTGAAAGAATGTTGAAAGTGATGTAAAATCCCAAATAAACAAACAAACAAACAGGATCCTATTCGTATTGATTTGCTTCTTATTTTGTTGTATTTATTTCTAATTGATTCATTTTGTTCTTGTGATACATGTGTGGGTGTAGTTGTGTCCAATATAGGCATTAAGCCAATCTACTCTCGTAATCAAACGGGTATATTGGTTTATATATTTAAGACAGTCAAAAAGAAGGTTGGATTTAGAGCCAAGTGACAAAGAAGTTATATATGTAAAACTGCAAACTGGTACCCAATTATGCCATGATAGATTTCTGAGCTGCCAGCTTTAGATGCTGTTAATGACATAGCCAAGACTGAATTAATGAGACAATATTCAAGGGTGATATGAATGCACAGAACTACCTGTTCTGGGCTGATGATAAAACCAACACTGAGGGCAAAACAGTGTACCAACTACTTCAGTCACTTAGTTTTGACCATTTAATTCACGAACCCACAGAAAACATGTATCCATTAATTATTTTCTAGCAATCCTTTTATTATTACTGACATAGGTGTAAGATACACACAAATGACAAACTGGGATCACTGTCTAATTTATGCTGTTTTGAAATATACATACTACAAAGTCTAAGAGTTTTAAAAGATTTATATGGAATTTTGAGAGGGGAGATTATGAGTAACTTCAAATACAAATATTATACAGCCCATGGTTGAATTATGGTTAGAGTGTGACAGTTATCTACTTGCTGATGACATATCCATTTTTGCTCATGTTGAAAATGGAAATATCATGGAGCTAACAAAATTAACAAAATTAACAGAGATATGTGTATGATTAATGAATGGGCTGCTAGATGCTTAATATCAATAAATGGTAAGTGTTATATATTTGTAATATATAATATATGTGTAGGAAAACAGGTCCAGTCTCATAAACACCTTGGTATTGTATTAACACATTAATCAATGTGGTCAGAACAAATACAAGTAAAACAAGAAAGTGTAATAGGCAATTGGGAATGATAAAGAAATAAAAGACTTAGTATAAATGGTCTAGAATGACCCTCAGTATATGTTATAAGAGCTTTATACATCCTATCTTAGAATATGGTGACATTTTTATATGGGAAATGTCCAGTTGGAGGCAGCACGAATAGCAACGGGTGCAAAAAGGTCATAAATGATATGTTTCAGAGAACTTGGATGGTTAACACTCAAAACAAGACATACAATACATAAATCGATCAAATTTTACAGTATTCATAATAATCAAACTCCATATGATTTCATCTTTATATCATAGACATTCTAGTAGAAAAGGCAAGGATCCACAAGAATAAGCTAGACGACGATCACACTCCCTGGCCAATACCAACAACCGTTTCAATCTGATTTGATCTCTTCAGTTGGATGGGGACTGACTGCGTTATCCTAATTCTTGTTTATATTGGATCTGGTGGAGGTGCCAGCACCTCTGGAGGTGCTGTTCCTTCACACATAACACCTCAAGACTGGAGGTGTTCTGGGTTTCTATCAGCTCCTGGGTGGAGGTGCTATCGAGAAACCAGGGTTTACGCGGGTCACACGTGAGTTGTAACACATTCTACATATGTTGTAGATTTTTCTGCATTTTCTTGAGAGGTTTTTTCGACTTGTTATTGATTTGAATCTGTTTGATCTCTAATCTTTAACTCTTTTTAAATTTACGGACCCTCTCCCTTAAGGCCTCCAGACTATTTTGTTTATTTTACGCTTTTAATGTCCCGGCACGGGGTTAGAATATCCAGTTTTTAAACAAATATTCTTGATCTTGTCTCTTTCTTCTGTATGTAATGCGAGAGTTTTTCAGTAGTTTTAATAGGATAAAATACCTTGTTATTGTTGGGTTCTTGGCAAGTTTTTTGGCCGTTTTGGGGGGCATTCATATTCCAATGTCGATTAGAGACCTGGTTTGGTAAGGTACAAATACGGACAAGAAACTCTTTTTGTGAAAATAAGTTTTATTTTCATTTTTTGTTTTTTTCTCTTTTGTTGTTTCTTGTTGAAATTATTAGACTTTTTGCCAATTCGGCTCTTGTAGGAGTGCAGTAGATTTAATCATCTACTGGGATCGCCTGGAGTAATTCCAGAATCTCGTCCAATTCCTGGGGGGGAGGTTTATAGACATTCTACCCGAGCATCTTAAAACTTAAATTATAATATACCCAATTATAAATTGGTGTGTTATCAAGATTATTTCACATATTCAACAATCGTTTCAAGGAATCATCTCACTGGACTAGCAAGAAATGTACCATCCAAGTCCTTTTTTAAATATAATTTATTCAAGATGTATGAATATAAGCCTTTAGTGTTTGGTTATAAAATAAGATGTCAACTCGAGTAAACTTTGCGAAAATAGGAATGTGATTTAGAAACTTAAAAAGTGACCTCAAAAATAAGGTATGTACTGATGATAATTTATGCAAATGTGGACAAAGGGAAGATACAAGACACTATTTTTTAAATGAAGCAAATATCTAAATATTAGAAATGATTTGCTTAACAAGATACAGAGGGTAACATAAAGTACCGCCACTCTGCCCACACTGCTTTGTGGACAGAAAAATCTAAAATATTGATAACATAAAGATAATTGAATAAATATGACTTTATTGAGAAAGAGATTTGTACAATTTTAAGTCAAACATTCAACATGCTTTATTTGTTTAATTACATTATATACTATTAATAAAGTTGGAAAGTTGGCTTACTGCAACTGTATTGAACCAATTATGGACCTCTAGCTGCAATCTTAGCACTGCAGCCATTAGCATATTAAATTGTGAAAAATAGTGTGTTTACGACCCTGTCAGCAAACTATGGCCATATCATGTCGACTTTCAAGCCTTTTAACCAATGTGAAAGTAACACTGCCAGCAGTGGGAGTCAAATCCACCACCTCCCGTCCTCCACTTATATAACCATTAAAGGCACAGATCCTACACTCTACTTACTGTGCTAGTGGGGCCGGTTTAGCACCTTAAAGCATTCATGAAATCTTTAAGCCCTCTACAGTCCGATTGTAGTATTCTACTGATTGCTTATGTTGAATGTATGAGATGGTTTCTTCTTTTATTTTATTTTAACGGTTCAATCTAATAGCCTAAGACATTGACATTTGTCTCCATTTTTGTTCTTTTAGGTACAGATATAGGTACACCATTGCTATCATATTTGGGAGTAATGGCTGGCTTTATGAAATCACATAGGTTTGGGGTAGGCTTGAATGCTGTGGCCATGAAACTGTCATACAAGCAAGCTATCTCATTAAAATCAACCAAAATATACTGACCATGGTTATTGTGTTTTCTGAAAATGCCAAGTACTGCCTGTACTCTTTTAACCACCAGGTGGCCACAATGGGAGCAATGGCTGGTTTTAAAGCATTCATGAAATCACACATTATAAACATTTATATTATGCAAGGAAAAAGAGTTTGAAACCTCATTTCACAAATGTTTTAACCAGGTCTCAGTCAAAAGTAGAGTATCAAGGTTTTTATGATTTACTAAATTTATTTTATCAGAAATAGATTGCACATTGCATAGACCTATTGTTATGAAAGAATTTAAGCTATTTTTATTGTACAGATTGTGCAGTGCACAACCTATATTCATTTGTGACACAGGGTTCTTTCACGTTTTTAAATAATACCCATACAATAGAGTATACTAGGATGAGAGCTCACCATTGCCATTAAGTGACAAGTATGCATCTTGGGCAATTAGGAAAGTTTGTTAGCACTTCCAGAATTCAGCTCTATAGGATTTGTAAATCTAATGCTATTTGGAAAATTATTGTTGTTGGGTACACCTGCTTTTATGTGTAATGAGTGTGATGTCTCTCCTCCTAATCTGACACATTGTTGCCTATTGTTTAAGTAAGAAACAATCAAGTCTAATAACATGCCATTTAATCCTATGTTCTTCCTTTGTATATAAGGCGTTTGTGCCACACTTTGGCAAATGCTTTGGTCATATCAAGAAAGAGAGACACCACCTCATCTCCAGAGCAGTCCATATTCTCACATTATATCTGATTAATGGTTGCTAGGGCAGCAATTATCATTTTATTTCTGCCATGGTCTCCATTTAAGCATAACAATAATTACATTATAAGATGGCAAGACAATATTAAATGAATGTTTTACACCAATAGATAAATTAAGCATGTCTCTTTGAAAAATATTGTGGACATTTGATTAAAATGCTTTCCAACCAATTTCCTTTGAAAAAAACCATTTTTGTAATTCATTATGTGTCAATGACCAACGCATTCACAAATGAACATGGACACAAAAATGTGTAATTGTTAGATTATTCTGAAACTTAACTTGATATATTATTAATGGTTGCCATGACAATATACACCATTAGAATTTATTTATATCATGGTCTCAATTTGTTTTAAAGCATATAGTAATATGTGACCGGATAGACATTGTCAAAATCAATGCATTTGTGTCACCCGAAGACAATTTCGGAAGGATATATTTGTTTAAATGGCTGCAAATGTCCATATGACTGTTACCATGGCAAACATATAATATCTTAATTGGCTAGTTTTTTCCTCTGATCAAAAGTATGTTAAGGATTCCATGTGAATTTTAATACATGAAATATAAAGGTTATGGGGAATGGTATATTTATTTTTAATATGCTATACAAATGAGTCGTTCACCATGGCAACAATTATATCTCAAAATCTAAACGAACACTATCTAAACGAATAACATTTATTTTTTTCATGAAACACCGAAAACACAAAAAAGCATCTTTCTGAGATTGGCTCCCCTGCTAAAGGCTCAATTTCAATCCAAAATCAAAGTTTAAAACTGCCTTGGTGAATGAGGCAGATGAGCTGCCTTTTGATTTAAGAAGAGAAACGTGTGCTGCAAAAGGTGTTGCTGCTAATGCAGAGAAACTAATTTACTAGCTTTAAATCAAAGGAATGGAGAAAAAATCTTTCTGTCTACAAAATCCTTTACTCGGAACAATAAATTAATTTAAATTCTGGCGAGGTAGAGTCAGGTATGAATCCTGGATCTGGTATGGAGAGTAGATGCGTCTGTGATAGTATCATTTTAAAGCCAAATAGAACTTGCCCTCATTATTAAGAAAGCCTTTCAAATCTATTCATATCTATAATATCTGTGACATAATATCTATGACAAATATATTGAAAATGATTTTGATGAAATTATGTGCAAAGATTCTTTACATATTGTGTTGATCATGTATCCAGTCAAAATTCAATGTTATTTTTACCTTTTTGGGCACTGAAGCACCAAAATGGTCGATGTTCTGAACAATACCATTGATTGATTCATTCATTCTCAGTAAGACTAAAAAACCACTCTACATATTATGCAATTGACCTTGCTGAATAGGTAGAGACAATGTCATGCCTATTGTGGCAGAGGTAGTATATGAATACCTCGCCACGCAGAGTAGTAATGAGGTGTCTGACACATAAATTAACCAATTAGTGCCACTGTCTGTACAAAAAGATCTATTTATATTCTTCCACCAATCAGTGGAAACCCAAAATTTAATAAATATTGATGACTTGTGACCAATCCTGTTCGCAGCTTTATACCTTTGGAAGCAGGGAATGATATGAGAGAGAAGTCCTGTTATCGAAGGTATATCATCATAAATCTTCTTTAGAACTGATATAAATCTACATCTTGAATCGCAGGCCTCCAGATCACAGAACGGACATGTCTCATTTCATGTCTACAGTGAGTGTAAAGAGGCCATCTAAAAACCATCTTGTTGTGCAAACATTACCCGAAAAAAGTACAGCAATACTTAACTGTGATTGGCTAGAGAAACTAGGCCATATTATGCGTAATGGTCATGTGACCATACCTTATCCTGTACATGATGTTACTTCATGAGAGTGTGACGATGAGAAAACAGACCTTTCATATAGACCTTTTTCGGGTTTTTTTCTGGTGAATTAGACCATACACCTCACATAATGTCAAACAGCATGGGAAAGCATGTTCAGAAGAATTTATTGTCACACTCTCTTGCCGTCAGTATTAAAACTGATAAATCAATGGACAGCAGACAATAGATGTTGTTAGGAGTGTGCCATATTATTAAGCACAAGAGAAAAATAATAGGGTGGGCTTTAATATTGACCAGACAAAATACTTCATGAAGGGACACACACTCATTATGAGAAATAATTCAACAAAATACAAAGTTGTGATTGACATAATAAACGACCGAGCTATGATTGGCCGAGAGACAACCTCCATGACAGACAATTTTACAGTGGTTTAAGGTATCTGAAAACAATATATGATCTTAAAATTGACATACATACAGGCTATCTGTCTGAAATCCACAAAAGAACATCTGCCCTGAGAAGTATGATTTTTTGTGACCACCAAGTACTGCCAGTACTAAACAGGAAGTGTGTTGTGTGACCTTGACCTTTGAACTGTCAGGGGGCTCTGTAAGTCACAGGAGGTGTTGTTTACCAATTGTCAAAATTGGAGCAACACATTTTCGGCCATTTTTTTCTACTATTTAAAGAATGAATTGGAAGATAACACTTATCATGATGATAGTGCCTTTTCTTGGCTTTCTTTTGGTGGTCAAATGATTAAAAACGGATGAATAGTTATGAAGTTATAAATGAAGAAATATCATAATTTTTTATATTATATATGTTTGCAAAAAAAAGTTTTAAAAAGCCCAGCTTTTAAGGTGCAATCCGTGCAGCCTTTGATGTCTTCCCATTCAGTGGTGTGAAAAACCCCAAATTTCACCAAAGATGGTCAAATCATAAATTTTACTGATACCAATTATCAGCATTCACAGTTTTGCCATTCAAAGTCCTTGTGATTTAAGGCCAAACCAGTGAGCAAAGGGTTTAATGTCACTTTTTCAATATCACAGCCTTTAAGTTAAGGGGGATTACATGCAGCCGTTGAGTCATGTCTTCCTATTTTGACAGAAAGGTTTTCACATGCATAAGATACTTTTCAAATAAATAGTAATACTTTTCCCATATATGATATATCTTTCACAACCATAAGATATTTGTCACAACCATAAGATATTTGTCACAACCATGAGTTATTCCATTGATTCAAATAATATTAAAATAATCTTATGTTGTTCTGAAGTATACTCCTGGCAATAAATTGATAAATTGTACAAAACATCTCCACCCTGTTACCCAAACTGGACAGGTGCCAAACTGGTAACTCATTAGGTGTTTACATGGGATCACAAACCAGCTAAACAAAGCTTGTTGACAAAGTGTTCAATTGCTGGTGAAGGTTTCAGCAGACAACTGTAGGGTATAAACATTCATGTTATGTAAAGAAAATGTGTCTGAAAGTCAGGTTTCATGAATGCTTTAAGTGACCATACCCTGTCCCATACATGTACATAAATAGAATAACCCTTCACTGGATACAGATTCATGTAGATTATTCTGCCGAATACAGATTGGTTAGCCAAAAGATCACAGGATCTTAGTTTCTCAACTCTGACTGTATGATATTTTGGTGGGCGTGATTCATATGCGTGGCTGGACCAAGAGGTCCCAATTTCTAACAATTTCAATATTGGACAGCATTCCCTACTGGGATTCCACCAATCTATTAATAGTCAAGTCGTACAGAAGAGGGGTTCTAACAATCTATAATTAGATCAACAGTGAGAAAATTCATAAGAATAAACCAATCAGAGCGGCTTTTGTATAATAAAAACCCTTAATCCCTGAAGTTTCCATCTGGACCTTATTGGAGGTTGGTAGGCTCTATAATGAAGGCAGAGGTGGTGAGAAGATTTTCCTACTGACATCACTACCGATGTAGTGCAGAAAAGCAATAGAACTGACATTTGATCAAATTAATGGATGTAAAACATGAGCATGCTTGAACACATTGATTCCATACAATAAAAATAACAATAAATACAATACAAAACAAAAAACATGATTTCACATATTGTTCTTTTTCTAATTTATAGATAAATGTTTAGAATTTAAAACTTTAAAATTATGTTAAAGTAATTTTACAAGTTGTTGTGTCTTAATGTTAATTCATAGTCAACTCGTTCTCTCAGCAGTAGGTTTTAACTTCCTTTAAGTCTGCTACCCTTGGTTCACGGCTAACATTTAATCTGATCAGTCAAGAAGTTCTGGGAAGTCAAGAAGTCTATGTTAATGGTCAAATACCCTTTACTCATTGTGATGTTATGGTTATAACATGTGATGTCTCGGGTGTAACTTCCGGTCATCCTTCATGGCAACTATCTCGAACCAAGCAACATTCTTCCGGCCACGCTGCTACAGACCATTATGATCTATGTACATCGTCCAGTTTCATTAAATTTCTTATTTACTCCCCGCCTTTAAATCATGCCTGCATTTATTGTTCAAGGGAGGCTTGAGGAGTAAGAAAAATCCCAATATGTCCCTACAATATATTCTGATTTTACTCTCATTTTTCTCTACCCCTTGAATGATATTGGTCAATTCATAAATCATAAGGAAATATGATAAAATATGAAAAAATAAGAAAAAAATATTGCTGGGTTCAAAAGGTCGCAATTTGAGTATTTGAAGTTTATAAAATATAGAGCATATGAATAGAAAATATACCACAAGCTTGTTAAAAAGCGTGTTAATTTGACACGAGAGTGTATATTCTCAGCCATGAGCGATCCCACGCTTACAAAACTAAAAGAAACAAAACAGGATATATTCTTCTAGCCATTACTGGAGATATATGATGTCTGATTTACATCATATAAAAGTCCTTTTTTCCGAACGTATTGCCTGACAATTTTTTCCATGTCAATTCAAATCAAGGATTTATGCGAGCTGATGATTATCATAAATAATATTCAATACTTGTAACTAACCGTATTGACGTTCTAATATATGTTTAATTGGGCGATAATATAAGTGCATCCAAAATAACATGTTTGTTAAAACAGTCATTGAATGACGCTCCGATTTTAACGAACGTTAACCTTTAAAAAGTATGTAAGGCACGCTCTCAAATTTGGTCCCAACCACACGCATTCATTCCTACAGAGCGCAGAAATACGTTTTGTCATAACCAGTGCACAAAACTTGCAGACATTATGACATTCTCTTTGTAGTTCAGCATAAAGCTCTTCTGTAAACACGGTCTCGGAAAGTTGGTTCCTTTTGAGGGCTTTGTTTGTATTCTGCGGAGTCATCAGGTTATGTCCATTGGTCACACTCATTGATATACTGAAGATTAGCGTGGCCAACACGATCCAGTGCCTGCAACAATTACACAATAACCTATTGATTAATACATATGTAAATATATTATTTATGATTATATAAGATTTTAGACGTTATTCTGTGTTTCAATAATTTGTTGCTTGTATTCTTTTGGGCAGACCCATTGGTTGGTGTGCTCTTTTATGGAGAAAGTCCTTAGGCACCACTGTGAGTCCCCTGGAGTGCTCATTTATTATTAACCGTATATGTGGTGCTACCATTAATGTGAATTCAACAGTTTTACTTATATTATGTGTATATTTTCCTACAGATCCAGGCCTGGCTGATTATGATGGCACTGAATTTGATACTGTTCTGAGTGATATATCCAGTGTGTGCATACATGTTAAACCTCAAGGTATCCTAATTGGTGGTGATATCAATTGTGATTTAATAGGAATGGTGGATTTGTGTCCATAATTCCTCAGTTTTTACGTGAAAATCATCTGCAGACTACGTGGAATCAATATCCAGTAGACTACACATACATTCACACAGACAAGGAAAGTGTATCTACCATAGATCATTTTATTGTCAATGAAATGGTATATGATCTTTGTTCATCAGCTGGTGTGAACCATCTTTATTCTGATGGTATATTTCACAGCCCCATTTATATGCAAATGTGTGTTGGTGATATTGTCTTGTGTCCACAAAAGGAAGGTACTTTTAGTCCTAAACTTGCCTGGTATAAAGCTAGTCAGAGTGATAAGGATCTGTCAGAAAAATATTGTAGATGCATTGAATGAGCTTGTGTTACCAGACTGCATTAGTAACTGTGATAATAAATGTTGTACCTGTGACTCACACAGAGTAGACATGTATAAGTACTATGGGTTCTAGGACATTCCCCACCCAGACATTCCCCACCCGGACAATCCCCACCCGGACATTCCCCACCTAGGACATTCCCCACCGGAACATTCCCCACCCGAACATTTCCCACCCACTTAGTGTATGACTCTATTTCCCTAGATGCAATCACTAGGTATCTGTTTAATTGTGAAAATTTAGAACTACTGCACTTGTGCATTGAGTGCCTCCAGATTCCTTAGCGCTACTTGCGTTTTGATCAAGTCGAAAAACTAATTTCTGCTTCACACATCTACTTGAAAATAACACCCATAGGGTAAAAAGACCTGCTTAACATGATGTGTTTGTAAATATAAATGTGATTGTATCTGTATGTAAATAAATTGTGTTTGTAAAATATAAATGTGATTGTATGTGTATGTAAATAAATTGTGTTTGTAAATATAAATGTGAGTGTATCTGTATGTAAATAAATGTATGTGCCTGTATGTGTATGTAAATATAAATGTATTTGATTAATTGTAAATGAAAAAACCCACAAAATTGTGAACAAGTGAAAAAGTGTTAACTAGACAAGTATACATGTAAGGCCTGTAAGAGTACAGTTGATAAAACCTAAACTCTATGCGACACTCACAGTATTAAATTCCAAGGCAAATAACAACTATAGGGCAATCAACAGCTTTTGGGTGGGAAATGTCCGGGTGGGGAATGTCCTAGGTGGGGAATGTCCGGGTGGGGAATGTTCAGGTGGGGAATGTCCGGATGGGGAGTGCCCTTATTCCATGTAATAGTTACCATGTGTGTCACATTCTTAAAGGCAGATTTGTGAAGTTTAGCCACAAAGAACACTCATGTAGCTTATATTGCAAAAATGTGTCATAAAAATGCCTTATCATATTCTGGGAGAAACATCAGTAAGATAATCTCCGAATACTCTCTGTGCCATAGTGATTTAGACAATATGATTCTTTTGAAATGTAAAATGGATCATGTATATAGCAGTCGTACTTTAGCAGACATCCAAGGAGAAGAATGGAAGATAGACAATATGATTTCAGAAATTATTGATTGTTTACATGCTTGTCTAGATAATGAAATGACATATTATGAAGATAACATGTATATTTTAAGTGATATTTGTGTATCATGAAAATGTTTTTAGTCTTACTGTCTTTAAACTTTGTGTATGAATAAATGATGATAATAATAATGCCTTAAACATTGTGGATCTGCATCATATACTGGCTCAGTATCCTGTGCCCAGATAGGAACTGGAAAAGATCCCACTAGAACCCATGAAGTAGGCAGCCCTGCATTACTGACTGACCGCGGATGGTCAATCAGTGGTCGCTTAAGAGATCAGGTCACAGTGGCCACTAGCTGATTTCCCGAGGACACATTGATTAAATTGGAAACAAACCTGATTACCACTGGCTGCAATGAAAGAATGCAATCCCCACATTGACACATTACTAACACAGGGCACCCCCACATAATAGTGTAAATGCCTGGACTGGGTCACAGATTGCCTGCTTTGGTTTCACAAGAATGTCCAATAGCTGTAGCAGATTATTCAGTCTATATCCTTCCCATAGTCAGCTTTCAGTGCCACACATCGGGCCATTTGCACTGATAATCACACACCACCCACCTCATAGCAATTTCAAATAAACTATAATTATCTAAAAATCAACACAACACAACCCCTCAAGCAAGCAAACCTAAACTAAAATGTATACAAACACACATTACACTAAACACAAATGATTAAAAACTCTCCTCTATGAACAAAGCGCTTTGTTTGTTTGTTTGTTTGGGGTTTTACATCACTTTCAACAGTATGTCAGTCATGTCGTGATGAGACCTACTTGTTGCATATATAGTGCTGCCTCACTGAATTGTCATGTTACAGGTCCTTGACATAACAACCCACAGATTTACAAGGACAACGGGTTAGCCCTTTGGCACGGACCTCAGCTCATATGGGAAATTGTATCAGGAGATCAATCTCGGCATGGCCAGGATCGAACCCACGACCTTTGGATCACCGCAGAGGAACTGGTGCTAATAAGCTGGCACTCTAACCAACTACGCCACGACCCGCTGCCCTGAACAAAGCGCAACTAAAAACAAAATAAATAACCCAACACGCTCAATATAAGACAAAATATGTCAATTCCTGGTCACATACAATAGAATAACCCTCAGAGTGATTTAACACCATGCAAAACAACAAATATTGTTTGTGGTTTAACTCTGGTTTCTGCCAAACAACATCTAATTCACACGCTCTTGCACAACTCTGCTGATACAATCACAATATATCACACTATATCACAGCAAAGGTACACCTCTGCTGCAGAACTCAACCCAAGACACAATTTAAACAGGCTTTAACACACAAATCAACTTTAACAGGCAGACACAAAATAGTAAAATCTCTCTCATTTACACAGCTGTTAATCCAGACCAGAACAACTGCACATCATGCATTACACACCCTAGAATGATTCACTGCATAAGTTTCAATTTAATCACCATACCAAAGACCAAAAAATTCTAAGTTCATCACATAATAAAACACATAAACTAGGCATTTATACACATAATAACAATTCCAAACATGGAACACATAATAAGATGAATATTTTGGCATCCAAAAGCAAACAAAACAACCGTAAACAAATAAAATTCACTTTTTGCCTTTGGACACACCACTAGGTAAAATGCTATTCTCACTACTTTTTAATCAAAATTTCGTTTTTCCACATAACTTCTCATATATGCAACCCACACACACAAAATCTCAACACAACATGAAACCACCTCTAATCTCACTATGGGTAGGTCCCCCTTTGACAATGCCTAGTTATGTTGTCCCCAGGCAAGGTTATTGCTCTCCTGGTGGGATTGGGTGTAAATTGTTGTGGTCCCGTGTATCTGACTCTATCCCAGAACATGTTAAAGAATCCAGTAGCACTTATAAAAAGGAGTAGGGGGAACCCAGTGTGAATGGTCTCAAAAAACCCTTCAGTTAACAAACTCACAACAACAATAGTCCATTTTTCAATTATAACAATAATCAATGACCAAATTTAACAAAACATGATTGCAATTCACAACAATCACACTGCAGGGCCTCCTAACCAGGCCGTGGCACAGTTGGTTAGAGCGCCAGTTTATTAGCACCAGTTTCTCTGTGGTGATCCAAAGGTTGTGGGTTGGAACCCCGGCCATGTCAAGATTGAACTCGTGATACAATTTCCTATTTGAGCTGAGGCCCGTGCCAAAAGGGTTAACCCGTTGTCGTAAATCTGTGACCGGATGGGTTGTCATGTCAAGGATCTGCAACATGACAGGTAGGTCTCATCACAAAATTATTGAATAATGTTGAAAGTGATGTAAAACCCCAAACAAACAAACAAACAAACAAACAAACACCAGGCTGCGGTCCTCTTGCAATTTAATATTGTATAGATTTCATTCATTCATGCTCGGTATAGAAGACGTCTGTTTCCTATGCTACATGGTACATATCAGAGTTCTGGTATTCGAATTCTAGTTAGGACAAAGGCTGGCCGAAGGGTGAAGTGCATGTTCCAAACTCAGATTTTGTAATCCCTTTTGGTGAGACTCAGTGCAGTGTATCATTTCGGATGGGATAGCTCGAGTGATATCACATTAACCCATTCTTCTTTGATCCGCACATAGTTTCTGAACTAATCCAGGCGATTTTGTTATATAAACACTTCTAGGCTTTTCACTGAAAATAAATCACTTCAAAATTATCACAAGATTAAACAAATGTGTGTAACGGTGTTTGGATTATGATGGTGTAAATTGTATAGTAAATCTTTTTTAACGTTTTTAGGTCAATTTTAGTGTCCCAAGTATGGATTACTCCTCGTTATGCTATCTATAACTGGGAGACCTTTCTCTGTTATGATTGGGCAAAAATCTAGTTAAAATTCAGTTCCAAATGATCGCATTCTTATAGACGTAACCGGTGAACGTGTTGATTTCTTGAGAATTTTGATTTGACTACTTTTTCAAATTTTGCCACTCGGTGTTAACCATACGGAGCCATGAGGCTGATTTTACTCGGATTAGCTGCGATTTACATGTAGTGTCTGGCTAAGTAACGAGTAACAATAACTGACGTGAGTGTACGCAATAGTGTGGAATGTTAGGATGAACCATTCAAAGCTCTCTCACTCCTTATCTGCGTTCTGACAGTATTGACTCAAATGATAAATGACATTCTGACGTCATTGCATTTTCGTATTTAGTTCAAGTCTGGGCAAAAACTTGAAGTATGCGACATTTTGATATATCTCTGCATAATGAAAAACCTGAAAAATGTTTAGTATAATATGTTTAGTATATATTAGCGTTAAATTGTGAAATTGTGAAATGGTGTTTTAACGACCCTTTAAGCAACTATGGCCATATCAGGTCGACTTTCGAGACTTTTAACCAGTGTGAAAGTTACACTGCCGGCACTGGGAATCGCACCCACCACCTTCCGCCCTCCACTTATATAACCATTAAAGGCACAGATCCTACATTCTACCAACTGTGCTAGTGGGGCTGGTTAATATTAGAGTAAAAGCATGGCTTTAAATCTGAGTACATTAAATACATGAAGTTCAATTGACAAATTCTGCCTCATACTGGAATATGAAATTAACTCATCGTCTCTTGACAACCCTGAAATCAATCCAATAAAAGCTGATTTTGACATCCGAATTGATGTGAAAGCAATTGTAAGAAATGTGCACAATGTTTATGTCTAGAATTTGTTATGTATTATGATCTTTATGTTGACCTTGTGACATGCAAACCAAATCATGAGAAAAGGTTTGATCTCAGCCATATGTCTGTTATTATAGTATTATTGTATTTAGACTAAAGGCATGACAACTCTTACCACATTTCTGCCAATCTAATGTTTAATGGATAAGTTAAAAATAATTCGGAATATCCTTAAATTGGGTGGATATACGAATCAATATGAGGCTAGGGTAAGTTTTGAAACACAAAGTAATAGATGGCACGGGTGCCATTGTAGTATGCGCTTGCCATATTTTAGGCGCTCATTCTTCTTTAAAGCAAGAAAGTTTACAATACATGATATGTTTTTGGAGTATATTTTTCATTGAGATCATTTCAGTAATGCATTCTGCTTCTCTTGACTAAATGACATCATCTATAGTGAGTGATTCAAGACAGTTATATGCATCAGACTCTTTGTGAACCTTCCGCCAGAACTATCTAGACGGATCTATCAGCCTGAGGCATATAAGGGTGACATTTAGATCATGATGCCCAACTTGATTTTATCTTATAATTGGTACTTCAAGACAATGTTGTATCAGACTCTTTAAGAACCTTCCCCAAGAAGCAAGGAGATGGATCTATCAGCCTGATGTGCCACGGGCCGTGGCGCAGTTGGTTATAGCGCCAGCTAATTAGCACCAGTTCCTCAGGGGTGATCCCAGGGTCGTGGGTTCGATTCCCCGCCATGCCTAGATTGAATTCATGGTACAATTTCATACATGAGCTGTAACTCTGTGACCGGGTGAGTTGTTGTGTCAAGGACCTGTGACATGACAATTCAGTGAGGCAGCACTATATCTGCTACAAGTAGGTCTCATCACGAAATGATTGAAATAACATTGAACGTGATGTAAAACCCCAAACTAACAAACAAACAAATCTATCAGCCTGATCACTGACATTGAGAGTATCATTCAGATCATTTCAGGTCAAATAAAGGCCTGCATGATGGCAAATTTCCTGGTTGCTGAACATGATTTTTATTCATTTATTTGATACAGAGAATCGAGCCCATACTGACTAATTATAAAATTTCTAACAATGTTATAATCATATACCATAAAGATAAAATGTCAGTCCGATGAGATTATTTAATGTTGCAATTTGCAGCAGGAACTTACCTACAAATGTGTAAATCGGGTCCAAAGTAATACGTATTCATATTGATAGCAGTGATGCAATTTCGCAAGTCTTTTCTCCAATTTGTTTCTCTTACGCAAGAACATTGACAGACAGAATCATTTATATGCACAACTTTTTATCAAAAATATACATTAATCGGAAAAAACCGGAAATGTGAATTATGAGATCAGAAAATAAGAACAATAATTTAATATTAATATGTTTTTTCGATTTAGGTATCAAATTATCTTCCAATAACTCAACATATTTTCACAAGAATTAACATCTATACCTTTCTAAGAAATATTTACCGCAAGTTTATAAAGTGCATTAGACCCCACCGTAATATATTAGAAGACATATTCACATGTTGGGAACTCATACACTTCTCATTTGATAATTTACATAAAATATTCAATGTCAGATTTCATTTAATAACGCCTGTCTAGTCATTAAGATAATTAGCAAAAACATTTCTAATGCTCCTGTAAATCATTCTAACAAAATGACAAAAGTCAAAATGACAAAAGTCAAAATGACAAAAGTCAAAATGACAAAAGTCAAAATGACAAAAGTCAAAATGACAAAAGTCAAAATGACAAAAGTCAAAATGACAAAAGTCAAAATGACAAAAGTCAACATGACAAAAGTCAAAATGACAAAAGTCAACATGACAAAAGTCAAAATGACAAAAGTCAAAATGACAAAAGTCAAAATGACAAAAGTCAAAATGACAAAAGTCAAAATGACGAAAGTCAAAATGACAAAAGTCAAAAGTCCCAATTGTTTTTTATTCTAACTATGCGAGTTCTAAGTTGTCAAGCTCCCCTGTGGGTGCGGGGATTAAAGAATAGCCACACTGGCAGTGTTCGCCAAAACTTTTTGACCCACATCAGACAATATGTCTGATGTTCAGCCAGCCAACATCAGACATTTCAACGCGTACTTTTTCTTTTTAATTTCGCGGCTTTTTTGTGCTTGTGACAGATAATAATAATAATAATAATAATAATAATAATAATAATAATAATAATAATAATAATAATAATAATAATAATAATAATAATAATAATAATAATAATAATAATAATAATAATAATAATAATAGGTCTAGGTCTGCTCATGGCAAGATATTCAGCTTATAAAACCTACATACCAACCTACATACCTACCTACATACCAACCTACCTCCACTACCTACATATCTACCTACATATCTACCTACATACTAACCTACATACATACCAACCTACATACCTACCTACATATATACATACATACCTACATATATATTTCTGATCATTTCTCAATCGAAAATTAATCAAATCTTCATTTAAAGAAAGCTAAGAATACCCAAAGTTGTAAAATTGTCGTCTGCTCTTCTCAGGCTTTTTGACTGGTACGTGACGTTTTTTAATATGAATTTGAACTAGAAATAATGATAGGGCACCAGATTACGAACCACATTTGATTTATGTGTAAAGCCGTGCACGGTTTTTTAATTGTTAAATGAGTATGAATCCCGAAAACGTGCTCGACTTTTGAACAGGAGTGAGCACGGCGGAAATAATCAGGCGGGGACAAAGGTAATGACCCGGATATAGCTCAAACTTTACAAAATGGCGGCAACCGAAAATCTCCAAAAACGAACCAATAAAACGTATTTGTAACGACTACTTTGAGAAACTGCGCAGGTAAAGGAAGGCGGACAATTTGGCTGCCGTTTTCAGTCAATATCGGCGGACAATGTGAAATAACGGCCGGCTTTGTCCGACGGGCCGACGACTTTTGGCGAACACTGCACTGGACATGGATCCAATAGATGTAAAAGTAATGTAACATGCCTGAAATGTACCACACAGCATAGTGGAGAATCATAAAAGATGTAAATTGTCAAGGCAATCACCCATCGTATTCGTGGAATTGTCCTTCCTTTTTAAAAGAGAAGGAAATTCAGCAGATATGCCACACCGAAAACATATCTTTTCGAGAGGCACTTAAACGTGTAGAAAGTTTGAACAATACTAAAACATCCTATGTTAGAACTGTAAAAACTAAAGAAACAAAATCAATAGCAAATCAAACCGAAATCACATGGACAATCAATGAAAAAAATATTCCTTTTTTACAAAGTCCTCGAAATCCTCAGGAGCATTCACTCAAACTCCCAAAAAAGAATTGTGAAATGTTGTGTTTTAGACCCTTTCAGCAACTATGGCCATATCAGGTTGACTTTCGAGCCTTTCAACCAGTGTGAAAGTAATACTGCCAGCAGTGGGAGACTCAGACTCCAACATCCACTATCCCAGTTATAACTCCACCAACAGTAACATGCACTAAACCCTCTTCACAAACTCCCTCTACATCATCCAATATTAAAAGCATAAATAGCAATAGACCAGTTCATAAATCAGACAAAAAAGAAATAAAAAATCAAGGAAAAAGTAAATTAAATAGAACTAAATCATTGGAAAGGATGGACACAGGTGATCCTCCAAATTTGAATATTACTCCTGTGCACTCGAAACATAATTGTAAACTTAACAAGTGATCATGTTAAATCATATATTTCTCATTATTCTTAATATGGCTATCAGCAATATCATACAATCGAATTATTGAGGATTTGAGGCAAACAGGCCAGACCTGGAGCTATTGGCCTAAAATATAATGCAACAGTAATTCTTTTACAAGAAACTAAATTTAAAGATATTTCGACAATCAAGGGATATGTACCTTATAACAAAGTTAGTTCAATAGATGCGATGGACCAAGCACATGATGGAGTTTCTATTATTTTGTTAAATCCTGTATTCCTCAGAGTAAAGTTATATTGATTACTAATTTACAAGTGTCTGCAGTCAGAGTTACTCTTCAAAATATTTTAACACTATGTTTAATATATTAACCACCAAGTGAACCAATTAATATAACAAATTTGACTAACTTAATAACCCAGCTGCCACAAGAATATATGTTAGTTGGTGACTTTAATGTTCACAACTATTTTTGGGGTGGCAGAAACAATACTGATGCCAAAGGATGACATTTTTTTTTAATAACAATAGTCTTCCTTTGGAATGACGATTCTCCAACTTATTTACATTCTGCTACATGCTTTTTAACATCAATAGATCTTTCCTGGGAATTAGAGGACGATCAATGGGGAAGTGATCATTACCCTATTACTTTAAATAACCCTTTTGCTCCACGAGAAGAACGAATCCCAAAGTGGAAATTTCATAAAGCTGATTGGGCAAAATTTCAAACATCCTTTTTTAATCAAACAACTCCAGAAATTGTTAACGATGGCGTTTTTACAGATACATTGTATGATATTGTTGATGGGTGTATTCCAAAATCAAAGCCAAATTCTAAAATTAAAAAAAAAAACCTGGTTTAATGATGAGTGCAAAAAAGCTCCAAAAAAATCAATCAACAGCCAACTAAAAACAATTTGCACCAATAAAAAGAGCTATATTATTAAATAATGCAAAAGAAAAAGTTGGAAGGATTATGTTTCCAAATTAAATATATGTACACCGACTAAAATATTTGGTGCATGAAATTACTGGGAAGGGAGGTAGAGGTGGTAACGCAATAGGTCAAACAATTTCCAAGAATTCATCATCCGATAATTATTCTCTAAACTTTCAACAAATAAAAAATTAAAAAGAAAGAAACCAACTTAATTTCATATGTCATAACTTGGAAGATTATGATAAATAATTTGCAATAGAAGATTTGAAACTTGCTTTGGATAAATCTCATGATACCACTCCTGGGCCTGATCAAATTCACTTCCAAATCCTTAAACATCTTCCTGGCCAATCACTTGGGCATCTTTCATAGTTTTTATAACATTTGGGAAAGTAGTGATTTGCCACTATTGTTCCCATTCCTAAGCCAGGCAAAGACTCGTCCGACTCAAATAATAATCATCCCATAGCTTTAACCAGTTGTATCTGTAAAACAATGGAATGAATGATTGACGAGCGATTAGTTTGGTTTTTGGAAACTTCGTACTAAGTCCTATTGACCATCTGGTACATTCAAAAACATTTATATGCGAGGGTTTAATGAAAGGAGTACATGCTGTTTGTATTTTCTTTGAATTAGAGAAAGCACACGATACGACGCAGAAATTTGGGATAATGAGCGACTTATATATGGGATTAAGGGGTCATTTACCCCTTTTTATTCAAAATTTCTTGTCAAATAGACAATTCAGGCTCCAAGCTGGTCATCACTTCTAACGCAGTATAGTGTATTATACTATAGCATAATATGTAGCATATTACCTGTTACCCTATCTATTATAAAAATCAAGAGCATAGTAAATTGTGTGAGACCAGATTGTTTATTATTTGTTGATGATTTCATTTATGTTTCAGGTTCAAAAGCATGTATACCATAGAAATACATTTGATCAGGAAATGGGTGTTCCACAGGGTAGTATATTATCTGTAACCCTATTTATTATAAAAATCAACAGCATAGTAAATTGTGTAAGACCTGGAACAGATTGTTTATTATTTGTTGATGCTTTTAATTTATGTGACAGGTCCACAAGCATGCATGCTATAGAAAGACAGCTCCAACAACATCTTAATAGAATACCAGAATGGGCTGATCATAATAGATTTAAGTTTTTATTTAAAGAAAACTGTATTTATGCACTTTTGTAAAAAATAATGGAAGGTCTACCCAGATCCTGATCTTTATTTAGGCCAAACTTGAATACCTGTTGTTGAAGAAACCAAGTTTCTTGGACGTATTTTTGACAGGGAAATTATCTTTGATACCTAACATTAAATATGTCATATACATTAAATATCTGCTTCTAGATTTACGAAGAGAAAAACTTGCCCTTCAGTATGCTGCAAAAATTGCTGCTTGTCCACATAATCCTGCACATGATACCATATTCAATCCAAATTATGTTGATCTTTTTGAAAGTAAGCCCAATACAATACCAACTGTTGGCATTCTCATCAAAGAATCTTTACATTCTTTAAATATAAATCTAAATCAAATATCCAAATTTTAATACCCAGAAACACCTCCATGGACCTCTGTTACTTTAAATATTAATGTAGCCACGTCAGAATTGAAGAAATACTCAACAGATCCATCCCTTTATATAAATAGATATAAAGAAATTAAATCTATTTTCACTGGATATCAGTGTATACATACTGATGGATCATTAGACTCTGTACTGAGGAAGATAAAGAGATTTATTTTTATTGGATTCCCAGTCACATTGGAATACTTGGAAATGAGGCTGCTGACCAAGCTGCCAAAGCAGCATTGGATAAAAGACCTATTGAATGAATGAATGGTTGCTTTAAAACACATCAACACAATGATGTCATTCAGCACCCAAAAGAGTAAAATTGAAACATTAAAATGACTAGAAACAAAATGTAAATGTTAATACTTATTAACAATATTTAACAATAATATATATTTCATAAAACAAATATATATATATATATATATATATATATATATATATTATAAATATGTATAATTGTTTTTTAAATAAGACTTTGTTCAGTGCAATGTTCTGTATAGATTATAAAGTCCTGTTTGATTTAAAAACGATACTATCACATATGTATCTACAGTATCAAATAACGTAATGTAAATCTTGCACATTAAAATATGGAGTCCTGATAATATCAAAATCATATTACAGTACATACTTCTGTGATGGTCTTATTTTAAAACCAAATAGGACTCTATACCCAATTTTAAGGGTGGAGCTCTTGTTTTCCTAATGGCAGTCTGTGCCTAGAAATAACCTGTATACTTAAGCTGTATACATAACTGAAATCTTGAAAAATTATTCTGTTAAAATTCTGTGATGTAAGCATTGTTTATATGTAATTATATTAATTTAACACATTATTATTTTGTCAAAACATTTGTGCTTTTACCATTTTTAGTCACTGAATGACCTTAAGACTCACTCAGTCTCACTGTAGCAACCAGGCTTAGCAGATGAGTTGCGGAGTGGAAAACTTCACGTTCACTTTTTGTTTGCTTTTGTGCACTTTGAAGGAACAAATGAGATATTCACAAGTCGAAAAAAAGACCAAAGCGAACAGCGCAGATAAACACTGATATAGAACGAAAGTATTCAGGAGAAAACATGCACAGAAAGCAAATATGGATATATATGGACACGACGGATGTATTGCAGACAGAACACGAATGAGAAGCTGACCAATACGGTTCGCATCTTATTCTGTCCAACCCCGTTCCTTGTGCATGTATTCTCCACAACTGTTCTCCTTTTCTCTGTACCTTGTTCGCAAAAATGCAGGATTCATCGAATATCACGGGACACAGTCAGAACACAGGACACATTCAGGATGAGATATGAACGCATTCGCATTCCTGATGCAATCAGCATGTGCAACGAAGGCAGTGTAAACTGGCCATTTCCATCTCATCCACACAAAATTTTCAACATGTTTTGCAGACTCACGCGTACATACATGTACTGCTTCAAACTCTAAATACACGAATTTAGAAGGAGATACGGAAAAAAAGAGTTATGGAGACTTCCGAACTCATTCTGAACACCAAGATTTTCCACTCTGCTTTCATCCGCTTGGCCTGTTTGCTACCATGAGACCACGGCTTTAGTAGTTGATGTGCCTTTAAGCCACCATTCATTCAGCCCCGGACCATGGCACAGTTGGTAAGAGTGTCAACTTATTAACAACAGTTCCTCTGTGGTGATCCAAAGGTCGTGGGTTCGATCCCAGGCCACGCCAAGATTGAATTCATGTGACCGGGCGGGTTGTCATGTCAAGGATCTGCGACATGATAATTCAGTGAGGCAGCACTTTATCTGCTACAAGTAGGTCTCATCAGGAAATGACTGGATTAATGTAGAAAGTGACCAACGAACAAACAAACCATTCATTCATTCATTAGTTGTCAAGAAATAGGAATATGTGTGTAACCTTGGATAAGCGCAATGAAGTGCAAGATTGGCTGAAGACATTGTGTACTATTTAACCACCAGGTGACACTAAAATAGTCAATGTGAAACGTGAAATATCAATCCACGAAAATAATGGCAACACATTTTACAATGAACAAATTAATGAATGGATTATATCATGTAAAAATATTCTTTGATAAACTTTACTCCATATATAGATTTCAGGTTGAAAATAATGTAAAAGTGTTAAAATAATGAGATATAAATTCAAGTCAGTTTGGTGATGGGTGGCAGTCATGCTAGCAACATGCATATATATGTCTAAATGGTAGTCTCTGGGCCTAGAAATAAGCTGTCAAATACAGGGTTAATTCAGTTTATGATTAAATGTATGTCTTTATACAACAAATCTAAAAAAAATCAAAAACGATTCTCAGAAACCTTAGAAAACATAAAACACAAGTTGAGAGGATCCCATATTGAGTAGACAATTATTAGGAAAAATGTTCTAAAAATAAATTAGATCAAGGTGCAAGGATACTGTTGGTATTCCAACACTAACAGAAAATGGTATTGAAATGAAAGGCAGCAAGGGCATGTTCTTTCACGTCAATATAAATCTGTATTTCATGACGTGTACTCCCAACCAACATTCGGCCATCTTGATTTCTGTTATGAGTGAACTCATTGAGTACATATCAACATATTAACTCCCTATGAAACTAACATCCTACCGGACTACTTTCCATATGACTTCTCCAGAAAAATGTGCACCACTCCAGTAACTGATTTTCTATGGCTTATAATTCTCTGTTTTATGAGTTCGAGTTAAATGTATAAAATGTGTATGGACATTATATGACACACCTCACATTCACTATAAATAATTACATGCTAACCTTATATACCTACCTACAGAGAATCAACTAGAAAATGGTTAGATTTAAATGAGAGATGAGTTATAGATATCTATTTCTTTTGATCTATTTGCATTACTATTGATATCATCTTAGACAAACATTTTTTGGAAAATTTTACTCTATAAATTTAACTTTGGCTGTTGTGTGAAATAACTGAATATCCCTTTATAAAATAACTTGACAAAGTGATAAAGATGTTGACTATTTATGTGATGTACCATTGAGAAGGTCAAATCGTACTATTCAACATGGCTCAGTGGGTAAGACATCTGTCTTCCATGCTAAAGGTCTGGGGTTCGATTCTCGCCAGGAACAAGTATCTTTTTTTTTTATTCTTCATTTTGAAGTTTTTTTTGTTTTGATAATAATTCTATACAATAAACAAAGGTGAAATCTTCATGTTTGGATCTTTTTAGAGCAAATTGAAAGTCAGAACACATTTTGTTTTTGGCAAATGGAGAAAATACAAAAAAATTAAATAAAATGTCTTTATCAGCAAATAAATGGAACAATTTAAATTTTCATACAATACTGTGACTCCTACAGTTTTCTACAGTACTCACACAGGGTGATACATGGCTCAGTGGTTAAGATGTCTGTCTTCTATGCTAAAGGTCCAGGGTTCAAATCCTGGTTGGGTATTATTTTCATGCTGAAGGTGGAATCTTAATATTGGGGTCCGGTTTGGGTGATATGTACTTCAGAAAACATAAATTGATTTGTCAATTGCAAATGCAGAAGAATAGAAATGATACCAAAAAAGAAGTGGAAATCATTATATTGGAGTTATTATTGAGTAATTTGCATATTAGTAGAATATAATTTTTATTATTTTATTTTGCAAACATAGACAATATGAATAATACTGACTTTTTATAGTAAACAAATATAAAATCTTCATACTGGGGTAATATTTGAGCAATATGCAGAATATATGGAATTGAATATGTTTTTTGCCCAACATAGAAAATATAAAAATTAGTAACTTTATGCAGAAAATAAATATAAAATCTTCATATGTCAAGATTTTATCAAAGACTTTAAACTTCGAATAAATTGATCATGAGGCCAACCTTGAGCATCTATGAATATATCCAGTGCAATGCAATGCAAGTGTTTCAGCATTATCATGCGTCTCACAGGTCTGATGATATGCTTTGACCTTTTCTCATGGCAAGATTGCTCACTCAACATATAGCCTGGATCCACATTTATAAATAAACATGGACTGTACCTATCCAAGGTGTTGCTACAATTCATAAACCCTTAAAAAATACCTACAAACAATGCTTATTCTTAAATACATTCAATCAGATTGGTTTATTATATATTCCAAAACAATATTCAAGATCTTCAAAATGTGGAGTTGTCAATATTTGACCATATCAGTTACTGAAAGGATGGAAATCAACAGGTCACATGTCACCTGTATGTGCATTTCTCTGTTGTCCAGTGAGATCAGCCAACAATGCATGTACTCATATGTGCAAAGATCACCTCTTGGAAATGGTGTTCAGTGATTTGCCCACTATTTGTCAGGTATGTTGGATTCAGGGAAAAACACGTAATGTTCTTCTGAAAACATGAAAAATGTTCCTGACAAAGGTGATCCTACTTCTCCACAAATGGAGCCAATTACCATCACAGTTGCTGGTGTTGGAAAATTACTCTAAAACCTCAACTGCAAAAAGGCCAATGGCCTGGATCAAATACCCAGGAGTCTTGAAAGAATGTTCACATGAAATAGATCCAACCCTCCAAAAATACGATTCACTCGACAAAGGAGAAGTTCCCAAAGAATGACGCACAGCAAACATTGTTCAAGTCTTTAAAAAAGGAAACAAAAGCTGCACTACAGGCCAATGTGTTTGATCCCTGTAGGGTTTTGGAGCATATAATTGTCAGATTTTTGATAAATCACTGCAACCTTTACAATATCCTGGTAAATTTTCAGCATAGCTTTAGAACAGCTCACTTATGTAAAACACAGTTTATCACAACCTTACAAGATATTCTCAAGGCTGGAAATGATGGTCAAAATGTTGACATGTTCATTCTCGATTTTAGCAAAGCCTTTCACACAGTCTTTCTGAACAACTAATTCATGAGCTCGAGCATTACAGAATCTCACGGCAGGTTGGTTCATGGATAAATGTCTGACCCTATTCATATGAATCTGACCCTGTTCATTTCAAATCTGGAGTGCCACAAGATACAATACTTGGGCCAAGACTCTTTTTACTCTATGATAGAAATGGCAAAGATCATATAAATAAACTGGATAGCGATTGCAGTCTATGCCAATACTAATAATTGGTTTTGATCTATCGTGATCTCTTCAGTTGGATAGGGACTGTCTGCATCTACTCTATATTAATGACATTAGAGGAGAGAAATTAAAGTATTCAAACATAAGGCACTATGAAGATGCCAGCCTACCTTATAAGATAGTTGAAATGAAACTGCAAGAGGACCTTAATGCACTGGAGAAATGGTCAAATGAGTGGCAAATAGATTTGATGCTCAGAAATGCTACACCCTGAGCAACAAGAAATAAATCAAGATATTGATACAAGAAAATATACATCAACTGATCACATCTTGCAATGGTGTTGAACATCATCCCTACCTCGAATCTAAGCTCCAAACAAATATGAAATGGGATGAACATTTTAACAACATTGTCTGCAAAGTAAGTCAAAGTAAGTCAAGTACTGAAAGAAGGAATTTCAACATGTGCCCAGGAAATGTCAAAGAGGTTGCCTACAATACCCTTGGGCATGCTCACATAGAATCTGCATCAGGTATGTAAGACTCTTACCTTAGGAAAGGCACAGACTCGGTGCAAAGACTAGCTGCTAGATTTGTGTCAAGTAAATGGAGGAGAGAAACAGTTACTGTAGCCAAAATATCCTGGAAGACCTAAAATGGAATTCACTAGCAGGGAGAAAGAGGATTCAGAGGATGTTTTTTTTGTACCCCTAATGCAATGTTGCACTCTCAGCGGGATGCCAATTGGTTATGTTGAGCAAACTTTAGATGTAGATTATAATTTCTCAATTTGTTGGAGAAATTGTTTGTTGGTACCTTTTTCTACTACCTTTTTCACAAATGGTAAAATAGCATTGAGACTTTTTGAAAATATTCACATCAGGTCATTTTCTGACACCTGCATGTGCCAACAAGGTAAAATGGTGCGATAAACATCGAAGCATAAACAAATGGTGCGATAATTTGAGAAAATGTCAACAATTCAACATGCCAATTGATATGTTTGTTTGTTTGTTTGTTTGGGGTTTTACATCACTTTCAACAGTATTTCAGTCATTTCGTGATGAGACCTACTTGTAGCAGATATAGTGCTGCCTCACTGAATTGTCATGTCGCAGGTCCTTGACATGACAACTCACCCGGTCACAGATTTACAAGGACAACGGGTTAACCCTTTAGGCACGGGCCTCAGCTCATGTGGGAAATTGTATCATGAGTTCAATCCCGGCACGGCCGGGGTTCGAACCCACGACCTTTGGATCACCACAGAGGAACTGGTGCTAATAAGGTGGCGCTCTAACCAACTGCGCCGCGGCCCGTGGCCCCAATTGATATGCTAGAAGAGACTTCAGAAGAGACAGTCCCAACCTAGTTACTAGATTTGGCATTAGACAGCCGAATTTGTTCACAGCTGAATGTATATGTTCCAAAAAGTGGTTGCAACAATGTTCACAGATCTACGTCCATACGTCACACAGTAACGTAATGCACAGACAGGTTTGTTCATAGCGATGCATATTATTATATTATAGCTCCTGCACCTTTTAGGCATCTGGAGCTTAAGATTACCAATACATTGTTATGACTGTTAATGAATTGAAGATAAAGTATTTTATCTGCCTCGTTACCATAAAAGTTTGGCTTTCAAACCTGCTCAATTCAAACATTTTTCAGACATCTAATACTCTGTTTGTTTAAAGCCCCCAAAAAATAATATTATAACTCTTGAATATGCTTTATTAAGCAAATGTTATGGTTAAGATGTTATATTTGATGTTAAGTTAAGAAATCCAGTCTATGAAAATAATAATTAATAATAATCAATAATTAATGTTAAGTAAAGTAATCAAGCTGAAATTCTTGTAAATATTACAGATATAAGATGGTTGTACCTGACAAGTAATATAGCGCGTATTACTTCCCTCGGGTTGTGTGTTGTTAATTGTATTTGTTGCTGTTACCTCAAAACTGGCTCCCTCAAAAATGGTTTGGGTATATTGTACACATTGTCCCCCCTTTTCCACTCTAACATTGACTTACATCTCTGAACTGTTTCTGGTTGGTCGAACTGACTTTCATCCCCACCGTCCATCACCAAAGGAATCAATATTCTTCTGTTAAAAATGATAAACATTGGCTCATTCATCATTTCAACATTATTTCAGTCATTCTGAGATGATGAGACAGACTTGGGGCAGTTTTAGTGCTGCCTCACTCGATTGTCATGTCGCATATCAAATTGTCATTTGGCCCTATATACATTACATGTACAATTATTTTACTCTTAATTCTTTGTACATTACATGTACAATTATTTTACTATTTTACGTACATAAATGACATACCATCTATTAAGGTTTTATGCAAGTCATGAATAGATCTCTAAACCAGATTTAAGTGAAATTCAATGATTGACATTTACATTTTGTTGAGAATAGATTGATTTCGCGACAGACAATATGGGATAAATTGTGATAAAGGCTCTCGTCATGGCAACTTTTCTGAGATCAATTGATCTCATTCGTTTCCACTAATTAAGTTGAATTTGTTAATTGACACCTTTCATTCCTTACATATCAAACTTTAAAGTATCAGTTTATGCTCTATATATATAACGTTTTGGATTATATTATTTGTTTAAACTGGAGTTTTAATGGATATGAACCTTAATTCATTATGAGCGTGGAAAAAAAGAGTAATTGGTCTGATCAAAATTACGTATATATCTTTTAATTATTTTACAAGAAATGCTTTTGATATTTTACATCATTCAAAAACCATATGAACAAAAAACAAATCCCCATCATTATGAAATATGACTTTACTATTTCCAAATATTCATCTCATAGATTTTGAGTTATTCACAGTCCATATTTAAAATTAGCCTCTTATTTGTCTGTAACATATATACATATACATATATAATATATATAATATATATATATGAATATATATATGTATATAACTATATATATAGATATATACATATATACCATTTATAGTCACATATTCATATTTATTGAGCAGCATCCTCTTTATTTAACCAGTGTGTTAAACAGGCATAAAGATTTGGCCCAAACCACAGACATTCTTGCATACAAAGAGCGGAAATCCTTCTAGACATCGCTTCTGCACAGTGAACACATATCCGTTGGCATCCCGTTTTCAGTACTACATATCTATCGATACCTCGGATTGTATCCTGTCCATTTCGTTTATTATAAATATTGCCTCGGATTGAATCCTGTCCGTTTCGTTTATTATAGATATTGCCAAGGATTGCATCCTGTCCGTTTCGTCTGTTATAGATATTATCTCGGATGGAGAACTGTCGATCCAAATCGATAACATATGTTGATATGAAGACCATCATTGTCGTGTTTATTATAATTGTGATACCCCAAGCATATCTGCAAAATAATTAATTTCGTGTCCAGTTACACCTATTTTGATAAATACAACTTTACATTTTATTTGAAACATATAACATCCATATCTTTTGTTAAACTTACCTTAGATTCCTCATTGTTGATGAAAGTTAACAGTAATATCGTACTCTACAGAAATACTATTTGATAACTTGCTACTCCATCAATAAAGATAACTCTCTTATGACACTTAACAAGAATGTATGCCGTTGTATTTAATCCCACAAGATTGACCTCATTAAATATTAATGCAGCCACCTGTGAATATCTTAAACGTTGTCATCTCACCATTTGTAGTCATTAGCATATGGACAGAATTAATTTTCATCATAAAATATCAAAAAGTGACATTTTTCTTGAACTTTGAATATCCGCTTTCATGTTGCTAGGAGACGTTTGTGCTTAAATTTTAATTTATAATTTTAATTTATTTATATCCTGTTACATGATATTTAATGATTTAACATTAATGGTCTGGAGTTAAGTTTGAAGAACAATGAATGTTTCAATTACATTCAAAACTGTTTCCGTTTGCATCCCAGACTCAGACAATTCTACAACACATCGTGACATCCAAATTGCAATAAATACGCTAAGATTAGTGCAATAATATTCCTCAGATCAAATTCTAAATTCCGTTCCGAGTCCTAAACTCGGACAGTTCTAGAGCACATCGTGACATCCAAATTGCAATAAATACGCTAAGATTAGTGCAACAATATTCCTCAGGTCAAATTCTAAATTCCATGTAAAAAATAAATAGAAATAATATGCAAGCATTTTATTCATGAACAGTTAATGCCTTAAAATTATAAGAAATATTTTTTTAACTTGAATGGTGTAGTAAGTAACATTAAGTAACATCAGATCATAAATATGTGGTTGTGAAGTAAACTGGTTGTCACAACTTCTGGGCACATAGGATATTTACTTCTAGATTTTCTTCCTCAGCATAACAAGTCTAAGACCATGACGATATGAAGACAACTTGGTTTCTATTCTCAATACAAATGTTGTTTGGCGAAAACAGCTTCCAGGGTTTTCTGTGCCCAACTTCTGCTTCAAGGGGGTTTTAAACTGCCCTTGAGCAGAGCCAAGCTCAGCTGAAAGCTGGCTCTTCTCCTAGACCACCTGATTGGCTGATTTCTTCTCCTAGACCACCTGATTGGCTAAATTCTGAGTTAAATAATTATAATCCATGCAAATAAGCTGCTGTGAACCCAAGGATCATGTTAATGAGGGACTAACTTTAGCAGTTGTTAGAAGCCGGGACCCTATTTGGGAACAGGTTGGTAGGGGAGCAGAGCTGAACATTTTGCCGAGTCAATACATTCCATGACTCCCAAACACATTCCAAACTGTCAGAGTTGTGGTTAACAACTTTATTAATGGATTTTACTCATTAATTAATAAGTTTAATTCACAAGAATAAAACTTTAGGAAACTTAATTGTATATAGAATTAGTTTCTGACAAGAAGTATAAATTAATATTACTGTGTTAATAAATATGGAGAATAATAACATGTGGATATTGTTATGAATGTTAAAATATGGAGGGTGACATTTGATTAAGTAAATTATTGTCATATACTTATGTGATTAACTAACAGCTGGTAGAATTGATGCACTACTTAATTCACTTCCTGCTATTGATTATGAAATGTTATGAAATAATTAGGATATGTTATCTTTGTAATATGGACGTTAATCCTCCAATGCAGATCCAAGGTTAATACCATGCAGGTTCTGCAGGTATAAGCCAGAACTGAAAGTGTGAGTCAGACCACGCCCAGTACTAGAAAGTGTTAGTCAGACCACGCCCAGTACTAGAAAGTGTGAGTCAGACCACGCCCAGTACTAGCTTCCTTTCAGCAGCCAATAGGCATGAGTCAAATATTTCGGTACATGAAATAACATGGCCAAATGTTGTTATGATTAGAAAGTAAATTATGATGTTGGTGACGTGTACACGAGAAAAAGTAAGACAGAAATATTCAGGGGATGGACCATTTATCTTCAGGGGATGAACAATTTATCTTCAAAAAGTAATGAACATACTTGTCCGGGAAAAAAACATAAATTCGCAAAGGTCGTGCGTGACTCAACCTCGGCCTGCACAAAATTTGGATGTAAGAAGTCTTGAAAAAATTGTTTATAATATTTGAGAGTAAAGCAAACATATTTAAGAACAGAGGTACCGTCAACTAGACATGGCACTCCCTTAATTGGTATCAAATTCTAATAATTCTGCAGAAATCCCATTGTTAGCGATTTTTTTGGCGAACGTGTAAGCAACATGATCAAAATATAAAGCATAATTCTTAAAATTAAAAAAGGTCTGGTGTGTAATAATAGACCAGGTAGAATTATCCTGTTCTTATATATGTGTGTATCTATTCCTGAGATTCCATCAGGGAAAAGCTAATGACAGTTATATGAAATATAAGAAATATTTTGCAAGCTTCTCACAGAACATATTAAGATTTGTTTTCCCCTGAGGATTTTGTAAGAACTGGTGATTCTCATTGGGAGAAATGTATTGATTACATATATTCATATTTCCTTCTAGGTGTACAATATATTTTACAATTAACTACCACTTGAATAAAAAAAAAACAAGTTTATAACCAAGATTCTTCAAGCATTCATGAAATGAGATTTTTAAGCGTTCGTTTCGCATAGTATTAATGTTTATACACTAAACATTGTGATCAAATGTTATTATCCATCATATTTCCCCTACATAAATGTCTGTGTCATTTGAAAGTAGATAAGTCTTCTGCTAAAATCTAAATCATCCAATGGGCATTTTGTCAACAAACTTTAGCTGACCCGTGATCTAGTACAAACACCTGATTAGTAAAGTTTTGCTAATAATGGGGCAGCTTCAGATTGGTACACTGGAGTGATTTAGCCATTAATGTTTGTCTATTGGTACAGGTCTCACACCCTTACAAACCACAACAGAGGTCACATGTTTGTACACATGTGACCACATGGTGGTCACAAGAGTACAGCCAGTACTTGGCTCTTTCTGCAAAACACAATAACCATGGTAGGTGTATTTTGATTTATTTTAGTGATATAATGTGTTTGTATCATAGTTTTGTGGGCCCATATCATTTAAGCATACCCCACCTGTCTGTAAAATTGCCTGTAACCTCTGTAATTTCATGAAAGCTTTCACATTTGGCTTACTCTTAAGTCCATTAAATCCCAATAAAGATAAACTAAACTTTGATGTACAATTCCACCAGGTTACCAAAGTTTGAGTGCTTTCAAGCTTGGTAAGAGCTATCACAAATGACTAACACAAAAGATTCAAATGCACCTTCCCCTATTCAACTTTTTAATTCCCCATGACCTCCTTACTTTACTGCTTCACCTCCATAGTCAGGTATATAATTCTTACTATTAAAAAGATATGTCATGCAATCTCAGTTCTCCAATTCCCATTTAAATCATTACACTTTGTATCTCACATTTAAATCATTACACTATGTATATCCTATCTCAATCATTACACTTTTTATCTCACATTTCAATAATTACACTATGTATCTCACATTTCAATCATTACACTATGTATCTCACATTTCAATCATTACACTATGTATCTCACATTTCAATCATTACACTATGTATCTCATATTTCAATCATTAAACTTCAGGTATATAATTCTTACTATTAAAAAGATATGTCATGCAATCTCAGTTCTCCAATTCCCATTTAAATCATTACACTTTGTATCTCACATTTAAAACATTACACTATGTATCTCATATCTCAATCATTACACTTTGTATCTCACATTTCAATCATTACACTATGTATCTCACATTTCAATCATTACATTATTTATCTCACATTTCAATCATTACACTATGTATCTCACATTTCAATCATTAAACTTTGTATCTCACATTTCAATCATTACACTTTGTATCTCACATTTCAATCATTACACTATGTATCTCACATTTCAATCTTTACATTATGTATCTCACATTTCAATCATTAAACTTTGTATCTCACATTTAAATCATTACACTTTTTATCTCATATTTCAATCATTACACTATGTATCTCATATTTCAATTATTAAACTTTGTATCTCACATTTCAAGCATTACACTATGTATCTCATATTTCAATCATTACACTATGTATCTCACATTTCAATCATTACACTATGTATCTCATATTTCAATCATTACACTTTTTATCTCATATTTCAATCATTACACTTTTTATCTCATATTTCAATCATTTCAATATATCTCTCTCTAATTTCAAACATTCCATTATATATCTTTCATTTCAATCATTTCAAAATTTTGATATATCAAATCTCACACATCAATGAATACATCTTGATCTGATGTCAAATGCACATCTATGAAATATTTTCCAAAGGGCCGTGCTTATAATATCAAACGTTTGTCTTCTGATACATTTATGATAATGCCAACATAACAATATGAAGGATTCATAAGGTTTTCACAGAATTTGGTGATGTGGAATTTATATGTTACAAAGATGGAACAAGAACTTCTAAGACGAGATTCCTTAAACGTTATATTCCTCAGGAGCAAAATGAAACCATTGTATTCAATGTATTCATCCAAGATGAATATATTACAAGATAAGAAATCGCAATTTAACTGATTAACATGGTTAAATTGATTAATATTTCTTGTCTTGTAATATACTGCATAATAGAATTTATTTTATATGATGCATAATAGAATTTATTAATGGCATTTTCAACCATGATGATGGACGATATGACAAAAGAAATGTTGGACAATGTCTTTTTACAAAACTTATCTCGCTACTTTGTGTGCAAAACGTTTTTGTTTTTTTGTTTTTTTTAAGTTTGAAAACTTTTACTTAACTACATACTTTAACCTTTTGTTATTAATCTTATACTTTATTTCAAAACCAGAGGAATGTAATCCTTACCATAAATAAATAGATCAAATTTCAAGCGGTCATTCATTTTTGCAGGTGTTTGTAGGTTGATATATACATGTGTATGTATATATATATATATATATATATATATATATATATATATATATGGATTTTATGGATTATGGATTTTGGATCCTTTAGACATTTTGTAGCATATCTCGACCATATGACATCCGATATGTTGTTGCTGATACTGCTACCACCAATGAACACAAAAACCGCGAATGCAATCGCGCCATTACCCAGCATCACATGCTGGTTCCATACCTCAAAGTGTGGAATTTTCTGTACAGGAAATAACACATCAGTCTCTGTAGCAAGATATCCTAAAAGAAACGATTTGATGTCTGTTTTTATTTCCATTCATTTCTTACTATTTCGCTGTCTTCCATTCATTTACAGTGTATTATTACACAAACAAGTTCCTTCGGCTGGGAAGGGATGTTATATCTCACTGTTTTAACTATCTCTAACGTGCAGCTCTCTCTCACTTATGCATCTCTCTCTCAATTATGCATCTCTCTCTCACTTATGCAGCTCTCTCTCACTTATACAGCTCTCTCTCACTTATGCAGCTCTCTCCCACTTATGCAACTCTCTCTCACTTATGCATCTCTCTCCCACTTATGCATCTCTCTCTCACTTATACAGCTCTCTCTCTCACTTATGCAGCTCTCTCTCACTTATACAGCTCTCTCCCACTTATGCATCTCTCTCTCACTTATGCAGCTCTCTCCCACTTATGCATCTCTCTCTCACTTATGCAGCTCTCTCTCACTTATGCAGCTCTCTCTCTCACTTATACAGCTCTCTCTCACTTATGCAACTCTCTCTCACTTATACAGCTCTCTCGCACATATGCAGCTCTCTCCCACTTATGCATCTCTCTCACTTATACAGCTCTCTCCCACTTATGCATCTCTCTCTCACTTATGCAGCTCTCTCTCACTTATACAGCTCTCTCTCTCACTTATACAGCTCTCTCTCTCACTTATACAGCTCTCTCTCCCTTATACAGCTCTCTCTCTCACTTATGCAGCTCTCTCTCACTTATACAGCTCTCTCTCTCACGTATGCAGCTCTCTCTCACTTATACAGCTCTCTCTCTCACTTATACAGCTCTCTCTCTCACTTATGCAGCTCTCTCTCACTTATACAGCTCTCTCTCACTTATGCAGCTCTCTCTCACTTATACAGCTCTCTCTCACTTATACAGCTCTCTCTCACTTATACAGCTCTCTCTCACTTATACAGCTCTCTCTCTCACTTATGCATCTCTCTCTCTCACTTATGCAGCTCTCTCTCACTTATACAGCTCTCTCTCACTTATGCAGCTCTCTCTCACTTATACAGCTCTCTCTCACTTATGCATCTCTCTCTCACTTATACAGCTCTCTCTCACTTATACAGCTCTCTCTCACTTATACAGCTCTCTCTCACTTATACAGCTCTCTCTCTCACTTATACAGCTCTCTCTCACTTATACAGCTCTCTCTCACTTATACAGCTCTCTCTCACTTATACAGCTCTCTCTCACTTATGCAGCTCTCTCTCACTTATACAGCTCTCTCTCACTTATACAGCTCTCTCTCACTTATACAGCTCTCTCTCACTTATACAGCTCTCTCTCTCACTTATACAGCTCTCTCTCACTTATACAGCTCTCTCTCTCACTTATACAGCTCTCTCTCACTTATACAGCTCTCTCTCACTTATACAGCTCTCTCTCACTTATACAGCTCTCTCTTTCACTTATACAGCTCTCTCTCTCACTTATACAGCTCTCTCTCACTTATACAGCTCTCTCTCACTTATACAGCTCTCTCTCACTTATACAGCTCTCTATCACTTATGCAGCTCTCTCTCACTTATACAGCTCTCTCTCTCACTTATACAGCTCTCTCTCTCACTTATACAGCTCTCTCTCACTTATACAGCTCTCTCTCTCACTTATACAGCTCTATCTCACTTATACAGCTCTCTCTCACTTATACAGCTCTCTCTCTCACTTATACAGCTCTCTCTCACTTATACAGCTCTCTCTCTCTCACTTATACAGCTCTCTCTCACTTATACAGCTCTCTCTCTCACTTATACAGCTCTCTCTCTCACTTATACAGCTCTCTCTCTCACTTATACAGCTCTCTCTCACTTATACAGCTCTCTCTCACTTATACAGCTCTCTCTCACTTATGCAGCTCTCTCTCACTTATACAGCTCTCTCTCTCACTTATACAGCTCTCTCTCTCACTTATACAGCTCTCTCTTACTTATACAGCTCTCTCTCTCACTTATACAGCTCTCTCTCACTTATGCAGCTCTCTCTCACTTATGCAGCTCTCTCTCACTTATACAGCTCTCTCTCTCTCACTTATACAGCTCTCTCCCACTTATGCTTCTCTCTCTCACTTATGCATCTCTCTCTCACTTATGCAGCTCTCTCTCACTTATACAGCTCTCTCTCACTTATACAGCTCTCTCTCACTTATACAGCTCTCTCTCTCACTTATACAGCTCTCTCTCACTTATACAGCTCTCTCTCTCACTTATACAGCTCTCTCTCACTTATGCAGCTCTCTCTCACTTATGCAGCTCTCTCTCACTTATACAGCTCTCTCTCTCTCACTTATACAGCTCTCTCCCACTTATGCTTCTCTCTCTCACTTATGCATCTCTCTCTCACTTATGCAGCTCTCTCTCACTTATACAGCTCTCTCTCACTTATACAGCTCTCTCTCTCTCACTTATACAGCTCTCTCTCTCACTTATACAGCTCTCTCTCACTTATGCAGCTGTTTCCACAGTGTGCAGCTGTCTCTCTTTTGTAATTGTCTTTCAGTGTTGTAATTATCTCTCATTTAAGCAGCTGTCTCTCACATGTACAGCTATCCCTCACTATTGTAGTTGTCTCTCACGTGTGTAGCTGTCTGTCACTTATGCAGTTGTCTCTCACATGTGCAACTGTCTCTCCTGTGTAATTTTCTTTCGGTGTTGTAATTATCTCTCATTTACGTGTGCAGCTCTCTCTCACTTATGCAGCTCTCTCTCACTTATGCAGCTGTTTCATCAATGTGCAGCTGTCTCTCTTTTGTAATTGTCTTTCAGTGTTGTAATTATATCTCAATTAAGCAGCTGTCTCTCACATGAGGCTATCCCTCACTATTGTAGTTATCTCTCACGTGTGCTGTCTGTCACTTATGGAGTTGTCTCTCACGTGTGCCACTGTCTCTCTTTGTTCAGTGTTGTAACTATCTCTCATTTATGCAGTTGTCTCTCACTTATGCATCTGTCTCTGTGCAGCTATCCCTCACCATTGTAAGTCTTTCACTTATGCAGTTGTCTCACACGTGTGCAACTGTCTCTTGCTTGTTCAGTTGTCTCTCAATGTTGTATTTATCTCTCACATGTGCAGCTATCACTCCCTATTCTAATTATCTGTCCTCTTTCTCACTCGCACAGTTGTCTCTCACCTGTGCAACTATCTCTCATTGTTGTTATTGTCTCTCACTTTTGCAACTGTTTCTCACCTTTACTCACTATTAAAATTAAAAGGTAAAGCTGACATTTATATACTGCTGATTCAAGACAATGTCTGCTCATAGCAGTTGATAGTAACTGGCCGGCATTCGAACCGGGACTCTCTGGACTCCAAGGCGAATATTCTACCAATTTTTTCTTCTTTTACTGTCTTATAATGGTTCGATCTAATAGCCTAAGACACTGACATTTGATTAGTCTCCATTTTGGTTCTTTTAGGTACAGATATAGGTCCACCATTGCTATCATATTTGGGTGCATTCATGAAAACACATAGGTCACATGCAATTATACAGAGGTTTGGGGTATGTTTAAATAATAGGTGGCCATAACACTCTGATACAACCAAGCTATCTCACTAGAATTTGACTGAAATCTCACTGAAATCAACCAAAATACACTGACCGTGACTATAGTGTTTTGCTGAAAATGCCAAGTACTTACTGTACTCCTGACCAGTGTGTAAGAAATTATATTAAAAAATGCATTTCACTGTTCCACTGGGCAAACAGTATATATTTAAGTAAATGAGTCTAGACTGACTGGTAAGTCCTCAGGGGCTGGGATAGTTTGTTATATTGTAAAAAATAATTGTATATGTTAAATGTAATATCCTGTCAGTATAATAAATATATACAATGCAATATAATTATGCAAGGAAATAGTTCTTAATAATCTCATTTCGTGATTGATTTAATTGTATTTCAGGATGTTGCCTAGAAACGAGAAGTTCTCCTTATATATTTATATAGATTCTATTTTGGTTGGTCAATCTTGAATCCCCTCGGCAGTTCGTACTTTTTCTTCTGTGATGTTCAGTGCATTTTGGGCATGTTGCCCTCCACCTGATCATGACCCCTGGCAGGGGTGCAGAGGGTTTGGCATCTACATATATCTTATTTTGATTTATTCAAGAACCTGTACTTCCTCAGGCTAAATGCAACTCTGATGCAAATTCTCTGATGCAAATTCTCTGATGCAAATTCTCTGATGCAAATTCTCTGATGCAAATTCTCTGATGCAAATTCTCTGATGCAAATTCTCTGATGCAAATTCTCTGATGCAAATTCTCTGATGCAAATTCTCTGATGCAAATTCTCTGATGCAAATTCTCTGATGCAAATTCTCTGATGCAAATTCTCTGATGCAAATTCTCTGATGCAAATTCTCTGATGCAAATTCTCTGATGCAAATTCTCTGATGCAAATTCTCTGATGCAAATTCTCTGATGCAAATTCTCTTACAATCAGCAATATCCTGATTGGTCAACTCCTGTAGTATTTCCTTATCAGATATGTCAGATGCATTTGATCAATGACACCTTTCTTTAAATTCCTGTGGGCATCACATTTACTGGCAAAGTGTACATTTGATCAGATTATTTGCGTGGCTTTTTTAAACCTTTTAAACTAAGATTACACATTTTCTTTATACTTTTAGCTTAGCCTGCCACATCCCCTTGGATCCCCTTTGAAATGGTGAATGGGGACATCTTTTCAAAAGTGTGGCCTGGTTCTGTGATGTCTGCAATTAATATTCTTGGTCATTTCATAATCCATTACCGGCCACTGTGTAGTTTTGTTATAGTAACCATCCCCTAGGCCCTCATCAAAACGCCACCCACATACCTCAACCCACCCCTACCCACCTCAACCCACCCCCACCCACCTCATCTCAACCAACCCCCACCTCAACTCAACCCCCACCCACCTCAACCTGCCCCCGAACCCACTTCAAGCAGATAATTTTTCTAATGTTCAAAAATGTTAAAAAATAGTCACCACGAGGCGAATGAACCAGGCTTTGTCTGATCCTCGTTTCAAGATCTATTTGGTGGCAAAGATCACACTCAACTTCCAGGATCTCATCTTCCACCAACAGGGGTCATGTCCCACACGGCTCACTTTTTACAATACACTTGGGATATCTGATATGGCAATATTATCTTGTTTTTCTGAGCAGGATTTCAAGAAAGATTAATTTCAATACCATGGATGAAATTTATTTATAAATTCTATTTATTTTTTACTCAATGTGTTTTGCAAGATGTGAGTTGCAAAAAGTAATAATTAAGTCTCTTGTCTTTATAACCTTAGTGCACTTTAAATTTTCATTAAGATCACCATTGTAGGGACTTGGGGGAGTTGGTTTGAGCACAAGCTTATTAGCGCCAAGTCTTAAATGGTGATCCAAAGGTTATGGATTCTATCTCTGTCCATGTCAGCATATTATTCATGATACAATTTCACACATAACATGAGGCCCGTGCCAAAAAATTAACCCGTTGTCCTTGTAAATCTGTGACCGGGTGGGTTAACGTTGTCATGTCAAGGACCTGCGACATGACAATTCAGTGAGGCAGCACTATATCAGCTACAAGTAGGTCTCATCATGAAATGACTGAAATAATGTTGAAAGTGATTTCAAACCCCAAAACAAACAAACAAATCTATCTGGCCATGCAGCGTACTTTGCTCCACCTTCCCTTCCCAGTTAAACTCCAACATTATTTAATTGATGAAACTATTGTTTCCAACATTTTCTTGGCCACGGGCCGTGGCGCAGTTGGTTAGAGCGCCAGCTTATTAGCACCAGTTCCTCTGTGGTGATCCAAAGGTTGCTGGTTCTATCCCCGACCATGCCAAGATTGAACTCATGACACAATTTTCCATATGAGCTGAGGCCCGTGCCTAAAGGTTTAACCCGTTGTCCTTGTAAATCTATGACTCGGTGGGTTGTCATGTCAAGGACCTGCGACATGACAATTCAGTGAGGCAGCACTATATCTGCTACAAGTAGGTCTCATCACTAAATGACTGAAATAATGTTGAAAGAGATGTTAAATCCTAAAAAAACAAACAAACAAACAAACAAACTTTTTCTTTTGCTTAAGCACTTTTTTGTAATTGGTACACACGATATTGAGTTGAACAATGGTTTTTCTTTGATTTAAAAAATAAGCTGTAATTTGCATACGCATCCATCAGCAATAGCAATTGACAATCATTGGAAAAACATCCCAACTCGCCATATATTGCCCAAGGGGCAATATACACCGTTCATGGAGATGTAAGCCAGTTTCATTAAGGCTTGTCCTCTACCTCTATGTTCTATGTTTTAAAAAGGTCTCCAGTGATTCCCATTTTTCATGTGCACAGATCACTATTTGGAAATGGTGTCAATGCCTCCATAATAGTTTTCTAGTTTCGCAGTTATTTAACTGTTTCAACAGTATTAATAATATGGAATTAGAATTTCTATATTAAAAAACATAAAATGTTGCAATCATTTTATTATTTTTGTCAAATAACATCACGATCTGAATAAAAATCTGTGTAATGCTCAGATGTATTTGTGGTGCTTTGCGAACTACTTTAAGAGATGTGAAAGTGACCAGAACACCCAATCAATCTCAGCAAGTGGTTTCAGCCTGTACTCTGCATTACATACCACCTCTGCCGTCATTGTCCCATATTTGATACCATTCAAAAATATCATCAAATCTGAATTGACCAACTTCAGGTTATAAACTGTTATCAGGTGTCTGACCGATAAACTGACCCTTCAATACAACTGCCAGTGTGACAGCCAGATTTTTATGAAATTCAATACTGATGACTTGCTATCAATCCTGTGCGCAGCTTTATACATTTGAGGGCAGGGACTGATATGAGAAAGAGAGGCCCTGTCATGGAGGATACTCAGCATGATGAAAGCTCACATTTTTATTCTACCCCACTTGTACCCTGACCAGAGACATTTCCTCTTCACATCAGGTATTTTGGTTCAAGGGATGCTTATTCATCAAAATATCTGTATTTAAGTTGCAGTTATTAGGGCCTATATTTTGGGGGAGATTGTTCTGGTTTGCAGGTTTTGTGTATTACAAGAGGCTAAAATGTGATTGGTTATAGCCTCATTCATGTCTTTCTTAGAATATCATGTTTATATCTTTTAAAATAAATGCAATTTCCTTGATTTTGTCTTTTATTGAGGAGTCCATTGCAGGCAGTATCGTGTAAGGTCTATTTTCATTTCACAATAACAGAAAACATTGCATATTTTATCATGATCAGGTTCACTATCACCTTATCTTTGGGACAATGTGTAACATTTATTTTTCTTTTGACATAGAAAATGTTGCAATAACATATATTATCATGATCAGGTTTACTCCGACGTGACCTCTGTGGGGGATGCTGATCATAAGAATGCTGAGCAGAATTCAAATCCTGATTCTATAGTTTTCTCGATGGATAAGCTGATGATGCTTAAAAAGTCTGATCTTGTGGAACAATTAATTGAAGCGCGCACCTGTGAGAACAGGCTAAAAAACGCACAGGATGCCTTGAGAGAGGCTAAGCTGAAACTGGCTAAAACACAGGATTTGATTAAGGGTATTGAGGAAATGATCTCCATCAGAGATTTCATGCTTGATGCAGTAAAAAGAGCAGAAATTGATTACAAAGAGTCACTTGATTCTCAAAGTAACAAGATGGGGGAAGTTATTAAAATGAAAGACGAGGCCATAATAAATGTTGTGTGTCTTGAACAAGTCCTCGCTGAAAAACAAAAACTAATTGATAGGCTAATGGCTGATGTGGATGGAATTGCTTCTAATACTGTGACAAAAAATCCACCTGGAAAGAAAATGCTTGTGATCCTATCTGCGATGGTTTCTTCACAAAACTCTATTGCCCAGGGATTATCTCGACCTAAGGAAATCACGGACATCACTTGGATAATGTTGCCAGGGACACGGACACGGAGTAAAACTATACCATACTGTGGCAATTATTCCAGGTTTTTCTGATATTGGAAACGGATTGGGAGGAGTGGAGGTTGGCTCTAAGGTGATTAAATGGAGTAGGCGTTGTTGTGGTCACCCCATGTTTGATGATGACCACTCATTTCAACAAGCGCTGATGATAAAGAAACTTGAGAGTCAGGAAATGGATGGATACATTTTCATACCAGTGAAGAAATATGGAGTTTATCCTAATGTGAGTTGATTAGTGAAAATGGATCCCTGAGGAAAAATTGTGTGAAATACTTGGCAGAAACAATAGATGGTATTGTACCTCCCACTTTAAGTGATGCTCCCTTCGTGGACCTTCTCAATGTTGCTCCTATTCAGAATAAGGCTGTGAGGAAGGCAGAACAGCCTACAAATGATTTGCCTGCCAAGAGGCTGGGTTTAGAGGAGATGTATCCAGTTCCTCTTAATATGGTTGGGAAAATAATTGGAAAAGGAGGTTCAAAAATAAGAAGGATCGAGGGTGAGACGGGCGCTAAAGTTAGTATCGACGAATATCAAAATGACCAAGGAAAAAAATATTTTGCAACAATAAAAGGAGGAAAAAGTAAAATCAATGCTGCAAAAAATTCTATTGCTAAATTTGTGGAGGAAGGTAATAATATCTGAGGTTTTTGGCCACATTGGCCCCTGGCACTGTTTGAGGAGTGCATGAATTATGAATATGAGTATGATAAGACTTTGATAGGAAGATCTGATAATATTTCTACTTTAAAATCAATCATGGTTTTGATATGAACATTGGAAATGATATGAACATTATAAATGATATGAACATTGTGAATGACTTGAACATTAAAAAATGTACACTGCTCAATATGCGAACATGTTCTGGTGATTTTTCCAATGATTGGATATATTTCAATTCTCATGGTTGTAAGAACTCTGTTAATGTGCGTAAATTCATTAATGTTCCCAATCATAATATTAGATTAATTAATACCTATGATTTTTTCTTAATATCTGATCTTGAATGTTAAAGATCATTTTGGATGACTATTTACCTGGACCGGCTGTAAAGATTGGAAATGATTGTGCTGAGTCTACAATAAAATCTTTAAAGGTTATTTCTTGTCCATGTTTTTCCTATAAACTATCAAAAGATAATAAAATTAAAAATTTTATTCATCTAGCCAATTTTCATAAAAATAATATTAGGCTTAGTAATGGTAGTTTTTTCTTTAATATGCAAATATCATCTGATGTTGCTTAAATCGTCTTCCCTTCCCAAATCTGCTTTTAGTTTAAATTACTTAGACATTGATATTAAAATGAATATTAAAAGTCCCTCTCCTGCTAACAGAGGCCTTTCCGGCGAGGACAATACCCTTATCAGTCTAGATATTAAATTTTTAAGGAAATTTGAACTTTTCTCAGAGGTATGTAAGCGCACAACCCCAGTCTTTCTAAACCTCGCAAACAACAATACTACAGTTTTGGAATTTTCCCGACCTGTGAATCGATCTTGCTCGTCTCACATGCACTGGAAACATTATAAAACATACGAGAACTGTTTTTCTTCAAAATATATTTATTTTAAGAAAAGTAAGCCTCAACTTGTGCATGAAATCATAGCCGGACATAAAACTTGTTCAAATAAAATTAAATTGAAGCGTGACAATCGGTTTTGTATGAATATTCCGGAAAAATTTGACTGCAAAATCTCCGATAAAGTTTTTGTCTGCCATTTTGTACATTCAGGGCGTTTGCAAACCAATCAAACTTCCTCTGATCTCGTTTTGAATTATGTTAATGAGCCACATGCTGAGTTTGTTTACATGCCTTCGGCTCTCTCCATTACGAAAACTTATAATGCTTTTGAATGCCTTGATAATTATGCTTCGGCTGAGGGGGTAGAGCCTAGCAACTTTGTGGCCAATCATATGAGACCAGAATGCGTGTGTTCTACAGCAGAGTCCAGCCGGTTTTTTCCAATAGTGGCGATTGCACCCTTCAGATTGCACCCTTCAGAATTTAAAAATAGAATTAGAGAGTGATAAAAATTTCTTAGATAGAACAATGCCTTCAAAGCATAAGATTAAAAACACTTCTAATACAGATACGCCATCAAATATTACTGAGACTTTAACCAATGATAGGAACACTGTGACTTTAAACAATATTAGTCGTTCATCTGCTGAAGAAAAACCATTGGAAATAAATTGTATCAGTGATGAGTCTGATGTTAAAGATGATTTATTAAATTCAAAATTTTCTAAATCGTCTAATATAATAATAATAATAATAATAATAATAATAATAATAATAACGATTTATATAGCGCTATATCAGACCAAGTCTGCTCGAAGCGCTATAAGGAAATATCATGATGACTGTTTAAATGTCGCATTTATTAATACTCAGTCAGTCAGGAACAAAATATTTCAGGTTAAAGATTATATTATGGAGAACAAAATTGATATAATGTTCATTGCTGAAACCTGGTTAAATGATATTAAAGATAAAAAACTTATTGATGATCTTAAAGAAAATAACTTTGAAAAATTTTCGGAAAAAAAGATCTGGTGAAATATTTTTCCTGTGACTACTATGGAAAAAATGGATATAAGCATCTCTTTTCAAAATAAAAAAATGAACTTTGTCATTGTCTATAGGCCTGAGCCTTCAAAGAAAAATCCTTATCTAATGTCAGCATTTTTTTGTGAACTATCTAATATGTTGTCCTACTATAAATTCTTAAATCATGAAGTTTATCTATTAGGTGACTATAATTTTCATATGAGTAATAACTCCAAGCCTAATGTGAGGAAGATGAATCTTATTCTCGAATTATACGGTTGTCAGCAATTAATAACTGAACCCACTCATATCCTAGGAAATAAAGAGGAAATTAGAACATAAAATGATGAAAACTAAACTACACATTGATTCTGAACTTTATAAATCGCAAAGAAATAAATATAATTCCCTAATAGTCTCAACTAGGGGTGGTTTCTATGGTAATATTATTAGAGAAAATTATAATGATCCTAAAAAAATGTATAATGTTATTAATAAGTTAATGCACAGGAATGATGATACACCCTTTCAAGAAACTGATGACTATGAAAATCTTGCTAATGATTTTAATAACTTTTTTATCAAAAAAGTAGATAATATTAGGTTGGGACTTGATAAAGATGCTCCTTCCTTAGCAAATGATACCTTTTCCTTGAACCCTGATGGGCAAGATAATGTTTTTCAAAAATGGAATAAATTTAAATTATTAAGCCTGCAGGAAGTAAAAACAATAATTAGAAAATCAGCTCGTAAATCTTGTGAATTAGATCCTATTCCGACATGGCTAATTTATGAATGCTTGGATACCTTTTTACCAATTATTACTGAAATTATTAATAAGTCTTTATTTTTAGCCTTTTTCCCTGATGAATATAAGATTGCCATTATTAGACCTTTATGGAAGAAATTAGGACTTGAACTAATTAAGAATAATTATAGACCCGTATCTAATCTTAAGTATATATCTAAATTAATTGAAAGGGCTGTTGCAAATCAATTATTTATTCACCTAGATATGAATAATATCAGGAATATTTTCCAATCTGCATATAAGATTTTTCCTAGCACTGAAACTGCTCTCTTAAGAGTGCAGAATGACATTTTGAGGGATCTGGATGAGGGGCTCATTGTCTTATTGGTTCTGCTAGACTTATCTGCAGCGTTTGATACTATTGATCATACCATCTTACTGAATAGATTAGAATCTAGATGTGGTATAGGGGGTGATGTTCTGAAATGGTTTAAATCCTATTTGACTAATAGAGAACAATATGTAACTATAAATGGAAATTTCTCTAAAAAAGTGAGATTAAAATATGGGGTTCCTCAAGGTTCTGTGTTAGGGCCCATTTTGTTAGGGCCAATTTATATGTCACCTATTGCTGATATTATGAGAAAATTTGGACTGTCATATCATGTTTATGCTGACGACACACAATTATATTTATCTCTTAATCCTGATGATTCATACAATATTAAATTTAATTACGATGATATTGAAAAGTGTATCCACTGTATTCGCGATTTTTTTATATACCAATAAAATGAAGTTGAATGATGGAAAGACTGAATTTTTGGTTGCAACAAAAATGAGATACAAGTTCAAAGATGTTAATAAAATTCCTGATCATATTAAAATTGGTGATATGGGAATACAAATATCTAAAACTGTTAGGGATCTTGGTGTAATCTTCGATGATAAAATGTCACTTAAAGATCATATTAGTCAAATTTGCAAAAAAGGATACTTCCATCTTAAATATGTTGCTTCTATAAGAAACTGTCTTGATGAAAAATCTACGAATGTACTGATGCATGCTTTTATTACTTCTAACTTAGACTATTGTAACTCATTGTTAGCTGGTCTTCCTATGAGTGATATTATGAAGTTACAAAAATTACAAAATATGGCGGCTAGGCTTGTTGGAAAAATTTAAAAAATTTATCATGTCACTCCTATATTGCGAAAACTTCACTGGCTCCCTGTTTCGGCTAGAATTGAGTTCAAAATGCTTCTGTTAACTTGGAAGGCCTTAATTAACATGGCACCAAAGTATCTATTGGATCTAATTTCTTATAAAAATAATACTAGGTCCCTTAGATCTAATAGTAGTCGTGAGTTAGTCATACCATCTACGCATCTTAAAAATTATGATGATAGATCATTGCTTATATAGCCCCAGTTTTATGGAACAAAGTACCTATAGCTATTAGAGGAATAGACAAGATTGATTCTTTTAAGAGTAAACTTAAAACTTTTTTATTTAAAAAATACTATGATGTTACAGATACACTTAATGAGTAACAGTCTGATATGCGCTACATAGTGCTAGAACTCTCAAGCGCTGCGAGCAAGCTTGTCTTGGTGTATGCGCTATATAAATATTTATTTTTTATTATTATTACTACTGACTTGAAATTTAACACTTCCTTCAATTATAAAGAATAAAGAAAAGAGTTGAGGAAAAGCAATCTTACACCTGTGTTTTTGTGTATTCTGAGAAGCTATCGCTCTGTCATTCAAACTATTGGTCTCTTTTTATAATCGTTATTTATACAACTCATTAACAAGTCGATCCATGGCATGTTATTTCCCTAAGAGAAATGACACAAGACACATCACGTATATTTGGAACGATCTAAAAGTTATATGTGGGATACAAAACGTTATTCATTGGTTTGGTGGAGGAGGCCCACATGGAAATGAATGAAATAAGGCTTTTATATCATGTTGAAAGATTAATGCTGCTAGACTGAAACTATGTCCTGTTTCTAGCAATCACAGACAGGGTATACTATTTAATCACAATAGGAACTATCACATTGGTGTTTCCTCAAAGATATCACAGTTTAGTTTCAGTAACAGATTGTCCAGCAAAATTAAAAATGACACGACTCAAGTTAAGAAGTTTATATTACCATATCATGTTGCACCAAAACAGCAGAGGTTTAATTACAGTGTCAGCACGTTTTAATTAAATGTAAACCTTCCCAAGTTCCTTTTAATATCCTTTGCCTCAGAAAAATGGATAAAAAACTTGTGGAAAGGCTGGGTCTCTCAATGTAATTAAGACACATCAGCGCCATAACAGGACAGAATTCACACTAATAAGCTAAAACGATATGCTTACTTTAACATCCCATCATAAGTATGTATGAAAGGTGTAATTGCATTGAAAGAAGTGCAGTATTATGAGTGAAAAGTGTAAAGTTTAGTCATCATCAAAACATTCAAATGGTGATATTACCATTTCAAGACTATAATGTTAACATTCAAACAAATTCCAGAATCTTAAAAAGAAATCAGAAATGTAGATATTTCCTGCACATGGAAATGCATGTCAAACATCCCATCGAGAAATGAGTTGTTTGCTTTAATGTAACCATACACAATTAGCCTTTTTCATAACCCCAGAATCTTAACTGAGAATTACAGAATCAGTAAGGCAAGCTTATTAATCAAATGTATTCCGTGACTGCCCATTGTTCTGTGTAAAAAAAAGTCTAATGATCTACTGCAGGCCTAGATAATAACTGATTTCCCTCCTGATTGGCTGTATTTTTGTGCCTTGCAGTAAAAACATGAGATAAATATTGTGAATATTCTTAGAAAGCTATTTTAAATGTAACACTAAACAATAATATGCTAGAATGAGAATTAAATAAAATTTAATATAAAAAAATAGATATCGACAACAAACTCTATTTCTGGAATAAATTTGGTTTGTCTTTATTTCTTTTTCTATCACTATGGATATTTTAGAAAAAAAATTACATAACAAATAATGATTCAATAGGTAATGCTTCATACAATGCTTCATATAATGCTTCATGCAACGCTTCATATAATACTCCATACAACGCTTCAAAACATGCTTCATATAATGCTTCATATAATGCTTCATATAATGCTTCATATAGTGCTTCATATAATGCCTCATATAATGCTTCATTAAATACTTCATATAATGCTTCATATAATGCTTCATACAATGCTTCATATAGTGCATCATATAATGCTTCATATAATGCTTCATACAACACTTCATATAGTGTATCATATAGTGCTTCATATAATGCTTCATATAATGCTTCATATAATGCTTCATACAACGCTTCATATAATGCTTCATATAATGCTTCATATAGTGCATCATATAATGCTTCATATAATGCTTCATACAATGCTACATATAATGCTTCATGCAACCATTCATATAATGATTCATACAATGCTTTAAATAATGCTTCATATAATGCATCATATAATGCTCCATATAGTGCTTCAAATAATGCTTCATATAATGCTTCATATAATGCTTCATATAATGCTTCATATAGTGCTTCATATAATGCTTCATATAATGCACCATATAATGCTCCATACAGTGCTTCAAATAATGCTTCATATGCTGCTTCATATAGTGCATCATATAATGCTTCATATAGTGCATCATATAATGCTTCATATAGTGCTTCATATAATGCTTCATATAATGCTCCATATAGTGCTTCACATAATGCTTCATACAATGCTTCATATAGTGCATCATATAGTGCTTCATATAATGCTTCATAAAATGCTTCATAAAATGCTTCATATAATGCTTCATACAACGCTTCATATAATGCTTCATATAATGCTTCATATAGTGCTTCATATAACGCTTCATATAATGCTTCTTACAATGCTTCATATAATGCTTCATATAGTGCTTCATATAATGCTTCATATAATGCTTCATACAATGCTTCATATAATGTGTCATACAATGCTTCATATAGTGCATCATATAATGCTTCATATAATGCTTCATACAATGCTTCATATAGTGCATCATACAATTCTTCATATAGTGCTTCATATAATGTTTCATATAATGCTTCATACAATGCTTCATACAATGCGTCATACAATGCTTCATATAGTACTTCATAGAATGCTTCATACAATGCTTCATACAATGCTACATATAGTGCATCATATAATGCTTCATATAATGCTACACACAATGCGTCAAACAACGCTTCATACAATGCTTCATACAATTCTTCATATAGTGCTTCATATAATGTTTCATATAATGCTTCATACAACACTTCATACAATGCGTCATACAATGCTTCATACAATGCTTCATATAGTGCATCATATAATGCTTCATATAGTGCTTCATACAATGCTTCATATAGTGCATCATATAATGCTTCATATAATGCTTCATACAATGCGTCATACAATGCTTCATACAATGCTTCATATAGTGCATCATATAATGCTTCATATAGTGCTTCATACAATGCTTCATATAGTGCATCATATAATGCTTCATATAATGCTTCATACAATGCTACATATAATGCTTCATGCCACCATTCATATAATGATTCATACAATGCTTTAAATAATGCTTCATATAATGCTTCATACAATGCTTCATATAATGCTTCATATAATGATTCATACAATGCTTCATATAATGCTTCATATAATGCGTCATACAATGCTTCATATAGTACATCATATAATGCTTCATACAATGCTTCATACAATGCTTCATATAGTGCATCATATAATGCTTCATATAATGCTTCATGCAATGCGTCATACAACGCTTCATACAATGCTTCATACAATTCTTCATATAGTGCTTCACATAATGTTTCATATAATGCTTCATATAATGCTTCATGCAATGCGTCATACAACGCTTCATACAATGCTTCATACAATTCTTCATATAGTGCTTCATATAATGTTTCATATAATGCTTCATACAATGCGTCATACAATGCGTCATACAATGCTTCATATAGTACATCATATAATGCTTCATATAATGCTTCATATAGTGCATCATATAATGCTTCATACAATGCGTCATACAATGCTTCATATAGTGCATCATATAATGCTTCATATAGTGCTTCATATAATGCATCATATAATGCTTCATATTATGCTTCATACAATGCTTCATATAGTGCATCATATAATGCTTCATATAATGTTTCATACAATACTTCATATAGTGCATCATATAATGCTTCATGTAATGCTTCATACAATGCTTCATACAACGCTTCATACAATGCGTCATACAATGCTTCATATAGTGCATCATATAATGCTTCATATAATGCTTCATACAATGCTTCATATAGTGCATCATATAATGCTTCATGTAATGCTTCATACAATGCTTCATACAACGCTTCATACAATGCTTCATATAGTGTTTCATATAGTGCTTCATATAGTGCTTCACATAATGCTTCATATAGTGCTTCATACAATGCTTCATACAATGCTTCATACAATGCTTCATACAACGCTTCATATAGTGCATCATATAATGCTTCATATAGTGCTTCATATAGTGCTTCATATAATGCTCCATACAATGCTTCATATAATGCTTCATATAATGCTTCATATAATGCTTCATTTAATGCTTCATATAATGCTTCATATAATGCTTCACATAGTGCTTCATACAATGCGTCATACAATGCTTCATATAGTGCATCATATAATGTTTCATATAATGCTTCATACAATGCTTCATATAATGCTTCATACAATGCGTCATACAATGCTTCATATAGTGCATCATATAATGCTTCATATAGTGCTTCATATAGTGCTTCATATAATGCTCCATACAATGCTTCATATAATGCTTCATATAATGCTTCATATAATGCTTCATTTAATGCTTCATATAATGCTTCATATAATGCTTCACATAGTGCTTCATACAATGCGTCATACAATGCTTCATACAGTGCTTCATATAATGCTCCATATAATGCTTCATATAATGCTTCATTTAATGCTTCATATAATGCTTCATATAATGCTTCATATAATGTTTCATATAATGTTTCATATAGTGCTTCATATAATGCTTCATATAATGCTTCATATAGTCCTTCATACAATGCGTCATACAATGCTTCATATAGTGCATCATATAATGCTCCATATAGTGCTTTAAATAATACTTCATATAATGCTCCATATAGTGCATCATATAATGCTTCATATAGTGCATCATATAATGCTTCATATAATGCTTCATATAATGCTCCATATAGTGCTTCAAATAATACTTCATATAATGCTTCATATAATGCTTTATATAATGCTTCATATAATGCTTCATATAATGCTTCATAAAGTGCTTCATATAATGCTTCATATAATGCTTCATATAATGCTTCATATAATTCATCATATAAAGCTCCATATAGTGCTTCAAATAATGCTTCATATAATGCTATATATAATGCTTCATATAATGCTTCATATAATGCTTCATATAATGCTTCATATAGTGCATCATATAATGCTTCATATAGTGCTTCATATAATACTTCATATAATGCTTCATATAGTGCTTCAAATAATGCATCATATAATGCTTCATATAATGCTTCATACAATGTTTCATACAATGCTTCATATAGTGCTTAAAATAATGCATCATATAATGCTTCATATAGTGCATCATATAATGCGTCATATAATGCTTCATACAAAGCTTAATATAATGCTTCATATAATGCTTCATACAATGCTTCATATAATGCTTCATATAATGCTTCATATAATGCTTCATATAATGCTCCATATAGTGCTTCATATAATGCTTCATATAATGCTTCATTTAATGCTTCATATAATGCTTCATATAGTGCTTCATATAATGCATCATATAATGCTCCATATAGTGCTTCAAATAATGCTTCATATAATGCTTCATATAATGCTTCATATAGTGCTTCATATAATGCTTCATATAGTGCTTCATATAATGCTTCATATAATGCTTCATATAATGCTTCATATAATGCTTCATATAATGCTTCATATAGTGCATCATATAATGCTTCATATAGTGCTTCATATAATACTTCATATAATGCTTCATATAGTGCTTTAAATAATGCATCATATAATGCTTCATATAATGCTTCATACAATGTTTCATACAATGCTTCATATAGTGCTTTAAATAATGCACCATATAATGCTTCATACAGTGCATCATATAATGCTTCATATAATGCTTCATACAATGCTTCATATAGTGCATCATATAATGTTGCATATAATGCTTCATACAACACTTCATATAATGCTTCATATAATGCTTCATACAATGCTTCATATAATGCTTCATGCAATGCGTCATACAATGCTTCATATAGTGCATCATATAATGCTTCATATAATGCTTCATACAATGCTTCATATAGTGCATCATATAGTGCTTCATATAATGCTTCATAAAATGCTTCATATAATGCTTCATACAACGCTTCATATAATGCTTCATATAAATCTTCATATAGTGCTTCATATAATGCTTCATATAATGCTTCTTACAATGCTTCATATAATGCTTCATATAGTGCTTCATATAATGCTTCATATAATGCTTCATACAATGCTTCATATAATGCTTCATATAATGTGTCATACAATGCTTCATATAGTGCATCATATAATGCTTCATAGAATGCTTCATACAATGCTTCATACAATGCTTCATACAATGCTTCATACAATGCGTCATACAAAACTTCATATAGTGCATCATATAATGCTTCATATAGTGCTTCATACAATGCTTCATATAGTGCATCATATAATGCTTCATATAATGCTTCATACAATGATTCATATAGTGCATCATATAATGCTTCATGTAATGCTTCATACAACGCTTCATACAATGCGTCATACAATTCTTCATGTAGTGCTTCATATAATGTTTCTTATAATGCTTCATATAGTGCTTCATACAATGCTTCATACAACGCTTCATACAATGCTTCATACAATTCTTCATATAGTGCTTCATACAATGTTTCATATAATGCTTCATATTATGCTTCATACAATGCGTCATACAATGCTTCATATAGTGCATCATATAATGCTTCATATAGTGCTTCATACAATACTTCATATAGTGCATCATATAATGCTTCATATAATGCTTCATACAATGCTTCATATAGTGCATCATATAATGCTTCATATAATGCTTCATATAGTGCTTCATGTAATGCTTCATTTAGTGCTTCATATAGTGCTTCATATAATGCTTCATATAATGCTTCATATAATACTTCAAACAATGCTTCATATAATACTTCATATAATGCTTCATATAATGCTTCATATAATGCTTCATATAATGCTTCATATAATGCTACATATAATGCTTCATATAATGCTTCATATAGTGCTTCATATAATGCTTCATATAATGTTTCATACAATGCTTCATATAATGCTTCATATAATGCTTCATATAATGCTTCATATAGTGCTTCATATAGTGCTTCATATAGTGTTTCATATAGTGCTTCATATAGTGCTTCATATAGTGCTTCATATAATGCTTCATATAATGCTGCATATAATGCTTCATATAATGCTTCATACAATGTTTCATATAATGCTTCATATTATGCTTCATACAATGCGTCATACAATGCTTCATATAGTGCATCACATAATGCTTCATATAGTGCTTCATACAATACTTCATATAGTGCATCATATAATGCTTCATATAATGCTTCATACAATGCTTCATATAGTGCATCATATAATGCTTCATATAATGCTTCATATAGTGCTTCATGTAATGCTTCATATAATGCTTCATATAGTGCTTCATATAATGCTTCATATAATGCTTCATATAATGCTTCATGCAATGAGTCATACAATGCTTCATATAATGCTTCATATAATGCTTCATATAATACTTCATACAATGCTTCATATAATGCATCATGTAATGCTTCATATAATGCTTCATATAGTGCTTCATAGAGTGCTTCATATAATGCTTCATATAATGCTTCATATAGTGCTTCATATAATGCTTCATATAATGCTTCATACAATGCTTCATATAATGCTTCATATAATGCATCATATAATGCTTCATATAATGCATCATATAATGCTCCATATAGTGCTTCAAATAATGCTTCATATAATGCTTCATGCAATGAGTCATACAATGCTTCATATAATGCTTCATATAATGCTTCATATAATACTTCATACAATGCTTCATATAATGCATCATGTAATGCTTCATATAATGCATCATATAATGCTTCATATAATGCATCATATAATGCTCCATATAATGCTTCATATAATGCTTCATATAATGCTTCATGCAATGAGTCATACAATGCTTCATATAATGCTTCATATAATGCTTCATATAATACTTCATACAATGCTTCATATAATGCATCATGTAATGCTTCATATAATGCTTCATATTGTGCTTCATATAGTGCTTCATATAATGCTTCATATAATGCTTCATATAGTGCTTCATATAATGCTTCATATAATGCTTCATACAATGCTTCATATAATGCTTCATATAATGCATCATATAATGCTCCATATAGTGCTTCAAATAATGCTTCATATAATGCTTCATATAATGCTTCATATAGTGCTTCATATAATGCTTCATATAGTGCTTCATATAATGCTTCATATAATGCTTCATATAATGCTTCATATAGTGCTTCATATAATGCTTCATATAGTGCTTCATATACTGCTTCATATACTGCTTCATATAAACTGTTCAACAAAAGTTATCTGAAACTTTTCTTATAAAGCCTTCCACTGGCAAGTTAATGAAAAGCCATTGCTTTGTGCTTTTATGTTTTTTTGGAGAACTTGTTTAAAGGAATTTTACTACATACTTGCCATCTACATCCTGAAATGTGGAATGAACCATTGAAAATTTACCATGACGCATGAATGTCTACAAACGAACCAGAAAAAAATGTCCTCAATCCTGAATACTCTGCGCCAGACAGAATTCTAAGAAACGAGTGTCAATTACAAAATTATTACAAAATGTTAATTACAAAATGATAACTCAGCGTTTGGTGACGTAGAATCATTAATTATGAATAAAGACGAGTTTAACTAGCTGAATAGTGAAGTGGCTCTAATTGTGTGTCAGCTAGATTGTTTTTTGTCAATATAGATATTGACTTTTAAGACATTGAAAATTTATTACTTACTGAACCGTTATTATAAGAGACAATCTGAAAATTATTAAAGGTTTGTACCATAAGGCGATGGAGGTTCAGTGCGTAGGAACGTGTATATCTAAAGCCGCACCTTGAGGGAGAAATAAGATGGACGATAATCCTGTAAAAATCTCGCGGACACGACTCCTTCTTTCCGAGATTTGGCATACTTTTCTACGTGTGATATTTGAAGACAGTTTGCCTTAATCTTGCAGTTTCAAGTTGCCTAGCCTTGTTCTCATTGTTGTGCTCTGTGCCGCACCCACAAATACTATGGATAAAATTGTCCATGATAAATCATATGTATCATATTGAACAGAAAGCTGCATGTTCTCCACAAAATAGAAATTACATGATATTTCAAATTTAGATTTAGAAATAAATTTATCTACATTTATATGTCTCAAATTAAATTAATCCATTTGTTAACTGCGCCAGTTTTTCAAAGCATTAAGCAGTATTTACTCTAAAGTATTCACTCCTTCAGCTCCTGTTGGCCATGCTGCCACCTGGTGTGTAAATATCTGTCACACATGGGGGAATTTTGAAGATATTCTAGCTTGGCTCACAGTAGTAATCTGTATCTGTCTTTCTATTAATCTCAAGATTCCACAAGAAGTTTTCTTGACATGCATTTGCTGTCATAATATTAATGTATTCCCTTCACAGCATGCAGAATGGTTGTCATCAAACCAGTGTGTATGACTACAATGACTACAAACTAATCCATTGATCAACCCATTAGGATGCCATATCATCTAATCAGGAGTATTGCAAGTGGACCAGAATTATATTGCCAACCTAATCCATACCTCAATCCATCAGGATTGGATTCCACATCATCCAATCTGGTATATTGCATGTGGACCGGTATTATTGCCATACCAATCCATACCTCAATCCATCAGGATTGGATTCCATATCATCCAATCTGGTATATTGCATGTGGACCGGTATTATTGCCATACCAATCCATTGCTCAACCCATCAGTTTTGTTTGTTTGGGGTTTAACATTACTTTAAACATTATTTCAGACCTATGGAAAATTGTGTCGTGAGTTCAATCTCGGCATGGCCGGGGATCGAACCCACGACCTTTTGATCACCACAGAAGACCTGGTGCTGATAAACTGACGCTCTTACCAACTGCGCCACGGCCCGTGACCTTCAATCCATCAGGATTCCATATCACCCAAACAGGTGATTGCATGTGGACCAGTATTATTTTCAAACCAAACCATTTCTCCACCATTCAGAATATTTTCCCAGACAGGTGTTGCATCCTACATGAAACTGGACGCCTCGTTAATTAAAGTTGTTTATCGTTGAATATGCGTGTGGGTAGTTCGGCTATTTTTCAACCACTAAACCAACAGAGGATTTCAAAGTCAAAAACTTTATTATCAAAACGAGATCAGACAAGAGAGTAATTGATTTTTAATGAAGTGATCTACCATTATATAGCTTAAACCTGACTGAATTGTTACCACCCCTTTTGAATAAAAGGTTCTTGGTGAATTGATTGGTGAGAGTGTCAGTAATCATTTTTTCTGATATATTCACATGGTATTTAATGATTTTATACCAACTATTAGAGGAAAGTTTAAAATGTTGAATAGGGTAGAAGCTCAAATGTATTTACATGCAGTTATTGTATTGTAGACAAACATTGAAATCTTTCCAAATGGACTTGGACAGGATGTGCACTCTAAAAAGTTAGTTGAAAATAAATACCAAGAGGAAAATAATTAACTAATTCAATTCAAAATTTCATATAAAATGAATCAAAGAGATCATCAACATATTCATATACACAAAGATACAAATTAGTTTTATATGGATATATAAAAATTGAATACAATTATGTGTAGTCATTGATACAATGGCTTGAAACATTAGTCAATAAAGGTGTCATAGGTGTTAAGCTATCACAGGATTAAAATGTCTTTGAAGAATGACAACTTGACTGCTGCTATGCAACAGACCAGTTCTACTCTACTGATGGGCCAAGGGTGGGACAACAGGAATATATGATAAACTATAGATGGACAAAAGGTCCCTTTTTGTCTGGTTTCATAACTATTATTGTTTTGAAAGAGAGAGGAGATTGAGATTGTTTTTTAGTTGAATAAAAGGGGATGTTTGTGTGACTTTATTGCCCTGTGGGTTCTTATGAAAATCGTGTTGATCATGGTGATGATTTTGGGAAGATGAATGTCCAGAATGTACTTTACATTGTATATGTTTTAAAGAGAACTGTAATTGTGCTTTGTGAGGATGGGCAATGGGATGCCAGAACACCTATGAATTCTGAGAGCTGCAGCCAAGAAACTGATATTTGAGAACATTACCCGAAATGCAATGGGGCGAATATAGCATATGATACAAGGACTTGATGAGAAGTGCATGGCCCCATCTACAAATAGTGGACATGAGCAAAACGGGCTACCGGATGTGAATGACGCTCACTCAGATCGTTTTGTTTTTAATCACACATGTCAGATGCTCTTGAAGACAACAAAAGGACAAACTATGATGGGCAGCAATGGCATCATAAAATGTCCCCCAACAAGAATGACCCTTTAGCACGGGCCACAGCTCATGTGTGAAATATTATCATGAATTCAATCTCGGCACAACCAGGGATCAAACCCACAACCTTTGGATCACCATAGAGGGACTAGTGTTAATAAGTTGGCGCTAACTAAAAATGATATCTTAAGTTTCCTCAAACACAATAATGATTTTTTTTAATTCGAAATAAATCTTACTTTATTATTAATTCAAACATAGACACCTTTTTTTATATATTTTGAATGTGGCATCATATTTTTCAATTCTCACGGCTCGAATTTCAAAATTGTGATTCACCAGTTGTCTCTTGTGTCAATTACAATGCATGCTAGAATAGGTTTATATGACAACTGATTGGATGACTTACATTCCGAAAGCTTTCAAAGAAATACATTTAATGTACAGACAAAAAAACTAAGGAAGTTTTGGAATCTTAAGAAGGCGGTTTTGGATGGAAGTGATTGAAATGTAATGATATGTCAATCAACATTTATTACTACAGTGAGCAAAGCTCACATCCCTAAAAATATCCCTTGTGTGGCATTCACTGAGCGTGGACAGTGTAAGGCAATATGTTCAAGTGATAAAGCAGGAGGCTTTTGCACTCAAAATCCACATTTCAGCACAAATACGATTGTACTGATATCAATCAAGAGAACGTTTTAGTTTCATACAAGTGCTGTCGCTTGGCAATAGATATAATGGGACGCTCTACTTTTTGTCTCAATGTTGAAATCCTCATTAAGTAAATGGAGGGATGATTTTGTCAGAGCTTTATATTATATAACACATGGCGGGTAGGAACATTGGTAAGATGTCTGTTTCTCATGCTGCCACCTGGTCTGTTAGAATCTGTTACTCATGGCGGTACAGAATGATAATCAGCTCTGAGAGCTGATTATCTGAGATAATCTGAGAGCTGCAGCCAAGAAACTGATATTTGAGAACATTACCCGAAATGCAATGGGGCGAATATAGCATATGATACAAGGACTTGATGAGAAGTGCATGGCCCCATCTACAAATAGTGGACATGAGCAAAACGGGCTACCGGATGTGAATGACGCTCACTCAGATCGTTTTGTTTTTAATCACACATGTCAGATGCTCTTGAAGACAACAAAAGGACAAACTATGATGGGCAGCAATGGCATCATAAAATGTCCCCCAACAAGAATGACCCTTTAGCACGGGCCACAGCTCATGTGTGAAATATTATCATGAATTCAATCTCGGCACAACCAGGGATCAAACCCACAACCTTTGGATCACCATAGAGGGACTAGTGTTAATAAGTTGGCGCTAACTAAAAATGATATCTTAAGTTTCCTCAAACACAATAATGATTTTTTTTAATTCGAAATAAATCTTACTTTATTATTAATTCAAACATAGACACCTTTTTTTATATATTTTGAATGTGGCATCATATTTTTCAATTCTCACGGCTCGAATTTCAAAATTGTGATTCACCAGTTGTCTCTTGTGTCAATTACAATGCATGCTAGAATAGGTTTATATGACAACTGATTGGATGACTTACATTCCGAAAGCTTTCAAAGAAATACATTTAATGTACAGACAAAAAAACTAAGGAAGTTTTGGAATCTTAAGAAGGCGGTTTTGGATGGAAGTGATTGAAATGTAATGATATGTCAATCAACATTTATTACTACAGTGAGCAAAGCTCACATCCCTAAAAATATCCCTTGTGTGGCATTCACTGAGCGTGGACAGTGTAAGGCAATATGTTCAAGTGATAAAGCAGGAGGCTTTTGCACTCAAAATCCACATTTCAGCACAAATACGATTGTACTGATATCAATCAAGAGAACGTTTTAGTTTCATACAAGTGCTGTCGCTTGGCAATAGATATAATGGGACGCTCTACTTTTTGTCTCAATGTTGAAATCCTCATTAAGTAAATGGAGGGATGATTTTGTCAGAGCTTTATATTATATAACACATGGCGGGTAGGAACATTGGTAAGATGTCTGTTTCTCATGCTGCCACCTGGTCTGTTAGAATCTGTTACTCATGGCGGTACAGAATGATAATCAGCTATCATGTCTACAAACGTATCCCATTATGCGCAAGAGACACCTGGTGGATCACTAATTTTGGAGCTGAAGCATTGACAAGACGTCCATTAAAATGGAATGGTCGGTACTTTTTATCTCACAATAAAACTGCTGTACAAGTGTTAGAAAACAGTTTTGAATTATTGATTTAAAAGAGGTTCTCAAGACAATTGGTTGAATTATTGACATTTGAATTGTTCTAGATAAAATCACTTCTTTGGGGTGAATGGAAATGATATCAAGTACCAGAATGATCAGCTCACAATATACTTGGACACAAAGTTATCTCAAATCATCCCTGTGATGTGGTCATCACCTCTCTCTGTTCTCTGTGGAGTACCTTTCACAACTTGTCACCTCTTGGTGTATTTTATGATGTGATGCATTATACTGAAAGGTTCAAGAGAGCTTTGCCCTCTCTCGGTCAGATGATCACAAGATTTTTATGCTACGTGTCAGAAGGAAGAATGTTCCACAAAAGTTTAACTTAAATTGTTTACAAAAATAGAGGTGTATTATTTTAGACCTAATATCATAGAATTACAGTATCCTGATGATTATCATGGTACCAGTCCAGCGAGTGAGCTCCCCACATCATAGGTTTGTGCGGACTATGTGTGTGTGGGGGGGAGCATATAACTTGATTCCAGACTAGTGAGTGTGGAGGTTGAGACAATTCCTACACTGGGGAGTAAATGAGAAGGAACCACAAGAGACTGTCTGACAGAGTCAAGATAATTGTGATCTACAAAACAAGAATAGAAAGATAAATGAAGTTTTCTAAATGACTAGAGAAGAGATACTGCAGTGTCATTGACCTATTTGGCTGGCTTTTTCTACAGTCAGATTTTATATCTTGTTCTTGGAATAATTTCTTAATAGGTTTCTGACGAATGGTAAGGCTCGCATAGCAGGTCCGGGTTTCAATGCGTTTTTTACTCTGTCAGTAAATAAGGACATATTTGGCCGGCTTTCACTGCTGCCACTCAGATTTTTGTCTTCTTCCAGGAACAGTTCCTTAATAGGATAATGTTGAATAATACGGCTCGGGTAGCAGGTCTTAATGTGTGGTGTGTTGGGTGTCACAGAGCAAGCTTATTTAATAGACACTAAAAACATGTCCATACATGGACAGTAAACCACCTTGCAGATGCCCGTATGCCGTGCCCGGAAATCCGGTCAAACGTCACTGGAAATATGGGTTGTTGTTTAGGGTTTCCCTGTTCTATAATTATGTCAATCAATCAGAGCAATCCTCTCTAAAAAGTGACAATATTCGCCCGCTGCACAACGACAGGTTCTTGATAGTCCTAATATAGATTTGGAATAGATTTGGACTAGCATAGTCTACTTATTTAATGCTACACTATCAGCGATGCGCCGTGGGAGGAACCTCCGGGTCAGCCAGGAAATATATCAGCCAGGAAATATATTAGCCTTGAAATATATCAGCCAGGAAATATATCAGCCAGGAAATATATCAGCCAGGAAATATATCAGCCAGGAAATATATCAGCCAGGAAATATATCAGCCAGGAAATATATCAGCCAGGAAATATATCAGCCAGGAAATATATCAGCCAGGAAATATATCAGCCAGGAAATATATCAGCCAGGAAATATATCAGCCAGGAAATATATCAGCCAGGAAATATATCAGCCAGGAAATATATCAGCCAGGAAATATATCAGCCAGGAAATATATCAGCCAGGAAATTAGAGATTTTCGTCATACCTATCCTATTTTATGCAGACACGTCGTGTAATTTACCTTATTGAATCATAGCTGACAAAAAAGTGCATGATATTGAAATATATGTCTAGATGTGTGTAGAATTTTGTAACACGTATGTTGTTCATAATAATGCTTGACTGCTAATTTTAAATTTAGAGATCTTAAATCTAAAGGTTAGAAGACACTGTTCCCCCTAACGTTAATGCAATCTGATATATTATGGCGAAGGATATTAGTTGTAATCTCCAAATAAATTTCACATGTTATATATAAGGTTTATTAAATACATGTAAAAATGGAGACATAAATCGATGATATATTTCCTCAAAAAGATTGCTTAATAAGCATGTAAAATATGTTCACCATGATTCCTAACTACTAAGGATGAGCAATAGGCCTTAATGAACTCATAAGATCTGTATTATAAGATTGTAGATTACTTTAACTCAACTTAATGGATATCACATGACTTGTTATTCTCCTAAGAGAAAATATCATATTTTGACAGAAAAGTTTTTGGAAAGGAACCAACATGGGAGAATAAAACATTGAATTTAAATGTAGATCACACGTGTTTGTCATTGAATTGGGGACTAGCTACCCAGTATTATTTTTAATACAAATATTATTAAGATCATTTTTTTATCAAGTTATGTATCAATTTAAGACATACTATGTTCTATGAAAAGTTTTCAATGCAAACGTTTGGTCAGGCCTTAAATCACAAGGACTTTGAATGGCAAAACTGTGAATGCTGATAATTGGTATCAGTGAAATTTATAATTTGACCCTCTTTGATGAAATTTAGGGTTTTTCACACCACTGAATGGGAAGATATCAAAGGGTGCATGGATGGGCTGTACAGAATTGATTTTTTTCCTTTTATTTTGCAAACATATATAATATAAAAAGTAATGAGTTTGTCAATTTCTGCAAAATCGTTTTGGATGTTTGTATTCAACTATTGTTAATCATTTTACCACCAAAAGAAAGCCAAGAAAAGGCACTATCAACATATAAGTGTTATCTTCCAATTTATTCTCTAAATAATAAAAAATGGCTGAATATGTGTTGCTCCAATTTTGACAATTGGTAAACAACACCTCCTGTGACTTACGGAGCCCCCTGACAGTTCAAAGGTCAAGGTCACACAACACACTTCCTGTCCAGTACAGGCAGTACTTGTTGGTCACAAATAATCATAATTCTCAGAGCAGATGTTCTTATGTGAATTTCAAACAGATAGCCTGTATGTATGTCAATTTTAAGATCATATATTGTTTTCAGATACCTTAAACCACTGTAAAATCGCCTGGAACCTTCTAGGTTTCACGAATGCTTTAAGTAATATGTACTTTGAAATGATGCGTTTTGCAAAAAATCAACTTAAAAAATAATTGTCCACCAGAGGCACAGTAAAAGCAAGCTATTTTGTTATGTGGTCTGACAAGAGTCACAGAGGTTGTCTATATATATATATATATATATATATATATATATATATATATATATATTATATATATATATATATTTAGAAGCTGGTACAGATATGAGGTACTGGAGGTATTTTTGTCAGAGCTCATTTTGGGGTACCATCTCATACCTTAATGTGTGTAACAGGAGAGTGCCATCAGGAGAGTGCCATCATATTTGTTCAAAAAGGCCTTGTACAGGTTACTTATGTAACTGTGACTAAGCAGCTGCACTATGAAGAGTGGGGTATTTTATATGCCTCACAGTACGTCAATGGCCCACAAAACAGGTCTGAGATTGGTAAAAACCCCATATCACAATATTGTTCATGAATGTATATCACAACATTGTTCATGAACTCTTCAGCTAGGAAAATTTAATATCAGTTAAAATCACATTGCAAATATGTAACAAAGAAAGCGCAAAAGCGAGACGAAATTCTTTTTCCATTTGTTGTGTTTATTGTTTATTGTGTTAGACCATTAGGATGACACAATTATTTGATCAGTGCAATGTAAAGTTTCTCTTCTGTCATATACAACTAGAGGAACGAAACCTTGGATGAGATCATTTTCATTCCATGTGTAAGACCTGAATCTACTATTTGATATGTGGGACCAGGGCATACGAAAGTAGTGCTTGATAATTTTCCTACTGCCCCTTATTATTAACGAGATGCAGATCACATTAGACATAAAATGAAAAGTGTTATTCAATAGTACAATAACGGCTTATTTTGTCGAAGTTATTGGAAAAATAATGAGAATGATTGAAGGGACTATATATTGATCTTTGCTGCCAGGGGCTCATTCCTATATTTCCATGTTCTGTTCTTTGTTTTCAAGGTAGGTGGCGCTTTAACAGATCCTAGCAAAAAATTTCAATGGTCAACCTCACTTCATACTCTGCTTTAAGAAAGATGAATATTTTTGCCATCTGATCAGTATTTTTCAAAATACCCTAGGTCGATACTAATATTTTTTATGAATTTTTGAAGGTGAGGCATTTACTATGGCTCTCAACGGGACATTGTAATAATAGTGGTCCGAGGCCTAAGGTGTTTAGTCTTACTTCCATGACATTAAAGTGTGGATACTTCTTTTCAGGACCATCCAATTCTTAGATTTGGTGTTTACGCTAGCCAAACATTGATTCATATTTCGGCCCAAATCCATCACTTGTACAAAAATCAGATAATTCTGTGATCCTTAGGAATAATGTTGTTTATAGGGTGTTCTCTCAATCACTTTTTTATATACAGGTCTTAAACCTGTAAGACATTTATGTTATAATAAAGTCTGCGTTACAACAGACTGTTACTAAGCGAACGGAGATGACGAGAGCCATAGTGTAAATATCTGACGTCACCCAGCCCACATGTGTAGCCCGTGGCAGATCCAGGAGGGGGCTTTGGGGGCTTCAGTTCCCCCATCCCCCTTGGGGGGGGGTCTGTGGCTAGGGGGCTTTTGGGAACTGGGGCCCCTTACTTTAAAGGAATGGAGCCCCTTAATTTAGGGGTAAAAAATCCTGGATCCGCCCCTGGTTGCAGTGTTGTGACAGTGTACATGTGACAAATTTATAGCAGTTTTGAATTTCAAACTGCAGGGTGCAGATCCAGTGTTAAGGTGTGGGAATTAGGTCACACATGTCTCGACCTCCACCATAGTCAGCCAGAGTGATATCACATACTTTTATATAGGTTAATACTAAGAGAGTGGTTGGGACTTTCTCTTGTGTGTGAAACAAATAAACACATTTAACATTTTGACAGACAGTGGAATTACAAGATGACATGTGAGACACAACAGTCAGCTCAATTGCAATTAGTGGTGGGTATAATAACACAGAATTTTGGAGCCATATGTTCTTCTGAGGGGCCTGCAGATCACGGACCTGGCTGTCAGTGTCACAGACCAGACTGGCAGACACCTCAACTGCAGAAATAAACATAGAATTGAATTTTTTTTTGTAAATGTAGAATATATGCCAGTCAGTGCTGTCTTCATTTACGCCAACTTCAAAATTATGAAAAAATATAAATATCATTTTCAAAAAGGAAACTGTATACAAATTCTTTTTTAAAAAAAAAGACTTCCTTTCTAGGAATATTTTTCCTGTCTCAGCATTATGTGGATTTTGTCCTTAAAATGTTAGTATATACCTAATTATTGTTAATTTAATTTGAAGCATTAGATTGACAGAATTTTGGCGCAAGTGTTGGATGTCAAGTAATACTATATATATAGACACATGTCTGAGATTAAATCTATTCTTATCATTTGGTTGCAGACTGCTTTAGCTCTTGACGATACTGTTAAACGTGGCTTAATACAAGTTTTAAAAAGTCATTTGAATGAATGAATGAATTTGACTTGATAGATCCTGAGATCTGCCATAATTCATTACTAAGACCTATCAGATATGGAGTCCCTCAGGGATCTGTCCTGGGTCCCATTATTTCACAATATATATGTCCCCTTTGGCTGATGTCCTGAATAAGTATGAACATAAATATCATATTTATGTAGATAATACTCAGAACGTCATACATATATTTATTCTTAGACTACATTTAATTTTCATCATAAGCCATGTACTTTATTTCTCTTTTCATTTCTCATCGCAAAAACTGATAAAAATCAAGTTTTGTTGTGAGAGAGTTTACAACAAAATTATACATTGTATAAAAATCTCGCCGTCTGTCCTCTTTTTTTTTAACTTAACTTAGGATAAATATGACTGTATATGTAAACTTTAGGCATAATATATATATATATATATATATATATATATATATATATATATATATATATATATATATATATATATATATATATATATATATATATATATATACATTTATGGTCAAATATTAGTCCCATTATTTGAAAATAGTAATAAGCCTTAATCTTATTAAGAAGATAACAGAAAAGAAATTCAGGTAATCAAAATGTTTTATTATCTTGTGGATCGCGGTTACAAATAGAGTGTTGATTGTTATATTGCAAATAGTTTGAGCAATTCAACATAACCTTGGAATAATCTTATTTAAAGCTTAAGTAAATTTGTGATATCCCAAAAAGATAAACCCCTTTGCTTATTACATCTTCCAGCAGAGTTTGTATTGAACAAAGTGAAATTTATGGAAGAAAAAAAATCATTTTTTTTTATAAATAAACGGTTCAGGCTTGCAGAGTATTATTGGGACTTGTTCATTGTTGCTATTGCATTCGCGTTCGCTGAAGCTGAGTATAGGCCCTAAGCCAATGTGTGAGACATGCCATGAAGTTGGGTCCATGCCACTGACAGTCAGCCATACAAAGTGCTGATATCCTTCTCGGGAAATCAGTAGCACAGTATGCACAAATCACACTACACGCTTCCTCTCTGTCAGGAAAAGTGTCCAAGGTTTTCTCAACGATATCCTCTGATAAAAGCGCAAATGGAGTTCTATTTCTTGCCCTCATGGCATATTCTCTCAGGGTGTCTATTGCTTGCTCAACAGATTTTTTCTCGCCCTCGATATAGTCAATGTTGTTCAGAGCCAGACTGTCCACTGATAAGATGATAATTAGCCAACATATCCTGAAATTCAAATTATTATATTTGAGATTTAATTTATATAAAACAGTATAAATAATCATCGATTTATTGTTTTAGAAAAAAAGAGTAGCTAAACAACTAAATACAACGTGACCTGCAATGGAAATATAAAGAATACACAATGTACTTTTTGTGGTTAAACATACAATTTCACTTATAAAAAAATGAAAGAGGCAGTACACTGTAACTACGTAATAAAAATTTAATTGAAAGAAATGACGTTCAGAGAACAATTCCATTGCGAAGTATTTAAGGTCTATAATCCACAATGAAAAACTGGGACAGACTTATGTTTTTTTGGCTTCAATGTGTTCAAAGTAATGTTATTTGTTAATTTAGCACAGAAAAAGTAAACTTAACTAGCTAGTCTTATTGTTTTATTATTTAAATTGAACCCGTTTTAACGGTAGTTTCGAGTCAGTTTTTGCAGCTGGCGACTTATATCACCTATCTGGGCTTTGCCGATGGTGGTTGGAGAACATTTCTTATCAATTGAAGAAAGTTGCATAATATTCAGTCTGAATTCATTGACAGTTAGAGTTTATATACTGTGCTAGCAGGATGTTGCATAATTATGACATTATATTAACATTTTAACAATATATGACAGAGAAGACCACCTGCCTCTGTTATCGTTTGGTTTGTCCGCCATGTGTGCTGAATGGGAAATACCCCCTGTAATATATGTACATGTTAATGAATGATCCCTCCATATTTGACAATTGTAAAACAATGCCTGCTCCCCCATCAGAATAAACAATCTCCAGCACTAGAGAGTTCCGAGCACATGGCTGACTTGTTCCTCATTTTATTCCGCATCATTACATTCATTACACCCCCCACTGGCGTCATAGCCTCACTCTCATCCTGGAATCCCCAAGAGCCGAAGGCAGTTACGGATATATACAAGACCACACGAAGTTCTCCCCAGATGCTTCAAACTGATTGTGGATTATAGACCTTAATACAAAGTGTTTAGAATTTATTATACTAATGTTGCTGTCACATATAGACGGTCTCGTATGAACGATGTCAAAACGGTCAGATTTTTGTCAATTTTTGGAAATATTTCAAAGACCGCTGGAGATTTGAATTTACCCGCCCAAAAAATAAAAATGCACGTCCACAATTGGACTGTCCCATATCGTCTCCAAAACTTTAAAAACGGTTAGAGTGAGTAAAACGACCAAAACTTTCAAAAAGTGTCAAACGGTGACAAACTTTTTCAGGTCGGGTGGAATGTTGCCAGGACGGTGCCAGGACTCTGTGTACGTGTGGAACAGGCTGTCAGCGGTGCCAGGGCATGACGAGGTGCACATGCAGAATGGTTAGAAGCAACCACGTGACGAGCCTAGATCGGTCTGGGCGGTCCAAACGTCCATAACACGCTGTACCATCGCATAATAACTTTTCAACGTTGCCAAATCGGTAATGGACGATGAGTAGACGATGACGGCCGGGTTCATATCGGTACCAGATTGGTTGCAGAACGATAAGGACGATCCCATATCGATCTCCTTCACCGTTCCTGACCGCCAGAAAATTTTGAACAGTTCAAAACTTCAGGCGGTCCTCAGCGGTGATGGAGTTGTCACAAACTATCCTAAACGATGATGGTCGTTGCTAAATCGGTCCCAAAACGTCCTTGGACGATGTCCGACGATGTTCGACGATCAGGTTAATTTCAACACCGTTTTGACATCGTCCAACGAGACCGTCATAGTGTGACTGTCGCATAAATGTTCTATAATGTAGAATTATACTCATACTTCTATGTGCAGGACTCCTAATATACAACAAAGAAATCATAATATACTATTTCGAGGCAAGTATATTATTTGGAAACAAATAAAATTGGCTCATAAAATTAGTTAACACAGTTATATGCACCATTTAACACTATCTGCAGCATTTGATACAAATGGATAGGTTTGAACACAGATAAGGAGTTTATAAAGGTACACATCTTATTTGTCTTGCAGCGAACGATGTGTGATCATTGAGAATTACTACTCAAATTATGGAATATCAGAATAAGGTTCTGTTTTGGTATCAAATTCAAAATTTACATGTCGCCACATGCTGTTCATATGACAGAAAGGACAAGTAGCTCAAAAACACCTTCCTTTCAAGAACAAAAAGAAACAGAACAATAGAAACCCTAAATTTCTGATATGTATGGAATAATCGCAATTCAAGAAAGGCTTCATTTTTAAATCACAATAATTGTTGGAGTTCTAAATCGGCAGTATTGCTCGTCATTCAATCTTTTCACTATCTCTACCTGCAACCATTGCCCTATATTTAATATATTTTGAAATTTGTAATTCCCCAATTCATAAAATACCCTTCTTGACCACCAAAATGTCATCTTATCAGAACTGACCAACATGAAGCCATGATTTGTCTGATCAAGCTGCTGAAGAATCAATCAAAAGCAGACTTCAGAGAACTTTCATGGTATAATGGTATATTGGGCATGGTATAAGGAGTGACTTATTCCCAGACAATAGTCAGATGATCTTTAGGGCTCCCTACAATATCCTACATACGTCTGTTTCATTTTTCAAACGTTTTAACGATGTCTTAAAGACGTCTGTTGGATGATACAGACGTCTTTAGGATATCTTACAGACGTCTATAGGATATCTCACAGATGTCTGTAGAGACGTCTTGAGGATATCGTAAAGACGTCTGTGTCATGTCATCTTGCACGTGCCGTGCAGCACCTGTGGAAAATGTGACCACAGCTACGGCATATCTCAGGTTACCACTGATGAAATCCCCGGCACGCAGGACCCTGTGAAGTCTTACTTCCCGTCCGGTGCCCGGTGCAAATGTGGCTGAGGCATAAGCCAGTAAAACATGAGATAAACAAGGATCGAAGTAAGGCCTATTAATTGCCTATACTTTTGTGTATGGCATTTTTCATATTAAACGCATATAACATATTTTTTCTAGAATATGTGCATAATTCTAAGTGCATAATTATTAGTTGAATAATCATCCTTAGGGTCATAAATATTTTGAATGATGAAAAGGAGATATATTTGATAACATCATAATACACTAGACAGATCCGTAGCTGCCCCAAATGACCCTGTGGCTAAATAAAGGGATTAAAGCACCAGTTTTGCGCATATGTGGCCAAGCTTTCAATACACCAAATTGTATAATTGATGTTTTATACCTTTAAAAATTTTTCTCGGTTATTTGTCTCTGTCATTTAATCTTAGAAAACCATCTATGCGATGTTGAAATGTAGATTCGCAGTGATCACCGCTTCCCACCATTGTTACTATGGATACTTCTGTTCATATTTGATGGCTGCTCTCTGATTGGTGTAAATAATTGCCGTTGTCTCCCACCATTGTTTATACTGCTGTGATTGGTCCCTAAACCCGTTGTATGTACGGACATCATAGGATTATTATTAAGATATGTGATTGTACAAATGCAAAGAGATATTTAGTAGCATTTTGGTCAGCTTCCCCATACTGTGTTCGTATCAATGATAAACACATTCATACAAAACAATAATAAACACTTTCACAAAGGAAAACTATAACTATTAAAGCAAATTTAAGGAATCACCAAAACCATATAAGTTTCACGCCTGGTTATGATTACAAATGGGTTGAATTTTAAAAGATAGATATGCATAAACATTCATTTTCTGAAAATCACCTGTATTTTAAACAATTGGAAACGGATAACATAAATATTGCTAGCTTTGATATCAAATGTACCAAAATATTCTGTGTGGGTCACTAGCCACAATAATCATGCTTTAAAATAAACTATAAAGATTTACATTCTTTACAGTAGTTTGGCTGAAATTGTATAAGATTCTAAGGTCTTTAACGTGCTTATTTTTTGCTTAAAATGAATATAAATCAGTCAATTTTAAATACAGCTACAATAGTCCTTTAAATTGTTTTCTTGGGATATCTGTTTTTCAATTTCAGTTTTTGTGAACGATATTTTGTTTATAAATTGTTAATATCACATATCTATCAGAAGATCAAGTATTATAAATTGTGACAGCCTTAATCTATTGTAGAAAAAGTTGTTTTCATCATTTAAAATGTCTACCCTGACGTTTGTCACTCCTCAAACCATTATTACACACAGAATCCTTTCAGTTGAAGGATTACATTGACCATTGGGACTGGAAAGGAGAGAAATCTTGTATTGGAGGATCCTCTAAGAGACACAGAAATAGAAAGATGCTCATATAACCAAACCATTCATGAACCAGTGGCTGGCGATGAGTGTCAAAATTGATTTTAATGTATTCTTTTCACATGGAAATCTCTAATTATTGGAGTCCAGCAAGTTATAAATTAAATGTGAAGTAATAGAAAACTGGGTAATGTATGCAAGCATGAATTATAATTATCTTTTAATAAGTAGATGACAAGTATTATGACAAGGCTTTCAGTGTAAATGCCCCAAAATACTGATAATTTTGCCATTGACGATCCAAACGTGTGAGAATTAAGAAACACCAAGAAAGGCTCTAATATCCATAGGGAAGGGCATGAAAGCTCTTGCTCCATTTATATCAGCCTGATGTTGTAAATCAAATTAAAAATACTTATGTACATCCTAAAATTTAAAGGATATGATTCATTCAAGGATAAGATAACAAAGCATTTTTTAAAAGTGAAAATTTTACCTTATGCCTTTTAAAAATATTTCTTTGATGAAGTTGAAAATTGTGTTCCAAGAGAAATAAGAAAAGACCGGTGATTCAGTGGTGGAACACCCTCTAAATAATATCATTCCCTAGGAAAGTTACAAATTTTGCGCCCCCTGTTGTTTAATTGGTTATAATATTTGCAAAGAACTGCAAGGCATTGTCACACCCCACTGAGCACAGGATTAAAGTATTGTATGGGACACTATTGATTTCCATCATTCCCTCAATTGGATCACAGGCTTTTTGGATTTTTGTACAAGTGATCTCAGATTTGGGCAGGAATATTAATTAAGGTAAGGCTAGTTTTAATTTTGAAACACTGAATTTAAGGATTGGATGGCACAGATCAGAAATATCCACACCTCAAGTTCATAAAAGTAAAATTGATAACTTTACATTATACATGCAAGCACCATGACCAGAAATATTCTTGTGTTGGCATTAAAAAAGAATATGTGTTAAAATTAGTAAAAGTAGGAGGGTGGAGTACACTAATATAAGAACAATCATGGTACAATTCCATTACATAATAGAACAGTCAGCCTGCCAAATCTACTGGATAATGAAAAGTACACAATACCGCTGTCTTTCTCACCTGCATATTTGCCAGTTGTATGACACAGGGTGATCCATAATTCTCTTATTGACAATTCTCTAATTCTTGACCAAATCCTGCACTGAGTTCTTGTGCATATGTGCATTAATCTCTGTTAATTTTGAAAAGGCCCATAAGTTTAATCGTTATTTATGCATTAATATTATGTTAATTAATTTATATTTCATATATTACATTTCACTTTGAGCCATTTAAATATGATTCTTTTCTTTAGATATCAGATTCTTAAATATATTCACAGACAAAGCGGGATTATAGATTTTGATTAATTTAATTATTCCAACTCTTCAATAATCATTTGATCAGCCTGGTAAATAAATACCAGACTGATCAAATAAATATCTGCTTAATCAAATTAAGCTTTGATTAAATTAAGCTCTGATTAAATTAAGCTTTGATTGAATTAAACTTTGATTAATTAAGCGCTGGTTAATTTTAGCTTTGAAGAAGTTAATGCTTAATTTAGGGATTTGATCACGATTATAGTGTCTGGGTTGGACCACTGGGAGCATGGCAATGATTTGTCAGAATCTGTGCGTTTTAGATTTGTGTGCGTGTGTGAGTATAGACAAATTAACCAATCAGTCTAAGGCATAATGGGGTTAAAATGACCAACCAATCAAAATAGTCTGTCTTTGATTGAGGCAAATAAGGGCCGTGTGCAGCGGCCCGTACCGGTTTCTATTCCTGCTCGGAGGATTGAGACGTGACCCAGAAGCAAAGCAATCTATGAGAAGGATGAGATTTGTTTTGCCCAATCGCCGTCACGTCCGAAAGGCGTCATGGCAAATATCCAATTAGGTCAAGAAATATCCAGGTTCAAAGTTCAAATTGACGGAAATGATATTTGTTGGTACCCCATCCAGATATTAAACCGGAAATACTATTAGACAGTTCTCCTATCCCATCGACTTATACCTTAGCCATTCTGTTTTACCCCCTCTGAGACCGTGGTCGTAACCAAACATCACAAAAGTACTGTGGCCACATAGCAGCTGACACGTTTCCCGGGAGTCGGACACGCTTGTTATATGCAAAATTGTTTTCCTCTTGTTCCCACGATATCATAGATATTAAAATCATTTCTGTACGTGAATTATTAGCCGAGATATTAATATTTTAAAACAACCATTCCAATATTTGCATATTATACTTTTTTCAGAGACAAAACGTATTAAAATCTACGATTCATTCAATGGCTATTCTTTCCACCTCCCGTTTGTCTCAAGATAATGATACTGACTGGAAACCGATCATTTTCTTAATTTCAAATGATAGGAGACCAGTTGATGGATATTGACAGCTTTGGGACCCCTTGCCCAATCGGCGTCAATAGTAAACCGCTAGATGTCACGGTTGTGAAAAGTCAGTCATTATCCAGTGGATATTTCCATGACGGCCCCGGGACTGTCAATAGTCGTCCCAAAGCTGTCACGTGCCCAATCTCCGTCAAAAGGTTGTGGATATTGACAGCTTTCGGACCATGACGGCGATTGGGCGCAGCAAGATTGGTCTCAGCTGGGGTGACAGTCATCAGTTTCGAGATTCCCACACAGGTCTGTAGTCTCTACTAGTGTTCTCCAATCACCCATCGGCAAAGCCCAGATAGGTGATCTGGAGGGGTTTGTCGAACGTCCATGGTCTCTACCAACTCCAACCAAAGAAAAGTTTGGTTTAGTTGATTGAGCTCTAGTGAAGTAAAAATTCGCCAGCTGCAAAAACTTTGGTAAACCCGTTTAAACGTCAAAATTGAACCCGTTTCAACTGCCGTTAAAACGGGTTTGATTCAATTTTTGCAGCTGGCGATTATTATCAAGTATTTATATTTTCTTTATTTAATGTTATCCAAAAAATAATCAAGCTTTTTTGTGAGATTTTAGACATAATCATACATAAAATATGAATTATCACTTAAACAGTTGGGTATTTAAAAAATCACATCTGAACGAGATTAAAACCAAAAAGCAAAAATCTCAGACCTCTCCAGATCATCTATCTGGGCTTTGCCGATGGGTGATTGGAGAACACTAAGTCTCTACCAACAAGGGGCCCACCTGTCTGGGTTTCGAGATCCCATGACTTAAATATGAAATGTCGTCTGCTTCAGATGAAAACCCGAGACATTCAAAATCATGTTTATTGCAGTGAAATAGACAAATGATGAATTGAAGAAATGGCCTCAGATTAATTGTCGATTACATGATTTGTGTAATTGACGATAACATATTCAATGATACCCTTCATTCATCGAAAATGATATCAATAGAAAAAGAATCTTAATTTGGCACAGGGTAATCTGCAAAAGAAAATATCTAAAAAGTGACGTGCTTTTCACTTCAGCCAAGATACCTAGCAAAATACCTAGGAAAATCTGAGGTCAGGGTACCAGCTGTAGATATAAAACAATGTGAGCTGGCATCATACTGAGAATGCTTGCGTACTCAGATTAGTGGGGTGTGTGGTCACTTTCACATGTCTAAATTACTGCACACACATCTCAGCATTATCACTACACTTATTACTTCATTGAAATTGTAGTTTTATTTAACAATTAAAATAATGATCGCAATATTTGATTTTCTTTTAAATATAGAAATTTTAATTCTATATTGTTAATAGTGTTTAAACAAGTCTGAGAATAGAGAACTATTTTGAAGGTATTGACATTATTTCCAAGAGATGATCTTTGCACATGTGAGTACATGCATTTTTGGCTGATCTCAGTGGACAACAGAATATACACATATTATACAAATATGGACCTGGGTGGAGTGCAATATGACTTTTTATGGACCTTCGGAACGTTATATTGCACGAGGCGCACGACACCCAGGTACATATTTGTTTTATTCTATGATCACTGTGTTAATACCCTGGAAAGTAAAAGTTCCTCAGTATCAGCATCATTTAGTGTGGCAAACCTGGACATTGTTGTGATTGCTGTCGTCTGCTTCCCAGTCTGCAGGTCACTCAGAGCAAGCTGGTGACGTCATTATAGGGCTTCCCCAACATTTCCCGCCATGGAATTCCCCATCAGTGCAGTGGAAAGTATATTGACGTGCAATATAATGCATCTGGTCAATAAAACAATTTAGAGAAGCTCATGTGACCAGGAATTGACCAATCACAGCACAGAATACACAGTGATCATAGAATAAATACACATATAGGTGACTGTTGATTTCCATCAAAACTGATATGGTCAAATATTGACAACTCCATATTTTGGAGATCGTGATTGTTGTTTTGGAATAAATAATATACCAATCTGATGGAATGTATTTAAAAATGAGCATCATTTGCAGGTATGTGTTAAGGGTTGATGAATTGTTATAATACCTTGGATAGGTAGAGTCATGTCTGTATTGAAATGTGGATCCAGGCAAAATGTTGAGTGAGACATGCTAATACTGAAACGTTTGGAACTTTTGCATTGCATTGGATATATTCATACATGTCCAAGGTTGGCCTCAAGGTTGGCCTCAACTTACTTAAAGTTTGAAATCCATGATAAAATTCTGAAATTGGCTCCATGTTATAGTTTGTGTGCAAACATGTTTGAGCTCAAATATAATTGGAATATGAAGATGAAAAACATTCAATACTATATGTTCTGACATGATTGTAGTTCAAACATTACCCCAATATGAAGATTTTTAAAATATTTGTTTTCTGTTTGAAGTCATTATTATTCATATTCTTTGCAAAACAAAATATAAAAAAAACAATTAAATTCTATATAGAAAAATTAATCAAATTCTTTTGATTTGCATATTGCTCAATTAGAATACCAATATAAAGATTTCAGCTGTTTTTCAGTATTTAGTAATTCCTAATGTTTTATATTCTTCTCCATTGGTACTCTCCATAGCAGAGCCAAGATTTATACCTAGCTCTGCAATAATTGACCATATTCAGTGAGTACTGAGAGGTCACGCCCGTAACAAGCTTCCTTTATAAGCCAATCGACACCAAGTAAAAATATTTGTCACATGTAATAACACAGCCAATCAGTATCCTTGTTTTGGTAAGAAAGTGACTACAACAACAAATACATGTGCAAGTATAACTCAGTCAACTGGTTCAGTGTTTTGGATGTGTGTAAAGTTTGTTACTTATTCACTTTTCACAGTTCATTATTCAGATTTTTTTCAAACTCAATAGATGAGGTTGTCAACATGTTACATTTACAATATTGTCTTCAACATATGTGAAACAAGTGGATAAAACTAGAACAGGTCAATTCCAAGGTCACCAAATGTTGTATGAGGGTTGGAGGGTGTCCAAATAAGTTAGTCATAAAATATTTTCCTGGCAAAATGAACAGTTACAAGATGGTGCTGCATACAACTTTTAAATTATCGTAATTAAAAAAAACTTTAAATTCTAATATTCAAAGCTAGATAAAACTAGTACAGGTAAATTCAAAGGTCACCAAATTTTGTATGACTGTTAAAGGGTGTCCAAATATATGTGACCTTTGAATTGATCTGCGCTAGTATTTTTTTGTTTTTTTAAATATTATAAGCTAAGCTTGATTAATAATGACAATTTTAAAATTGTATGTGGCACCATCTTGTAACTATCCATTGTGCTGGGAAAATATTTCATGGCTAGCATTTTTGGACAAAATTCTGAATAATATACTGCGAAAAGTGAATAAGTAAAAAACTTAACAAATGTTTGGGCGGGCATTGTGAGTGCACATGTGCAAAGACCACCAAATGCCCACCTATTTGTGGATTATGCAATCGACCTTGGGGAATAGATTGAAACAGGGTCATGCCTATTACGGCAGAGGTAGTATATGACTCTACCTCGCCATGCAAAGTACTCCATTGGCAATAAACAGTGCAAATCAATTTATGTTTTTTAAGTGTATATCACTCATACAGAACCCCAATATGCATATTTCACCTTCAGCATGAAAATAGTACTTTTCCCAACAGGGAATCGAACCCTGGACCTTTAGCATAGAAGCCAGACATCTTTAACCACTGAGCCACATATCACCTCATGGCAGCTTTGTATAAACGTTAGGGTCATAGCATTGTATAAAAATGGAAATTACTCAATTAAGTTACAGTTTCTTTGCTAATGTGTCATTTCTCAAAATAAACCCAAATGTGCTGACCCCATCTTTATTTTCTGTATAAAGTCATTTTATTTGTTTGTGTTTATTTATTTATTTATTTATTTATTTATTTATTTATTTATTTATTTATTTATTTATTTATTTATTTATTTATTTATTTATTTATTTATTTATTTATTTATTTATTTATTTATTTATTTATTTATTTATTTATTTATTCATTCATTCATTCATTCATTCATTCATTCATTCATTCATATTTATTTATTTATTTATTTTGTATTTTCTTCATTTGCAAACTTTTAAATATTCTGACTTTCATATCGCTTAAATAAGAACCCAACAGATTTCACCTTTTTGTATAATGTTATCATTTTTCTATATTTCTGCATATACAAAAAATATTTTAATTCTATATTTTCCTCAGGCATGAAAAATATTACTTGTCCCAACCAGAAATTGAACCTCGGCATGAGAGCCAGATATCTTACCATTTGAGCCATGTTGAAAAGTATAATTTGGCCTTCCCACAGGTAAATCACACAACTATTCAACATCTTTGTCAAGTTATTTTTATAAAGGAAGATATTCAGTAATTTCACACAGTTAAATTTATAGACTAAAATTTTCCAAAAATCTGTTTGTCTAAGATGATAACAAAAGTAATGCAAATAGATCAAAAGAAGAAGTAGATATCTAAGACATCATTTTCCTAGTCTCTGTAGGTTGGTTTATAAGGCTAGCATATAATTATTCACACTGAATATGGGGTGTTTCATATAATGTCCAGACACATTTTATATATCTAACTTAAACTCATAAAACAGAAAATTGTGATGAAATAAAGAAAGTCAGTGACTAGAGTGGTATTATTCTGGAGAAGCCAGATGAAGTCGTCTAGTAGGATGTAAGTTTCATTGGGAGCTAACATGTTGATTTGTACTCAATGTGATCACTCATAACAGAAATCTAGATGGCCTGATGCTGATTGAGAATGTGTTTGATTTCTCTTAAGGGAAGTTCACGTCATGCCAAGTAGGATATAAATATGCCACATGTCACAATTCCTTGACAGTGCAACCCACACAGTCAAATATTTTCAAGGGCAACAGGTAAACCCTTTCTGCACGGGCCTCAGCTCATAACAGGAATTGCAACATGAACCCAATCTCAGCATTTGGATCATCACGGAAGAACTAGTGCTAATAAGCTTGCACTCCAATCATCTGTAGCGCTACACAGACAGGCTGTTGTAAATAAACAAAATTGGCGAACTGAGCGATGTCAGAGAATTCAAGTGTCACCTGCAAATGAGAAATGAGGCATATGATTAACATTCTGTGCTCATGACCACTATTGTGAGACACGAAATGACTCTGGTATGAGAGACACAACCGGAATCCCCAGTTAACAACGCTATGAAGAAACTTTGTGAAGTATTTGTGAATGGAGTTGAAATGTCGCCAGATCATAAGGGACATCCTCTCCAGGGGCTCATTGAACAGTATCGCATCCCATTTTTGATCTTCCCACGTTATTTTTAGATATTGCCGTAGTTTAGGAAAGTTTATTATGATGTTCAGTTAAAAAAATGACTCTGAGATAATCTAATTTATATACCTGCCAATATATGTGCCATCATCAATAAATTGCCTTATTTCTTTAAAATTCTTTAAAAGTTATAGTGTGAATGCATTTTGTTTCAAAAAGGCAATATGGGATTGTGACAGTCTATTTTTAAACATGTATACGATAATATAAGGTTTTTTATTTTATTTATTTAGTCCATGTCTATTAGGTTTTGAAATCTATTACTTTTCTTCACACAAGCAGGTAAATAAATATAAGCCTGAAAGGTGTAAAAGTACTTCATATTAAATTAGCATTTGAAACTTTGCGAGTGAAATAGAAAAAATAGAAAACTTAGATGGGCAATATTTCTTTATATTATATGAGACTATGGGCCCGGGCGCAGTTTAGAGTGCAAGCATCAGTTCCTCAGTGAGGATCCAAAGGCCATTGGCCCGATGCCTGGCCATGCACTGTCTCAATATTGCGATGTTGTTCTCGAGTGAATCGTCTGCTGTATGATCACGTGACCTGTATTAAAGTGCCCGGATGGGCGACGCCATAATCAAATGTTGTTTCTCGTTCTCAAGGCCCCACCCAGCTTGAAACATGCGCAGATCGTATTCATGTCACAATATTTTTCAGATGAGTGAGGCAAAAGGCTTATCCTGTTGTCCTTGCAAATCTATGACTAGGCGGGTTTGATGTCAAAGACTTGCGACATGACAATTAATTGAGACAGCACTATACCTGCTACAAAAAGGTCTCGTCATGAAATAACTGAAATAATGTTAAACGTGAAGTAAAACCCCAAACAAAAAAGACAAAAATTGCATCATTTGTCTCACTGTAACAGGCAATGTGTCTTATCTTACTGTAATATAGAATGAAAGTACTATAATCCCAATTCAAAAGGTTAATAAAGAGTATAGTAAAATATATTTAACTCTTTTTGAGTTTTGAAAATGGGAATTACAATGGAACAATATGGACAGGGGTCAGGATAGGGCTTTATAAAACATGTGTTAAGCCCTTCAGATATTTGAGGCATTGGTCAACTAATTTACAGCCACCATTTTCCACTAATTACACCATGTTGATAGTGTTTTCAAAGCTTGTAAATGATTTTTACCGTAACACATACATACACATACGCGCGAAATGTTCTCGCCCCCATTCAACTTGTTAATTTACCACGCTGGTTCACATAAAAAAAATCTCCATTCATAGTTTGGTATTTTCTTTCATGGTGACTTTCCCTTTATAAAGTTTACTTCTATAAGTCTCACCGATATTTTCCACTTTCCTCCACCACCTGAATAAATAATGGCCCATCCCTTAATCCATAAAAGGGAGCGCCAATTCGATATTCAATTTCTCATAATTTCGAAAATGATCGTGACATTTTCTATCAACAATATTTCCTGTACTACATATTGTTGTTTGATATGTAACAAATGTAAATTTAAGGGTGAAGGATTATGTCTCCCCTACCTTTTTTAATTTATTTTTTCATTACTGAGATATCTAGATTAAAATACAATGGCATTGGCTGCAATAATGGCACTTATATTATCGATGTATGAAGCCTGTGATGTAACCCGATATGTCATAGTAAAACGGTCTACAGTGGATGTTAGATATATGAGAAAAGTTTTGAAAATATACTCAATAATATTAAATGTATCGCTTTTTAATAAGCAAAATGTCAATTTAGTGTACATGACAATCTTACTGATGTCTATGACGGGAAAATGCCATGATGGGAATGTTTATCACCAAATCAACAATTTAAATTTCTTTGATATTAATAAGCACCAGAAAGAACTATGACGTGTTTTTACATCAAGAAACCCATTAAGGAGCTAACAGACATGGAAAGTTGAAAAATTAGATTGAGTCGTGAGTGCAATTACAGGTATTGTGTTTAGGACAATATACCATTTGTAATTGTGGGAACCAAGATGGCAGAGAGCTGGTTGAACATTGCACATCATTTCATAGGTGGAGTACTCTATTATATGCATGAACTTTTATGGCTTTATTGATATATTAATAGCATGGAATAAAGCCTTAAGGAGGAATGGATAATTCTATTCATGACATGCATCTTTTTCAGGGGCTGTTTGATGTACAAATCAACATGTTTACAAATCAACATGTTAGATAGAGCTAACATATAATTTATTTGTATAGCGCATACACCAAGTAAAACTTGTTCGTAGCGCTTAAATAAATAAAGAAATATTATCCAAAATTGTCAACAGTCAAACTATTATTGTCATAATCTTTTTTGAATGAATAGTTTTTTAAGGATGTTTTAAAAGAGTTAATATTATTTATTTTTCTAATTGCAAGTGGTAGTCTATTCCGGAGTTTAGGAGCTGCATATTGGAATGACCTGTCCCCATAGCGTTTTGTGCAACTGCATTTATAATAAGTTCATGTCTAGATCTCAGATTTCTAGTGTTGAACCTATTGACAATCATATCAACTAGGTAACCAGGAGCCATGCCATTAAGAGCTTTCCAAGTGAATAGTAAAATTATATAAATATAAATAAATAGAAATATATATCAAGTTGTGAAGTAAAGAGAACAATTCGATATTCTTTAGGAATACAGTACAATTGTTTAAATGTTAACATTTAAAAAGAGGTTAGATCGTATTGCTATTTGAAAAGGGCAATAGTGGAATATTGTGGAAATGAAGAATAAAACAATAAAGAACCATATATAAATCACATATATATCCCATGTAACTCCAAACATTACCCCGAGAGGGAAAGAAAACACCAACAAAAAGGGAAATACCTGTGCAAAAGTGTTTATAAACTATTTATTGTGGGCACATACAAATGGTCAAAAAGATTAAGAATATATTTAAGCCTCAGAGGAAATCAATAAAGAATATTGAAGCTGAGATCAAATCATTTCTGATTGATGCTTAAAATGATTAATCTGATCAAGAACAATAAACCTGATATATATGGAAATATATTTTTGGCCAGAATTAATGCTGCTTGGTCAATGCTGTCAGAGTATAAATAATTACTTTGATGCCCATAGATTATTACGTTCATCTCATTCTTATTACATTTATCTCATTTCTTAAGAGAAATACACTTATCGATATAGATATTTAACAAAATCTTTTTCCTTTTTTGTGATCATCATTGTACTTTATTTTCTGAAATGCAATCAAATAACACATATATTGACCATATGAAGCATATTCTGACCCAAATTTCATATAACTGATAACATAAGAGGTTTGGGTACAATAGACCTCTAATTTATGTTATACTCAATTTCACTTGCAGATATTTCCTGGAAAACTGCAATTGGGATAGAGCAAAAGAGTAATGTGTGTTATAAGCAAATTCGAGTATAATATTGGTCAAAATTGGTTCTGCATTGTCTCCGTTAACTATGGCTGTTGCCCACCACCCACGGCCATTGGGTATTATTTAAACCAAACAATGGTCCTTAGGAACTGCATAGCAACCAGCATAATAAATGCTCCTGGGCAATGGAATAAGAATTTTTGAAATATCATTGTATCAAATTGATCAAATGATGAAGTAGACAAAGGAACAATATCCTTAACCTTTTTATTAAAATGAACCAAACTGTGGATGGGAGAAATCTTCTCCCGTAGGTCATCTGTCACAGCAAACCAATCAATGAAGGCATTCGTGCCAGAAACCACGGTTTTGGTCGATTATTCAGTAAATACAGAAAGCATTGTCTCCCATTTTCTTATCATTTGGATTTGTCAAAATTGGTCAACAGATTATATAAATCGCATAAGTCACTGTGAAAGCGTGAAGAATGCAACAAATGACTACTCTGAAATTGATTATTGTATTTGATAAAGCACTCAACAATGTTTGTTTTCAAACATACCATATTTATTAAAATAAACTCTTATTTTTAACATGTTATAACCTATTTGCTCTAAGATATCTGTTTGTTGAGGCGGGAGTGCATGAAGTGTGCCAAACATGCTCTTAGATTAGGTCCATGCCAGTGACATTCCGTGAAACACAGTGCTGATATTCTTCTCATGAGGGTCCTTGCGCAGTATGTGCAAATTTGAACACATAAAATGTCCCAATCATCCTGTTTCAACATATCATTTATAGCTGTATGGTCTCGCTTCTCATCAAGACTGTTTGTACCCATGAAAGTGGCAAATGCCACAGTTACATAGAAATACATCGCCGTCAACCTGAGAAAACAAATTATGACATTAGCTAAAATATGCCATTGTTGATAAAAGTGAAGACATCGTTTCCATAACGAGGATTTAATGACAAATCTTCAACCGACCTTTCAGCTAGAATAGTTTCAATGATTCAAACTATTGCAAATATTATATTGAAACAACTACCCTTTTCAGAATCTTATCATGAAATAGCATTATAGGAAGAAATATTAGCATTTCCTCATAGCATCACATCGCCCGTTTACCCGTGGTTATACTTTGTCTCCGAACACACGATCTTCCTTTAAGAAAACGAGGTAATTCAGAGAGAAAATGCTGATAATTCTATCCAGCAAAGATATGTGTAATATATCAATCTGTGTCCTTTTATTTTATAATACGTATATGTATTTGTATTATTTTATCGATTTCACTTACCCCGATATTGAAAAACAACCTTTCCTGTACATTTTTGACAAAAACAGCATTAAATCTTTCCAATTTAGCTCTTTCTTGCAATATTGTGTGATACATACACGTATACACATATTTATATAGAGCCTTGTAAAATAATTCTGGGGGGATCATTTTACACCAAAATTGTGCAAATCAAAATGTGACACTTTTCTTATTATAAGAGAAATCTTGATCATTGTTATCACCATTACTGCAAAGGTAACACAGTACTCCTTTTGTACGAATTCAAGATGTCAATGACAAATATGAATGTATTGTTTTTCACCAAGTTTCAGTAAAAGTGGATATTTGATCATTTTTGTTCCATAAATAGGAAATTAAAGAACAAATCTAAATGAAGGTATAGATTCTTTTTACAAACTATTCAAATGTGTTTCATAAGACTGATTTTTAGAGATTTTTGAAATTCAAAATTTTCCAATGAAGTTTAGTCTAATGTGACCATTTCAAATTATCTGAGAGCAATATTAATGCTCTCGGATATTATTGTGAGGTTTTTGATAATACACCACGAGATAACGCGGCCAGCAAAACAAATTTCACGTGCGGGAAGATATTAAACAGTTCACAGTTAACAGTTCATTTTTCAAAAAAAATTCCGAAAATTTGACTTTGCTTTACATTTTAATTTAAAAACATATGACACAATGCTTCAATTCTTTTCAAATTTTCAGGGATTACTACCAGGGGATATATATATATATACTGCCATGAAAAATCCCAATGCAAAAAAATAAATTTAAAGGTGACAAGAAAATTGTTGAAATTGGACTTTGAAAAAAAAATATATATATATTCTGCAATTAAAAATAATTATGAGAGCTGTTTCAATGGTGGTGTCCTTTATAGGGATTCATCTATAGGGTCTCTAGTATCTTCCAGAATTGTTCACTAATTGAGCAATTATCAGAAGGGGTTGAATTAAGAGGTCAAACATGAGAAAGAAATTAAAAATCTATAATTTATATTTTTTTTGTACATTATTTTTTCCATATGAGAGATGTTTCAATGATGTTTTCCTTTATAGGGATTCATCTATAGGGTACATAGTATCTGCCCAAAATTTTTATTAGTATAAGGGGTTGAATAAAGAGGTCAAACATGAAATATTTGAAAAATTAACCCATTTTTAACTGATTTTGGTGGGATATATTTTTCATATGAGGTGGGATATATTTTTCATATGAGGTTTTTCAATGATGTTTTCCTTTATAGGGATTCATCTATAGGGTACATTGTATCTGCCCAAAATTTGTATTAGTATAAGGGGTTGAATAAAGAGGTCAAACATGAAATATTTGAAACATTAACCCATTTTTAACTGATTTTGGTGGGATATATTTTTCATATGAGGGATGTTTCAATGGTGTTGTCCTTTATAGAAATTCAGTAATATGGTGTGTAATACCTTCATTAATTTTTCACTAATTGAGCAACTAACATAAGGGGTTAATTTAGGAGGTCAAATATAGATATATTACAAAATCATCGAATTTTGACTGTTTTTTAGCATGATTTTTTTTCAATATGAGAGTCATTTCAATGTTGTTGTCCTTCACAGGGAATCATATTTAGGGTACCTAGTATCTTCCTGAATTTTTCACTAATTGAGCAATTAATATAACGGGTTGAATTAGGAGCTCTAACATTACGAAAAATGAAAAACAATTTTAATGGTTGTTTGCACAACGATATTTTTATATGAGGGTCATTTCAATGTTGTTTTCCTTTTCAGGGAACCATCTACAGAGTACCAAGTACTTCCCTGAATTTTTCAATAATTGAGCAATTTTTAAGGGGTTGAATCAGGAGCTCAAACATTGCGAAAAATGAAAAAAAAATCTCACAATTTTAATGGTTGTTTGCACAACGATATTTTTATATGAGGGTCATTTCAATGTTGTTTTCCTTTACAGGGAACCATCTTTAGGGTACCAAGTACCTCCTTGAATTTTTCACTAATTGAGCAATTTTTTAAGGGGTTGAATCAGGAGCTCAAACATTACGAAAAATGAAAAAAATCTCATAATTTTAATGGTTGTTTGCACAAGTCCAATTTCAACAATTTTTGTTTCACCTTTAAATTTATTTTTTTTGCATTGGGATTTTTCGTGGCAATATATATATCCCCTGGTAGTAATCCCTGAAAATTTGAAAAAAATTAAGCATTGCGTCATATGTTTTTAAATTAAAATGTAAAGCAAAGTCAAATTTTCGGAAATTTTTTTGAAAAATAAACTGTGAACTGTGAAATATCTTCCCACACGTAGGGTTAACAACCACCAGCACAGGAAATCAGCGCCCATTCCCAAAGCGAGTCACACGAGGTACTCCCCATTCAATGGGTTAAATAGCTGGCCAAACACACACCCATGAAAACCACAATACCCCAGTGGACACACAACCTACATCACAGCCACGGACAAGTGATGTCTCCAAGATCAATTTGCATGAATTTTTCCATTTCCCTCTAGTGACCTCATTTATACATTACATAATAATAATATGTAATATATAGATATCGGTCACTCAATGGCACCTAAGGCCTTGAACACACTCGCGCTTGCTCTGTCCGTGATCACAGCAACATGAGCTATATGGGCAAATGCCTTATGTCAACCAAGCCAAACTTCAGCAGTATCACAGACAACCATAGTTCAAATGATATGTACCACAAACACCAACCAGCACCAAGCACAACAGTGCAATCACCAGGACCACAAAGTTACTGGACTGCCCCAGTGCTCCCAATCCCATCAACCCACAGAAGTGCCAATCTAGGTATTAACAACAGTAACATTGCACCCATACTTCCCAACCCAAGTATGTACAAGATTGTTGTACATTCACCTGCTCCTGGACCAGTTAGTAGTTACTCTCAGTTGCAGTCAATGCACAACATACAAGGGTATGGCCAGGGGGTTGCACATCACAATACCACCCCACAAGTAACTCTGCATATCTCTGTGCAGAAAAGAGCACAAGCGTTCAATGCTATCACACTCTCTAGTCCAGAAAGTACCATCCATACTCCGCCTAGCATATTGAACCACTACCAAAATGCAACTCCACCGATGGATAATTTCAGATGAGTGGCTGAACCAACTTCGCAATGGAGCTCTCCATTCAACTGATGGACCCAAGCTTGATGTACAATGCCCATCATCCCGCCCAAAGTGTTTTCTGGCACTGAGTGGGATAGAAGAAGGCCCAATCTACAGGTCAGACAGATCACTCAATCAAAAACAGCTAGTCAGAAAATATGTGAACCGGGCTACTCCTTTAGCCCAAACATTCATTTATGATGACTTAAGTGATAAAACAGACTGATCCCAACACTGTTGGTGTTACTGATTCTCTGAGCCAAGACATTCAAGAAACTTCTTTTTTTTCCGTCCAGTCCACGAAATCAACCAATTTTTTTCATCTTTGTCCACAAACTATCATTCAACCTCATCAGAAGCACCAGATGTCAGTGATCTAGGACCAGTTATAGATGGAAAATATACCCTAAATGAGCATATCATGGAAGGAACAAAATGGGTGGGTGGGACAGTGGACTGATTTGGCTTACAGATGCCTGTTTGTCCACTGTTGGGTGTTAGATCTGACACAGATCTAACATCCTTACAGACCACAACACTTGCCATTTTCATCCGAAAATCATAAAAGGTGTATTTTTTATTTCAAGGAGATAGCTTGTTTGTATCAGTGTTATGACCACATATGTTAAAGAGATTAAGCACCAATTTTACAAAAAAATGGTTAAATTTCACATGTTGGTGATAAATGTAACTGTCTTTCATGTCTATTTTCTATTTTATTGATGCATCCCCATGTTTGCCTTTTAATTCTATTTTAACAAGATCCTAATTTATTGCCCCTTTATGAAAGCACACTTCTTTCTTGGCATCATTTTTATGTGGAGTGTTATCATAGAGGCACTGAAAGGTAAAATAACGTCATTAGAGTATGCCAATATATGCTTATGACGTCATGAAAGGTATTGTCATTTGAATAGAGCCAGAATGATGTCAAAACAGTGCTACCCTACTTTGAGCCTCATTTGAGGTCAAAGTTCACGCTACCCGTGTTTACCCGTCCTCTGCTCAGAGTAGGTCTACAACTTCTGTCTTATTACAACTCATCGTATTACCTAATGATAAACTTCACTATGTCATGATGTTCATACGTAGATATGCTCTTTATAGACAAATTTACAGGTTTTATGGCTATTAACATTAAAGACACCTCAAATTTCTATGAAATTTCACCTGACTGTGGTGATTTTATGAAAACTTTAACATGACTATTTCAACACAAGGGATGCATCTGAATCACTTTACATAATTTGTATTAATTTCTATAATAACATTGGATACTAATCATCTCTGGGTTAATAAGAATGTATTTAAACTTTAGTCAATTGTCTGCAGCCAGGCTTTCTATCCAGTAACCAAGGGAGTACGCAGTGGGAGGTTGGTTCTGCCAAAGGAGGGTTAAACCAGGTAGAATTCAACTCATGGGTCCTACACCATAACCACACAAAAGTATATTGGTCCTGCTAATTCTTAATATTGATGGATGTCAGGTTGCATAGTAAAAAATGGCCGACAGGGGCTAATATTCCATGGTGAAAAGCTTTCATTTAATGCTCAGATATCTTTAAAACATAGGGCAATGGCCTTAGAACTATGCTGATTAGTGCTTTTTTTCTGTAACGTTTCCCAGAAATTGCTTCATAAATGATCCTAAAAAAATCCTTCCTCAGAGCAGAGCAAATTATAATTTTGACCAATTAAAATGCATGTTGCATATTGAATTTGGCCCCAACTTGTTATCTTGATTCTCATTGGCTAATATTTGTCATGTTATTCAAGATAGCAGTCTCCCTGACAACTCAGTGGTAGCTATGTGATCTTTGGATAGACAAAAGTTGACTGACAGAATGACAGAAAATCCCCACCCCCACCCACATCACTGCCACTGCAGAAAGAGATGTAAATGCATATCAATTGTACCCTATCAAAACTTCAACCTGTGAGGTAAAATTAAGCACGTTAGCATATAGCTACATAAATAACAAAAAGAGTTTACACATCAATGTGTGAAATTAACAAATATGTTTAATTCAAAGCACATAAACACATGGACAGTGATCTGGCCATAATTTGATATAGCACTGACAAACAATAGATTTTATGATACAAGTATATGCCATGATATTAGTCACACAGTGTTCTTCAGAGAATGTACATTTGTTTGTTTGTTGGTTTACCCACTTTGGGTATATTTCAGCAATACCCAAGTCACATTTATCCAATTGATTGATAGAAATTGTTTCAGAATGAACAAAATCCAATGCCGTAAGAATGGATTGTCAAAATATTAGAATCTAATGATTGGGTTGAAACTATATTGTAATTCAATCATTATCCTTATCAAATTTATATTCTTATTATTTTTGGTAATCTGACATGAAGTATCCTGTTTGGTTTACAAGAGAATAGGATGATTAATGTGACAGAATATTCCACTTTTTGCTTGGTTATAAATTTCCATTTTCTATGCCATATCTACTATTGATGTCTTATCTTCTGTGACAAATATCCAGTCATATAGAGAAACTATATAAATTGATCCACACTTGTGAAACTGTTCCATCACTACAATATACTTTGTACAGTTTTAGGATTGCTTCAGACGGATTTACATTTGTCATTTTTATCAGACAATCTTTCACTCACTCATCATCACACAAAATATTAGAAAATATTTTTTATATTATTTTCCTCATCTCATTTACAATAAAAACAGATACACCTGTTCTATGGGCATTAACACTATGCCAGTTATGTATGGTACAAATAGTAATTCATTTGACAACATACCTTGTGGAGATAATTATTTATCTACATCAGTAACAAATTATCTTTTACTAATAAAATTAATAATAGGTGTTTCTGAATTGCTCATTTTATCCATATGAAGATTTTATTGAAATTTCATGACATTTCGTGCTGTTAAACTTTCTGTTTCATTGTTCCTCAATAACAAAATGCATGTTAATACCTGCAGTTCACACTTTCCCATCATATTGAAACAGACAAGTTTTTTTTTTACATGAAGTTTTCAAATCAAAATATACAGGCAGATATGATATCTTTAAAATTTCCTTTCACATCCCGTTGTTAGAATTATACATTTTAGTGGAAATGTTGTGAAGGCATCTTACAATTTGTCTCTTATTTTTTTCAAATCTATCATTACATTCTAAACACACTGCTTGCCTAATATTATAAATCAATTCTCAACTTTATTTATCTATCACAATAGTGTTAAATAATTTGTTCACATTTTTTTTTGTATTAAAAATAGATAATTACAATTTGTGATCATCACAATTACTCATTCAGAATTACTCTAATATTTCTGATTAGTGTAAAATAGTGCAATTCTTCTTTCTAAACTAATATATTTATTCTGAATTATTACCATTTCCCATTTGGCATTTGTGTGATATGATATGGTAATTAAGTTGATTTGTTATTGTTGAATTGCTTTTATCATTATCTAGCAACTAAATATGATAATATACAGCTCTTTTGTAAGTACTTAATGCAGTTTTTCAATATAAGTTCCTGAAAGCAAAACATATGATAAATATATTCATAATGAAATTTGATTTGTTATCATAAGTAGTATGCAAAAATGTTTAAATTCAGCAACCAATTCTCACCGCTCGAGTAGGTCATGCTGCCACCTGGTGTGTTAAAATCTGTCATGCATGGGATGCACTTTGCACACATAGTTATAAACAATGCTGATCGACTTGTCAGTTTTCTTTCAATCAGTTTATCACTCTCAGGTCTGTCTTCCTATTTTTCTCAAAATTGCAAAACTGATTTTTTTCCTGTTTGTTCATTTGTTGCCAAAATATTAACATATTCCCTTGAAGCATACAGGATGGTATCATTATAACAGATGCTATATCTCCAAACCTATCCCAGCATGCATTGTACTTGACACAAGAGACAATGACAGATCACAAATGTTGGAATTCAAGCAGTAAGAATTAAATTGCAGTGGCAAAATATGCCGTGTAAGTTCCCAGTAAAATACAAAATGTAATATGCAAATCTTAGAATTTCATGTTGAAATGTTGTGCACAAATTTCCATAAATATAAACTAGTTAATTTGTACCAAAATCATATAAATATTCCTAAACATAAATCAAGATCATAAAATTATATCTTGTCTGTAAGTAGTAATTTGCAGGGAAAGATGATGATGATGGCACATTGCTGGTTTGAAGACATAAATCCTGATTTAAGTAGAGCAATTGTTATTAAATCATAATCGCCAAGGCAACAACACCAAGCTTCATGTTTTCCTGTGTTTGTCCAGAAGCTAGGGGCTAGAGGCACATATAGGCTGTTCTTATTGTTTCCAATAGAGCAATATATATCAGAATCAATTTACAATTCAAGACTCACAAAAACAGTTTGAAAATGTGTCATCTCAAATGTTGCTTTCATATAATACCCAACAGAATTGCATCACCATTATTAACCTGCAACTTCAAAAATCCAAACAAACAAACATTAGCCCCCAGGTTTGGCACAAAAACAAAATCATGTCACAAATATGACGGACCCTCTCTTCTAATTGTGCCATTTGTCCTGTGTCTACGTATCACAGTGAACAAAAAACAGTGAATAAGATTATGGAGACATTCAGAATTTCAAGTTTCCTTGTTGAAAACTCAGATGATACACCATTCTAAACTTCTTGTTGACCTTTGTTTATAATTCTATACATATATTAACAAGATCTAGAATACATCTATCATGTTAATGTTGATGTCAACTGAGTAATTTGGCTTCGAACTTGCAAAATCGAGCCAGTAGTTCATTTCCACATCCCCTCCATATTGTCAAAGCTGTGTGCACAAAAAAACAATTATTATGAGATATCTACCCTATCTTATCAAACTCAGCAAGAAATACATGAAATCTTCTTTTCTTACAAATATAGAGTGATACGCTTCTGTGAGAAACTGGAGACAAATTGGCTTAAACTCTTAGTCAGAAGCCTGATACTGTCTCCAAAGATTAACAGTCATCAGGCATGTTTAACCTCACATCATCAATAGTGATGAAATATAGATATTTATATATGTATATATATATACATTGTACATTTATTCAGTTGAGTACACATTTCATAAATCACTGTTTTAATAGGGACTGCTAAACACTGTGTAGAGAAAATAACTCTTGTCACAAATTATGTTCCCCCCCATATATTTATTTCTTTGCAAAAGTATTAAAGTGATTGTATTATTTTTGGAATGCTTAAAATCAATTTTCTGACACTTCAGCATAGCATTACTTAGGACATGATTATACCATAAATAGCAATTTCATATCAAATAATCACAATATAATACCAAACACAAATTCATTGACATGTTTTTTTCATAAGCATGACATAATACTTGTTCCTAACATACTGCCTAATACACAACACAAGTATAATGTCGCTTTGTACCTGCAATAACAAGCCAGTTGATCTTTGCGGTGCAACTGGTAAGTTAATCAGGTCTGATATGACATAGCTTTATTATGAACCCATCATCACATTTTCAGATTTTGTCCTCAATAGATTTGGCTGAAGAAATACATTTAGATTGGTGAGGAGGAAAAAAAAGCCCCTTGACAAATTTAAGGGGAGAGAGTGATATAAAAATGATGTGTGAAAATACATGGACCACTGTTCAACAACAGTCTTATAAAAAGATCATGCCAATCTACAGTTTTCATATGACAATTGATATAAAAAATGTCTGTATTTTGGCATGGTCATTTCTTATGTGAATTAATGAATGATGATTATATATATATATATAAAGCCTAATCAGGCTAACCCAAACAGCCCTGTGACATGCTCTCAAAGCTGACATTCACAAAGTTTTGTGTGTCAAAAAAATGAAAAGAAAATGCTAAACTATTTAACAATATTGATTTGAATGCCTCCAACAGCTCCATAACATCTGTGAAAAGGGAAAGGGTGACAGATCTTCAGATTGTTCAAATGTTTAACATATGACCAAAGCAATTCTATCATTTAAATCAATGTTTTAAATATCTCACAATTAATTTTTGGGGTTCAATCTTTTCTTGTTCCCTCTTTGCCAACCCATGAAAATATCATAAAACTCTCAAGGTTTCGAATCATTATGAACATATTAAACATATCAATATTGAACCCTCAGATTTCAAAAGATCTGTCCCCTTACCTTTATCCGAATGGAACTGGCCTCATAGAAAAGATATGAGCAAGTTGAGCCGAGAGGTTTTTTTTTTTTTTTAATTGACAACAGAATCAACAGCCATTTATTTTATAAATTATTTCTGCTTGGACTTCCTGTCAATCACAATGGGTGGAGTCATATTGTTCTTACTTGCTGGACGGTATGTTTGTTTGTGTGGCAGCTGGTGGGTTAGCAATGACCATGGCAGCCTCAACTTGACTATTCACAAGCCAGCTTGCTGTCAAAACTACTGAGTGCAATGCCGAAAGCCTGAACTGCACACATAGGATAGTTATAGTCCATGGTAAACACGTCCTCCGAAACTCGACCAAACTGCATCACAATGTAATCAACTGCAAAAGATAAAGAAGGCAAACTTCAATTAAGTCTCAAAAATATGAATTTTAAACACATATTTCATCCAGACAAGATATTGATGGATATTTTTTACATTAGGAGTAACCTTCATTTCCATAAGATACATGAAGCAAATATCTAAAAGCAATATCCTGCAATCAAATAATAAATAATAATAAAAATAAACATTGTTTTGATCAATCATTTGTTTGAGGGGATTTGCCATAATATTTTATAAAAAATATTTATAAAAGGTCAGAAAATATGGATGTTTCCAATGAACTAAACCAAAAAGAGGTCCAGACCACTATACCTTAAGTATAAGATAACCATATTATGCAATGCATGTCATATATCTATGACCATGTGATGTCATGATGTTACAGCCAATGCATGACCTTATTTGGTCACATTTATAAGCATCCATCAAAATGTTTGGAGCTGACTGATTATGTGGGAGTTTCAGATTTGTTTAAATATTAAGATAAGTTCAACACATAAAATAAGACCACAAAATTTGAAATCTGAAACTTATTTGAACGTCGTTTGTCAAACTATCTCCAGCATTCTTATATATTTGACTATCAACCGTTAAGTCCAGTATATTCATAACATAGTGATATAAAATCTTATACTATATATATGATTATATAGATAGTTAGTGTGTTGAAAAATTTGAACTAACTCACTAATAATGCCTACTGTGTTGGAATAAAATGTTGCTTGGTGCTAGACAAAATATTGATTTTCTTTGATTTAACAATTTAGTTGCAGTCACCTTGAAAATAGGTCAAGGTTAACGCAATGTCAACCTCTTCTAAATCCCTCAAAATTTTGACCAAATTTGTTATGGATGTACGCAGAAGCAATGTTGGCACAATGCAGGTCATAACCTTGACATTAGCCTTGACATCAAGTACATTAAGAACATCTTTGTAAATGGCAATGACCTTGACCTTATATGTTGGTAGCCCTAAATTCCAAGCATCAGGGAATGAAAAATAAGAAAATAATTTGTGGTGTCAATGGATATGGTTAAAGGGCAAGAATAAGGTTTGCTTGTGTTCACTTAATTAGGACAAGGGTTTAAGACAAGGATTCTTTTACCATTATTTAAGTGTTCTGCAAATCTAATTTTATTTGGTCCACATCCTTCATTTCTCCTTTATAACTATTTTATATCAAACTCTTTTCCCCAATATCAATGCAAATCTTTATTACAACATCTTCATCAAGATGACAAAATTCATTCAAATCCAACATGTTTTTCCTTCCAGTTGATAGATGACACTAGGATGAACTTCTTAAGTTTGGATAATAAACTATCCTCAAATAGTTGATATCCTCAAATGTCTCACGAACAAGGAAAGACTTTATTTACAGTGGAAGAATTCTTCTGTTGAGATATCAACTTTCCCAGATTTCGTAACTCATTCTTTGAAAACTTGGACAAATATAGCGTATAAAGGTGGATAATCGTGATGCAATTAGACACACCAGCGTCAATAGAGGATTGGTTTCACATTTAACAGAAGTGCTCAAACATCTGCAAGATAAAAACTTCTAATGTCTGAACTGATGACCGCATTGAGAAAAATATAGTGTAGATGTTGCATCTAAAGCTCCCGCATCAAAATGTGACATTTCTGAAGGAAAGTGCATGCCCTGAGGATCCATGCATTATGAAAGAGAGAAGTGATATTGATGCCTTCCACTTAGTGAATTAACACTGACATAATGACACCTTAATTAGCAATCCATACAAACGGTTCAATCTCTAAAATAAACTGCACGTTTCTTAATCATAAAAATGCATATTAATTTTCTCATGGAGAATCTGGTATGAATGTAAGTGAGAACTGACATCAAACTATAGGATTTTATCAATATATCACAATTTTAAGTCATGTCCTGTCTTTATATTTGGTCAATCAGATATAATAAACAATAAACAATATAGTAATTGGCCAATGAACAATAAAGAAAAGATCATTTACTCAACACATAACAAAGATTTCCCTTTATTTTCTTAAAACTTTGGTTTCATATTAGGAGATGTTGGATAAATATTTATTGTGTCCTTAGAAAGGACAAAGATTGTTCACAAAAGATTTTTGAACATTTCTGATGAATAAACAACAACTGGCAGCGTATCTTGATAATGCAAAGGTTCAAGTGATATGTCACAGGTTATAGTTTATTTTTATGCATTTGTTACGAAAAATTTCAAGCCATGTCAGTCTAATATACTTTTTCTCTCTCAAAGAAAGGTGTTCCAAATTTGTCCAAAATACTGCAAAATCTTGGCATCCCTCCTACATTTGCTGCCACCCCATATTTGGATATGAATTGAATTTATGTAATTTTATACTGCAGTTTAATGTTGACAGATAAATGCGTATATGCAAACAAGTCAAATGTTCCATACATGTGAAGAAATTCTCAACCAGAGACAAGCATTCTTAGAAATAAAATAACAAATATGCATCCAATAAAAAAATTAAATATCTGGACCTGCATAGCTGGAAAATAAAAACTTCTAATGTCTGAACTGATGACCGCATTGAGAAAAATATAGTGTAGATGTTGCATCTAAAGCTCCCGTATCAAAATGTGACATTTCTGAAGGAATGTGCATGCCCTGAGGATGACACATGATTCTAAATAATCCAGTAATATCATACTTACTTACTTTATATTAAGGCCACAGAGCTTGAATAATGCAGTAATATTGGATGATGCAAACCTTATGGGGCTTGAAATCTATGTGAGATTATTATAAAAGTCTCATTGCTTTTTCTATTGAAATTCAAGACATAATAGAGATTGAGTTTTCTTACCATCATTATCATGGACAATCTGAAAATTCTTCACTGAAGCTTGGGTCACACGGCCATGGAAGTTCAGCACGTAAGACTGGGTGTCTGAAATATAAAAAGAAGTGCGATCTTGGTGTCAATTTACGTCTCCTAACAAGACTAACATTTTAACAATGTTTAAATGTTATGTGATACTCACATAATGTTTGAGCCATTGTCACATTTATCAAAACGGCTTTAGCTTTCAAGTAAACATATATTAGAAAGATTTTGTGTAATATTTAGTATTTCTGCCATACTCTGTCATCCCGTGGGGCCCAGTAATATCTTATATTTACCATTTCTTAATGGGATGATTTATTTAACATGACATTCCCTCATATTCTAATGCATCACAATTCTGTATCATATTTCTACTTATTACTACCAGCTGAAATCCACTGAGTGAATCATATTACACTCAGACTGCCTAAATAATCCACTCCAAACAATGGTCCTCCTTGTATCAAGAATTACTAGACACATGGTAATGTAACCCACGTGCAAGTGGTTCCTTGCTAATGTGGTGTTACCTCAAATAATGCTACTTGTCTTTAAAAGGTAGACTAAAGGCCATCAGCTCGAATAATGTCTTTAAATGGTAGACTAAAGGCCATCAGCTCGAATAATGTCTTTAAATGGTAGACTTAAGGCCACAGACCTCGAATAATGCTACCTGTCTATAAAAGGTAGACTTAAGGCCACAGACTTCGAAAAATGCTACCTGTCTTTAAAGGGTAGACTAAAGGCCACAGACCTCGAATAATGCTACCTGTCAATAAAAGGTAGACTTAATGCCATAGAGCTCGAATAATGCTACCTGTCTTTAAATGGTAGACTTAAGGCCACAGAGCTCGAATAATGCTACCTGTCTATAAAAGGTAGACTTAAGGCCACAGAGCTCGAATAATGCTACCTGTCAATAAAAGGTAGACTTAAGGCCACATAGTTTGAATAATGCTACCTGTCTATAAAAGGTAGACTTAAGGCCACATAGTTTGGATAATGCTACCTGTCTATAAAAGGTAGACTTAAGGCCACAGACCTCGAATAATGCTACCTGTCAATAAAAGGTAGACTTAAGGCCACAGAGCTTGAATAATGCTACCTGTCTATAAAAGGTAGACTTAAGGCCACAGAGCTTGAATAATGCTACCTGTCAATAAAAGGTAGACTTAAGGCCACAGAGCTCGAATAATGCTACCTGTCTATAAAAGGTAGACTTAAGGCCACAGAGCTTGAATAATGCTACCTGTCTTAAAAGGTAGACTTAAGGCCACAGAGCTTGAATAATGCTACCTGTCTTAAAAGGTAGACTTAAGGCCACAGAGCTTGAATAATGCTACCTGTCTTAAAAAGGTAGACTTAAGGCCATAGAGCTTGAATAATGCTACCTGTCTATAAAAGGTAGACTTAAGGCCACAGAGCTTGAATAATGCTACCTGTCTTAAAAGGTAGACTTAAGGCCACAGAGCTTGAATAATGCTACCTGTCAATAAAATGTAGACTTAAGGTCATAGAGCTTGAATAATGCTACCTGTCTATAAAAGGTAGACTTAAGGCCACAGAGCTTGTATAATGCTACCTGTCTATAAAAGGTGGACTTAAGGCCACAGAGCTTGAATAATGCTACCTGTCTATAAAAGGTGGACTTAAGGCCACAGAGCTGTGCTGAGCTTTTTCTGATGTTTGTGATATTAACTGAACATGCATGTAAATTGCTTACATTTGATAATTTGAAGTATTTACCCAGCTCTGCAGGTCCAGAAGAGTCAACATAATTAAAACAATGTATAATATTGCGTGCAATATGGTATGGGTACTAAAGTATCCTCACATCACTTAAAGTCTTAAAAAGAGGCTACAGTTAGATTAGCAGAATGAAGTTTAGGTCTCAATGCATTTGAGAAACAGTTCTGCTTACATTTGAGAAACAGTTCTGCTGATCTGTTTCGAAGGAAATCAAAGTTGACGGACAGAACCCCCCCTCCCTCCCTCCCCTGATAGTTTCATTGTGAAAAATATTGGGTAAATTACATCATTTTCAACAGCAAATAATGGTTTCTTTTTTACAAAAATCTTTTTTGTTTAGTGTTTTGCTATTATCTTAAAATCAACTTGCAATATTCCACTCTTAACCTTTGATATACTGCTTGGGTCTTTGTTGAAGTTAGGAGTTGGAATAAAGCTCAGTCAAAAACTCAACCTTTTCTTCTGAGAAACTAACATGATGGTCTATAGAGGAAATTTATCTATCGACAAGGCTTAACATCTTAATACTTATTAAGTATGATCCATCCCTTGTTCAAATAAAACAGACTAAATATATTATCCTCTGAAATATCCTTATACCCCATTTACCTTTTAAGCACGGACGAGATACTTAAATGTATAAAGAACAAAAATAAGTTCCTAATTATGTCGCTTTCACTCTATTATCGTAGTCATTATACGAGTAGTTGAATACCAATTATCAATAGACAAAGAACATAATGATTCTTATAGATTCTGAAGGCAATCCGATAACACTAAATGACTGTCAAATATATTTTAAATTATTCTTTGAACACTTACATTGATCATCTAAAAAGGGTTAGGCTAAAGTCAAACTTTTTTCTAATGTTTGAAAGAACAGTTTGAGGATTTACCTTCATTCCAGACGGGAGTTTTATTGTGAAGTTCAAGCAAGTTGTCCATGTTCTTGCGCTTCCATCTCTCAATCAGGCCATCACCCCCCTGAACAAACAATAAACATTTTTTTAATTTTATTTTAATTTTATTTTTAATTTCTATGAGCATACAACATATATTTGTCACCCAATATGCCTAACTTTTGTCCAATACCACAAACAAATCAGATGTAATCTTCATAACTTCTAACTAATTCTAAAGTACACAATATTCCATCAGATTCTAGAGTTTCTATGTTGTGTTTGGTGATTCACCGTTATCAAATAGTATTTCAATCAAGAATTTCCTAATTCCACATTATGACGGGAAGGATTATTTCAGTTGATGGTAAGTGCTGCCCCCTAACATTAAATATAATGCAGTACTGAAGTCTTTAGTGCTGCCCCCTAACATTAAGTATAATGCAGTACTGAAGTTTTCAGATATGACAGGTGTTGCCCCCTGACATTAAGTATAATGCAGTACTGAAGTTTTCAGATATGACAGGTCCTGCCCCCTAACATTAAGTATAATGCAGTACTGAGGTTTTCAGATGTGCTGCCCCTGACAAATAATATAATGTGGTAATATACTCACTGTTTTGGGCCTGATTTCGACTCGTTCATGATCTAAATTCATCCCTGGGATTATCACGGACATTTTTCTTGGACCTTTAAAGCCAAGCACATTTGTTTCCTGAAAGAAAGCATTATAATGTTTTAAAATAATTATCCATTAATCCTATTATTTGGTATTTAAAAGCATAAACATTTTGAATATCTTGAGCGTTTTGAGTTAAGGAGGTTACTTTCAGAAAGGGATTATTACTAAAGTTCTTATTTAGATTTTATTTTTCAAAGGCCGTTACTGGAATATAATAACAATCCAAGAAGCCATAATAGGCATTCATTTACATTGATCACCAATCTGTGCCATAAATATGTTTGTTCTAAATTAGTGCATAATTCCCTTTAAATATAAAAGATGTCAAAGAATGGTTCATGAAAATTGTGAAATGTTGTTTTTACGACCCTTTCAGCAACTGTAGCCATATCAGGTCGACTTTCCAGCCTTTAACCAGTGTGAAAGTATTTTGTACAGCCCCAGCGCGGGGTTGGACTGTTTATTTTTTTAACAAATTTCTGTTCCTGTTTCTTTCTTTAGTGAGCGGCGAGATTCTTTTCAGTAATATAAACGTGGGATATATACCTTAATTTTTGTTGGGTTCTCAGCCAGTTTTCTGGTCATTTCCTATTTGCGTATTTGTATCGTACCTTTGTTATATAAATAAATACTTTCCCGTCGGTTTGGCGGGATGGAGCAAGAACAAGAAACTTTTTTTTGATAAAAAAAAACTTATCTATTTCTGTTTTCATTGGTTTTGGTTTCTCTGTTCTTTTCTTACATATTTTGTCTTGATAGTTATGTTGTCGCCGGTCAGTCGGTACTGGCGGCAGTGGGAGTTGAACCCACCACCTCCCATCCTCCACTTATATAACCATTAAAGGCACAGATCCCACACTCTACCAACTGTGCTAGTGGGGTCGGTTCAACAAAGAATGTTTCATTTGATGTATTGTGAGATATACATAGATGTCAGTTTGTGTTTTGTGATACGTACATAGACAGCTGAGACAAGTTCTCTCCTCACGTTACTTCCATCAGGCAGCACAGTGCGGTGCTTAGGACTAACACCAGAGTCGTAAATTGTAAAATGTGTTCCCATCATGTTTGATCTGAAGTGAAAATGAAACCACCATAAATTCAACTCTCTAATATATTATCAAATATATATTACATATATATTACATATATATTACATGTATATTACATATATATTACATGTCTAAAAATATATACTTAATAACAAATATATTCATAAACATAGGTCAATGACCTCAGAGTTATGCTGATCATTGCTTTTTTGTAATGTTTTAAGCATTTTATGGAAATTGATTCATAAATGATTATTTAAATCCTTTCTCAGAGCAAATTTGAACATATGATTTTAATCAACCAAAACACATGTTACATATTGAATTGGCCCCAACTTTTTAATTGGTCCCCCGCAAATACAACATTTTTTCTGTTGACTGTTAAGAGCTCTGACCAGCAGTTTCATACAAGAAGATCAAAGTTAACGGACAGAATGACAGAAAATTTCTCCCCATCACTGCAGAAGCTATGCTATGCATAGCTAATAATAGATTAAATATATATTAATATCCATTTATCAAATATATATAAAACATATATAAACACTATATATAAAGTATATCACAGCATACCTAAGCTTTCCAACAAAAGATTCACCGCCTCTGGACAGATCTGTTGGATCAATTGATATCAGATAATTTGAAGTTGTACTCTTTTTTCGTTTACGACCAGCCAACAAAAATACCTGAAAAAATATTTAATATTTGGATTTAAATTCAACATTTGATTATTTTTAATACAAATGATAGTATAACATGCTCTTATCATACATTAGATATTTCATATCTTAAAACAAAACATAAAATTAAAGAATCTGTAAATCAAAGCAAATTGGGCTGAAATAAATTGACAAATCTGTTTATAAATCTTTCTGTCGTAAAAATAGTTTTGAATTAAAAAAACCTTATAAAATTGCCAAATGAGAAAAAATAAATATGAAGAGTCAGACAACACAAAACTTCCATGTATGTAAAACTGGTTTTTATGGGGATTTACCCAGACAAACCCATGAAATAATTGTAAATTAAAAATCCACAAAAACTATGTTATCACTCTAATTCAAACATGTTATTTCACACATATAAATCGTGATTCTTTAGTAAGTAAATTGACTTGATAGCAATTACAATTTGATCAAGTCTGTCAAATTATTCAAATATTGGTGACAATTATGAACCCTGTGAATATAAATACCACTACTTATTCTTAAAACGTGAAAACTTTAACAATTGTCTGACTAGTTAGAAAATCATTATAATTCACATCATGAAGATTACATATTTGTAATATTCTATATTAATGAAAATGCTCAAACTGTACAAGGTGATTTGAAAGCATTTTGATAAATTTATTGTCCTTTTGAAATATTATTGAAACTACCGGTAGTCTATGGAGTCATCAGTTCTCAAATCAAAATTGAAAACATTCTACTGCTAAATGCACAGTCCACTATCACCTTATTTGTTCTGTGTTGTCCTATCAGGAATTTCTAGTCCTAAATATGGGTTTGGTTTACTAGCCTATCCTGGGATTTTCTACTCTAACAATATTATACATTCAAAATAAACAAGCAGGAAATTTAGGTTCTCCATAGGGTATCTTATTGGTCTTAGACTTTTCACTGGACGGGAAAAAAAAGAAAAATGTGTTCTTTTTGCTATATAAATGTCAGGACATTATAATGATGACTTGTGAACAAAACCTAGAGAGAGACAAAGAAAATCTTGATGAAAATCTCGAAAACCTGTGCAGGGCAAACAGTCAGACTGAGACATCTAAATGGTAGTTCAAGGAGCAGTGATATCAATATTAGCATTATATGTGGCAATTATATATTGGCAGAGAACTTCTATCCAGTTTTTGGTGGCTTTGAAGTTATTTTTTTTATAAACACAGAATGTGCCAAATGTTAAAATTCAAATAAGGCAACTATCTTCTTTTAAATCATAATTAACTCATACAATGAAATAACATGAAAAAATAGTCATTTTGTTTGTTTTTTTTAACTCCCTTCCATAAAATTACTAAATGAATAAAAAAATCTCCACCTTCAAATGTGCCAATAAGATTACAAAAAATAATATTTTTAGAGTAATCTTGAAATTTGCCACAGTATGTTACAGTAAATTTTAGCACATATAGATGTCTGCACCCGTCCTTTATGAGTTTGCCTTAAGTGATAGATCTAATACAGTTAACTCCAGACTCAGGTCAGTATATAGGATAAATCAAAAGGATAAAATGGAAAATTAAAGCGTAATTATAATTAAATCCATCAATGCTCCAATTTGATGTTTAGAAAATCATCCCAAAAATCATATATTTGCATTACTTTTAATTTTTTTGCAGATATACACCCATTAGAAAATTGTTTTGAGTCGATGAGAATTTACCCCTCAATTTATCATCATCATACATTTGAAATAACGATTTTGGTATATATTTTTTTCCAAAGCATCCTTGCTTTCATCAGATAATCTATTTGACAATAATGTCTTCCCATGTTTACCAAATAATATTTCTCTGTTAACATTTTATTTTCAATACATTGTACCCACAAGCAAAATAATGTTTAGTAAAGGAAAATCTAAGATGTTACATCTGAGGTATGTCTGATCAAAAAAATCACAAAACAGTTAAGCGTGAACCCCATCCCCAGTGACCCCCACATGAATTAACTGATGTTTAGTCACAGTTTGGTTAATGATTTCAAATTTGATTTGTTTCCTGGCATGAGGAACTTGAATGAATCTCAACTGCATTGTGAGGGGTTTTTGGAGCAAAGATGAGGATTTATCAACAACTTACTCGTTCTTTGCCATCGTCCTATGATATAATGATAAATGAGCTTTACTATATATTTCTATATTGTCAATTACTATGGTCACTGCCAGGTACCACAATCTCCATTTATATCTATTAATTGCAATTAATCCCCATCACTTTACATAAAAATAGTTTAGTTTTTGCAGAATATTTCAGAGGTGTGAGAAACAGGCAGAACAAAGATTGGAAATGCGAACTTCCATCTACCTATGATTATATTAGTCAAATTTCAATTATCACAAATTTAAAGCTTTTAGAATTAAATAGTTTTTTATATTATTCTTTATATTTTGTGACTGTTTTGTTAATGCTTGTTGAAGAAATTCCTTTCTACGGATATATCTTGGTCATGAAATTTTATTAAAACTCATCACTGGAACATCCAAAAGTCTTACCAGAGAGAAAATCTATATTTTCAAAAGACAAAATACTAGGATTTCCACAATTAAAAGATGTGGTATTCTCTATGTATTCCTGTTTGCTTGTTTCGGCTAATGCTTTTAAAGCTTTTAAAAGCTTTTAAAAGCTTGAAATTATGACCTACCATTAGAAAAAAGTGAGTCATAAACACTATCTTGCATTTGTTCCCAGTTATGGGATCACAATTTGACAAATAAATTTTGCTCTAATTTACTTGTGTGTTATGAATGCCTCTGATATGAAAAACATCTTCCTGACCAATGCATGCAAAACGCTAAAATTAATTTTCGAAAAAAAGCAAATAAAGAATCAGAAAAATGTAAAGATAAAAAGAACATTGAGAGGACATGGAATAATATTCAATAATACAAAATTGTATTTCATTACAAAAAATATAGATTAAATCCTTTGAAACTCTTTATAAAATAAATAATTACTAATTTTACAACAGTTACAAAAAGTGACCATCTTTTAGAAAAAAAATTATTTATTTCATTATTAAATCATTAAAAACCCTCATATTAAACAGGTATTTACTGATTTCATGAGAGTTACAAAAAGTGCTTGTCTATAGGAATATATAAATTTATTGATTTCTTTTCATACTTAATGGAGTATTTTAAGTATTCACATACCTTTTTGCCATCATCTCTTTCCATGTGTAAAAAGTAGGTAGGAAACATGGCCCTGTCTGCGCCCTTCTTGTCTCTGGTGATGCGACATTTAATGGTGTGATCCTGAGGGGCTGGCTGGAATACAAAGTCCTCCAGATCGTCTGTAGGATCCGGCTCATGACGGCGGCCGGCAGCACCTCCCGAGTTCAGATCCTGATCAACAAACATAAAATAAAACATCATCTAATCTACAATGTTCTGCTGTGAATTTTGGCATATTAATTACAATCAATATTCTGTAATGCAACTTGATTAAATGTAACCAAAATGTTACAAAACAACTGCAATTAATTTTGACCAAGAATTATTAGGTTTCACCATATTGTGCATAATAGTTCATTATTTTTCATTTCTGAACATCATATCATATTGTTAACTGAAATTTGATAAAATACCATATTTTCATGAAGTTCAAATTCTAGTTTCTCAACCAAAGCCTAAAATATACTTCAGTTTTATATATCCATTTACATTAATAACTTTATCATAATAATAATAATAATAATAATAATAATAATAACGATTTATATAGCGCTACATCAGACCAGGTCTGCTCTAAGTTAAGTTCATTAAGATAGTGCTTTCTAAATAAAAACGTCTTAAGTTTTTTCTTGAAGGTTTCTACAGTTTTACAATTTTTCACTTCACGGGGCAGGGCATTCCATATTCTCAGCGCATATACCGACCAAGAATTATTAGGTTTCACCACAGGTTTCATACAGGTGAACAACTCAATAGATTATTCAGCCTTTCTGATGACCTCTTTTTTTGATAATTATATTGTCTATCTCACACTGTTATCTCTTGTAAATATAAATAATCAAATATTAGGAAATATCATATCATAACAAGGCTGGGTATATCAGTTACTTTAAAGATCCAGAAGGTGTTTTGTGAACAGTTGCCAGTATATCTATGGCCTTTCTAAAAGCTATCAAAATATCTAAGCAGAAGTGGGCTACACCACAAACAATATAAAGACATAGAATCAAAAGGCTAGAGGTATGACTGAACATATTTAAATTAAAATATATAGATCCAGCCAAATTTCTCATCGCAAATCAATTCTGATGTTGATTGACTCTTCACTTGGTTAATGACATTTGATATATGTTCAATATTTTACTGGTGTATCCAAAAAGTCTTGAGAAAAATGAGTTTGGAAAATTGCAATGGGAACGCTGCTCACGTTTTGTTTGACATGTTCTGCAGGTATGTTCATATTGTTAGAGTACGGCTTAGAATCATCTCCGCGCCCGGGACTGATCGGGGTGCTTTCCTCATCTTCATCATCATCATCATAATTCATCATCGGGGATAAAGCAGGCTTCCGAACATCAGCATCTGAAATATGTTAGGTATACCTTTACTAACTGTGCCTTATATATGTGCTGTGTACAATTTATCAATGATTTAGATACAACTATATGCGAACACTTTGAAGTGTACAGTTTCAAAGTATCCAGATTAACATAACTGGCCTGTGCATGGATATAGTTATCACTTATTGGTGAATTCTCATTCTCCTTATGTCTTAGTGGTAATAAATACACAAAACTATAAATTATTTTTTGTAAAGTGTAACTAGGTGACAATTTCATTTTATGGCAACTGAGTTTTTCTTGGCACTAAAACTGCTGATACCAATAAATGTTATTAATTTACTGCAATCACATACATAAGTGTTTAACATTAACTGAATTATGCATTTTAAGAAAATATGGACAGCTTTAAGAATGGAACATTTTAGACACACCTGTATTGTACTTTAGACCCCAAATCCTAATGATTCATCATTTTCTATTTCTAAACATTTCAGTTAATTATGAATACTGGTGCTGCCACCAGGTGAGTGCAGCATGTGGCTCCCCCCGGTGTACAGTTTGCTCTGCCATGGCTTGAGCAGCTATCATTGCTTGGGTGGAAATATTCATTTTAAGAGGAATGGATGTTTTTGGACTTCCCAAACTTTGATATTAAAATCACTGAGCTTTTAATCATCTTTGTGATGTGTGTATTATTCATATTAACCTAGGCTTGGTGTAAAACCGAATTTAATATATTTTCCACAAACCAGATTTTTTTTTCTAAATGGAAAGAATTACATCCAGTCATCTTAAAACAATTAATATCATTGCACTAAACCATCTCAGTTATGTGATATCCCATCTTGGTTCTACAATATAATACTTGCAATGCAAGTTATGAAATAAAACCTTAGGAATTCCTTTGTCAAGAGAAATTCCTGTCACAATATGTTGCTAAAATGTAATGGAAGAGTAATTTCAAACAACATCTATCAGAAAATAATTATTTTAATTGCTAAGAATAAAGGTACCAGCTCTTGAGAGTAACTGTTATGATTTGGAAGTCAAGAAGTCAACTTGAATGTGTTCAGCAAGCTCTTGAAAGTGACCAGAAGTGGGGATTATAGGTTTCCTTATCTTTGTCATCTATATTTGGAAGTGGTTGCTTACATGGTGTTAAACACATATTCCTGTCAAACATTTCCCTGGAATGTTGACTGGTATGATAGATACTGACATCTGACTGTCACATTTGGCCAGAAAACAAATCTCAACCCTGATAAATAAACTCTTTGTTAACACTTTGATGCACAAACAAATAAGTTTGATGCATATCAATGTAAAATCACTGAAGTTTGATGATTTTCTTCATTCACATTCAAAATTGTATCTGAACTTTTCCCATATCTGCAGAGGCTGAGCTGAAGTGTCAAAGGACGGTGACTTTGATGAGAAATATATTAATTAACTGATCTCATTTCACTGTTAGCATTATGTGACACATTATACAAACCATCATAACTGACATATTCTCAAAATTAGATGTTACAAACTTTATGTGGAAATCAGATTACCTAAGTTTATTTGATTCTGGGTATAACCTGATGGTTCAAGGTAAAACAAGCGATGGGTTAGAATATTAGATCTATGCAAATTTCAAGGCCCAAAGTTTCTGCTTACCTGTTGAGATGGTCGGGATTTCGTCATCAGAACTCTCCTCTATATCATCGGTGTGACTCTGACCTGAGGTCACGTTTAACACTTGCACCTTGGTGGTGGTCGAGTCTGGGTTAGCCAACTGGTAGGATTGATTGTCATAGGCTGAAAACATTGGATTAAAACAATTTCAACTTGAAATATTTAACATTTATTCTTCTCCAGTTTTACTGAAATTATGACTTCAATATCTCTTTCAGTTTAACACAAATATTTGCTTTCCAGTTGTGGAATTATGAGTTTCTTATCAAGTTATTATTTGAAACATAAAGGCTGACTTGCAATATTGAGAATTCATAATTAAATTCGTAATTAAATTCTGAAATTCATAATTAAATTCTAATAGTTTATATATGCAGACAGAAAAGTGCCATTTGCCTTCTTGGCATTTAAACTGATTTATGATTTATTTTACAAACCAAGGTGAACATTAAGTGACATGATGGACCATTCAAAAGAAGATCATCTAAACTCTATTGAACACAGATTCAGATAAAAAATTTCACGTTTTTAAAAAAAAAAACATCAAAGTAAAAATACATCCTGAAACGCTCCCAAATTTTGATGGGTAAATATTTCAGAATATATTTCCTCACAAAACAGTGTTGTATTCTATTTCTTAATTTTCTTTTTTTTTCTTTAAAAAGAGATCAATCTTGCCACAGAAGTCAGCCCTGCGCTCACCTTTAAGGTAACATGTTGTTGCTGTACTCACCCCCTTGGAACTCACCGTGATACAACTGCTGGTTAGCTTTGTTTGTACCACCTGCCATCAGAGGCTTGGTCTCGTCCCGAGCCCGACCTTGGCGCCCCGATCTCGGCCGGCTTGTATCATTGGCTACCATCATCCCTTGTTGTCGCCGTTTGGCTGCCTGCTGTTGTTTGATTTTTTGTTGCTGCGAAATGATGTCCATATTATATTTGTTATGACCATTTAGTTTTTCGTTATTTTGCTTTATATTTTCTGGTAATATGATTACTGTTGAGCCATCCTCAAAATCCTTATAAGCAATTTTGTACACTGAGATCCAAATAAAATGACAGAATATTTTGACATGGACTCCAAGTAAAATCATTTTATGATCCAGTGGACTTTTAATGCATCTTACATAAAATGAGGCAAAACCTAAAATAGATTATTTGTCTGATGTTCAGAATATTAGAAAGTATTTCTCAAATAAAGTAATTTTGCAGATAATTACTGGAGTTTATACTCTTATACTCTTTATACAGGAGACATAAGAATGCCTTCTTTCAATGCACTTTGTTGAGATTGCTATTCATTGCATGTAATGATAACTCTAAGCAAGGAGGTTTTAGTTTCCAAAAGACCTCAAAGAGAGGCATTCTTATGACCCATAGATCTAAAAAAACTGAGTTCCATTCCACTTGTTGTAGCTTTGTAGCTTGAGATTTTACGCCATGTGAACCCCCTGCTTTGCAAATGAGTGTAGAAATGAGTAAAAGACACTCAAATAGTTGACAGGACAAGCCTAATGTTGCAATGTGTTTGCCAAGGTGATCTTGTACACATTCATCTAACAGATCACTGCATAAGTCTGAAGAAAGAATTTGCATTCTAATCATACTTTATTTGCTAATAAAAATGTGTATGGGGGTATCCTGAACATATAACAATGACAATGTCTCAGACAATTTATAGAATTCACATCACTTTTCCCCTGTCCTATATTCTTCAGATGTTGCACTTTACACTTTCTTAGTTATCTGGTCTGTGTATTATCACTTACCTCGCGTGTGATTTTTTGATTACGATAGTCCATATCTTGTGCTCCGGCTGAGCCCGCTCTGCCTTCCTCCACTCTGTAGAATCACAAAAACAAAAAACACATCAGTATTTATTCCATTAAATTACATTTCAATCATCCTTTGACTGGAGATAAGCTGCAAAAAATGCAACTCTAAAATATATTCTGATTGTATTGATGAAATTGTTACAGGTAAACTGAATGGTCTAAATAATTTACAACTATTCTTATCTCCTTTCATATTTTATATAAATATATATATATATATAAATATATAATCAATATATCTCAACAAATTCATATATACATAAGTGGATAATATTCACTCTCAGTCAATGTTGAGACTTGATGCATTTTTGGATCAGAATGAATAAAACAGTTTTTAATGAGTTATAAACAATGAAAGTAAATTTTTCCAGCATCCTGACGTTATAATGTCGTATTGAAAACATATGTATATATCCTACATATAAAGAAGAGCACCGCATGATATCTCTGGGTACATTATTTCCATTGTGTGGATTGACCAATGGTCAGTGCATTCAGTTGGCCCCCCTGTGGTTATCACAGAACACATGCTAATTTGGAGAGTTGGAGGTGCTAAACTATTGTCAAAAGGCCAAATTCAAACACCTGCCAAGTAAAATAAACAACAAAGCATTGCATCCATCTGCCCTTATTCATACATGCACATACCATACTCATGATATTTACAGGAAATGTGAAATTTCATCCATCATTAATATATACATTTTGTCCTTCTCTTAAAATATACATTTTGTCCTTCTCTCAAAATATACATTTTGTCCTTCTCCTAATATAGACATTTTGTCCTTCTCTTAAAATATACATTTTGTCTTTCTCTCAAAATATACATTTTGTCCTTCTCCTAATATATACATTTTGTCCTTCTCTTGAAATATACATTTTGTCCTTCTCTTAAAATATACATTTTGTTCTTCTCTTAAAATATACATTTTGTCCTTCTCTTAAAATATACATTTTGTCCTTCTTGCTTTTACAGTAAAATTGCTTTCACAGATCTCTCATCGCTCAGTGATTCCCTTTCCCTAATCTACACACTGCAGACCTGACTGTATTAGGAGTTGATACTGTACTTAGAACCATCTATATTGTGAGCAAACAACAAAGAGAAAAGGATTGATTGGAAACTGAAAATACTAGATACTGCCATTTAGCAGCATATTTGACCAGAGCATTCCCTCAAACATAACCTTGCATTCCAACATCTTTACTCCACTACAAACATTTATGAACTGGGCCATTTATGACACACATACATAACACATGCTTGATTATTCTCTGCCGATGTTGGTCCATCCCCAATGTGGTATGGCTGGCAGCGTCCCATGTTCGAGACATTCTGAGCCGATATTGCGACCATCTGACCACGGGGGATAGAGGTCACTCTACAATCAGTGTACACTCCGATTACAAAATGGCAACATGCTCCCCCTGATAGCTGCTTGTGGATTCTACCAGCATCCCGTGGCTCTTACCATCAATCTTCACTACCATTTGCCTATCTTTCTAATCTCTGCCATTGTGATACAGGGAAAAACCATCCCAAATACAGATGTGGGAAGTGTGCTCTACACAACTGAGATAGAGGACACCTAGAAACAGCACAGTTAATGTACTCTCAAGTATTCCATCAAGTGTAATCCTAAAGGTAATTAAACACAGGAAATGCATTTGATAATGAATGAGATCTCTATTATGGTGTGAAATACTCAGGACCAAAAATCCTACAAAATCTGGAAATTTTGGGGGGGAGAGAGGGGGCGGAGAAGGGGGGAGGGTGTTATGATAGCTGGAAAAGGGTCTCATTTTTGTAATCTACTTTACTAAAGAGTACTTTGCCTAAATATTGAGATATATGTCTTGGTAATGGTAGACGGGTACCTGATTAGGGAAGAATTCGGTGTTCAAAGATATATCACATTCCACTGTTTATGACTGCACATGGCACACACACATAACACTTTGCAATATGCGGCATATGTTGTGAATAGAGTTGTAAATCAAACTCACACGAGAGGTGGTCCCTCTCTGTACTCATGTTAAGTGTTTCACCATCACACATATATTGAATCCTTTAAAACTGAGTAGAGGTCATTCCTTTAGCACTTGCTGGCAACCAAAATCATGAGAAAATTACAAAATATATTTTCTCAAATAAAACACACTCACGCCACTTTTATGAAGCAATCGAAAATATGTATAAAATGTGATAGCTTATATAATTTTTAAAGTATGAATTCAGGCGGATCAGAAAAGATTTGTGAACAAGTGAAATTCCCTGCCCGGTACAATTACTGTGACAGTTAAGTCCAGCAAAGATATCTCCAGAAATCTGCCCTCAGTCTCTACGAGAGCCTATTAGTTTGAAAAAAACCTGCACCAAAAAAATTCCTTATGATGAAATCAGGCATGAAACCAATCTAGGATATACCGAAAGCTTTACAAGAATTCATAGGCAAAGTCTGGGTATAATTTTCCGTAATGTCCAAAGGAAAGATTTCAGCATTTTGTCTTGTGATCATCCTGTTACCCATTTCAAACCTGCAGCTAATTTGAGACGAGAAGCTCAATACTTTCATCTGCTTTCCCTAATGAAATTCTCAATTAATGATAGCAAAGCTGCAACTAATGGCATGAGCGCATAGTCTTCCCAGAGACCATCTTGTGATTCTATCATGAGGAGAGTTTTTCTATGAGGAAAATAGACTCAAGGATTCATAGCTGGTTCATATTTTATCATCTATGGTCCATATCATATTTGTGGTTTCTTCTTATTTAAGAAAACTAAAAACTTTTAATTTTCCTTAAATTTTCTCCTTAAACATTCTGATTTTCTCATAAATGATTTTCTCATTTGGTTCATATCATATTTGTGGTTTCTTCTAATTTAAGAAAACTAAAAACTTTTAATTTTCCTTAAATTTTCTCTTTAAACATTCTAATTTTCTCATAAACAATAATTTGAATGATTTAGAAGAAATAATGGAGTTTTCTGGACTATAATTCCAGATGAGGCGCAGGATTTGTTACTTTCTAACACATTTCTTGGCAAGTTTGATAATTTATAATTAAAAAGAAATCAGTCCAGGAGTGTTTTAAGCAACAAACAGCTCCTAAAAGCTTGACGCACATAATCAAATTAAAATGACATTTCCATCATTGTGAAAATTGTTTCATTTCAGCACATTTTTCAAGATTTGCACCATTTTAATCTTCTTTTCAAAAGCAGTTGCAGCCAAGACTTAAACCATATCCTTCTTCACAATAAGCTATTTTCAATTTTATTGTAATCATTCATCTGTTTATCAATCAAAGTGTGCCAACATGTCAAATATCTGCTTTGAAACTTTATAATTCTTTCATGAAATCTAATTAAAATATATAATTCTTAATTCAATTTTCTTATTACCGTGAAAATTTAGAAAGAGATGCGAGAGCCAAATCTTCTTCAAGACCATCCATAGCTGCCCCAAATGAGAGTTGTCAGTTAATTTGGACTTTCTACCATTATTATTAAAAATAAGCAATTATCGTTTTTCATCATTTTTTTTTTCTGGTTAATGATCTGTATCTGATTTTCATTTAGCTTCAATCTCCCCTGAGCAGGACTTATTGGTTTTGGTAAGGAAAAAGAAATATTCAATTTCAGACAGGGTCACAAAGGTTTTTAAAAGAGAAAAAAATGTCTACCACAGTTCTTAGTCAAACATCTGCCTTGCAATCAATGACATCACAATTGATAATCCTGTAACAAGTCTATTTAAATTAATGATGACCATGTGCCAATTAAGAATTAAGATGATGTCAAACATGTTGCTGGAGGAAGGGGGATGTTTAAAGGTGATTTACAGCCACATATATATCACAAGCAGGGATTATATCATGAGCTGATTATTCAACATTTTTTCACCAAATTTGATGACAACTTTCTCGGATGTCTTCTTGTAGTAATCAAACTGACAAATTGTGCATATTTGCATTCAAATCCACAAAGTTTTCTCCATTAGCCAACTTTCCTGGTTGAAAATTGTGAAATGGTGTTTTTAAAATCCTTTCAGCAACTATGGCCATAACAGGTCAACTTTCAAGCCTTTTAACCAGTGTAAAAGTAACACTGCCTGCAATGGGGGCTGAACCCACCACCTCCCATCCTCCACTTATATAACCATTAAATGCACAGATCCTACACTCTACCAACTGTGCTAGTGGGGTCGGTTTTCCTGGTTGAACAGATCCGTTCCAATCAGTGGTCATCGATAATCCAGAGTTCTCCTTATTGTTTCTCACCTACATTCAACATGTAAGTAGGTCATCAGTCACTTTCAAATATGGATGAGGAAAGGTAGCAAATAAGAATAAAACCTAATTTTGAACATATTCCAACATGTCGTTCAGTCTTGTGATGTTTATATGTAGACACATGTTGATCGCTTCCTCCTGCCACTGTTTCTATGGAGACATCTCATAATCATAAGATAGCCGTCTCTCATTGGTCAACAACCAACTATTGCCTCTGTTGCCTTGAGTGTTAAGCGAACCGGATGTGTGTACGACATTAATTAATAAGATATGTCATTGTACTTTCATTAGAAATCACAAATCAGGTCAATAATTGATCAATTATAAATAAAATCTGATTGATTACCCATGATAAATGTTAAACCATTCACCACAATATCAACATGATGAAGGTCGACCTGAGTCCCGCGGAAATGTGTCAGGTCCTTGGCTTTGGGGTGACCACCTTTGATCCTGGCCTGCTATAAAGGTTATTGACTTTTGGTAGCTTCTCTCATAACACAGTGAATCTAACACTCTGAACTCTACCAATATACATTGCACATCTCCCTAATATTAATATGGTGCATCATTGTTTCTACTTGACTGTTTATATCACTAATGAACATTTTGCTTGCACTGGCAGTCCAAACAGGGGTTCTTTTGTGAGGGAGATGAGCTAATCTCAGTTGATGTTTATACTCATATCAAAAGGTATTGAGGCATGCATGCTAAACAAGTAAGTTCTCTTCAGTCACTGAGATGAGAAAGGATTATTATTACTATACCAGCCAATAAAGTAAAGGCTAAATTACAGCACCAACTGTGATATGGAACTTATCATGTTTATAGGCAGACATACACAACACATATTTGGATTCAATTTATAATAATAATAAATAATACATACGCGCCCGGTGGGCCAGTCATCCAACCTCCATCTGACATCCTGACTGGGGCAGAACCCTGCTGCAAAGACACATCAATCAAATATATAGAATCTTTTTTATTTACTCTATCCAAATCCCAAATATTAAACCAATTCTTTTTTTTTTTGTTATATCCTTTCATATTGCATATAAAAAGTTTTTTTTATTATCAAACCCAGGAAATGTAACCAATAGTCTGAAAGACACCATTTTGTATTAATTCAGGAAATCTGTATGAATATTAGGATGTGGTGTAAATAATCGTCTCATAAAGTATGGGAACCCCACAGACTCTTGGCTTGCAGACGTCACCTTGTTATTAACCTCACCTATCTCATAATGTACCATCTAGCATATCAACCATCAAGAATAAATTGTGTCTCCTGGCCTGTTCTCACAAATATAAAAAGGTTCCACTGTGACTGACAGTATATGTATTAATATGTCAGGTGATCTGTCACCAGCCTCCATGTATATAAACAATATGCTGCCATTAAGCCCATCTGTGTATGATATATCTAAACCTGACTATACAATTCCTATATAAACACACAGAACAGTACAGCCACATGTGACAGGTGCATAAACAATACTTAACATATACTGTTCTGTGTGTTTTATTGAGCTGGAATTCACACTAATAGACTTCTTCATAAAAAGACACCAGGCTTATCACTCAACATTTGCTCAACATCAACAAATATGTTTACAACCCAAACAATTTTTACTTACTCTGCAAAGACACATTAATTCTTTGTCTTATATTACTTATTTCCATTTATAAATCAATGCACAACAAACAACAGGACATAAACATTAATTTGCCTTTACATTCAGTACATAGCTTAACATTCCCTTTCTAATATAAGAAACACTGCACAATCATATAAATTGCAGTAATCAAGTTGCCATGGTAACATATATGGCGATAATTACCATGCGTCAAATTGGTCACCTTCTTTCACACTAGCTTTGTTTATTTGCATAGATTGTGGTCTTGCCAGTTAAATAATTCAAGTGGAAGGAAAATTAATCTATCATAATGCTTTCAACCTACTGACAAGAAGTTCTCCATCTTAGGTTGGATCTAGCAAATGCAGCAGAGATGTGTACGAAACTCAACTAATGACCTGTGAGCCACGCACACCATTTCTCAGACTGGCAGGCAAAAGAGGTCAAGTTGTGGAAGTAATAAAACAGATTAATAACGACAGGAGATTCTGCTGCAATCAAATTTGGCAAATAGATAGAGCAGGCTGTAATTTATAATATACAGCAAAATAGATTTTGGCAAACTTGACTTTGAAGCTCATTCCATTAATTATCCAGCTTTCACTTCTATTCACACATATTGGCTGGCTATGTTTTTATTTGATATCAATGTGTCATTTTGAATTAGCTTTCCTCTATACCAGAGAGCTTTCACCAAATACTGAGGAAATCTTGAAATACAGGTGTTATATAAGATGACCAAAATATGGCAAAAAACCTTGGCAGCATTTTTTCCCCCATATGTTTGTCAATGAAGTATGATTAGATATATGTTGCAAAAAAAAATATTGAAACTAAAATTAAAAAGTAAAACTTTGAAAAAGGTTACTTTTTACATGATGAATTATGTGAAACTGATTCATTTCAAATATCATTCATTATATGACCCTGTGGCGGGCAAGGAAAGCACCAAGTGTAAAAATATTGAACCTCGACATAAATGATTTGCATGTCTTAAGCATTTAACGATGACAACAATTACCACTTTGTCAGGAGAGTCTTCATTCATCATTGTCATTATCAAATGTTATTTCAGTAGACATGATAAAAACACGCATGAATCGAAAATCCTGCAATATTTTGGTCTCAATGGCAGGCATTTTTCACATTTTGTGTGATGATGAAAATCCTCACTTGCTGTTAGGTCACCATATGGTTGAATCCACATACACTCAATCTTTACCGTCACCTAAAACATGACACTTCATCTTGCAAGTATATCTAAAATCTAGATAAACTGCATCTCCTGAGTCACCAAAGTGATCAGAGAATAAATATACAGAAAAAAAACTCGGTCCCATTTACACGTACACTTCAAGGCTTAACTTAATGGATATTTCTGACAGGTCGGAGGATGTAGCCAAGATCTTAACCACACTAACCAAAGTGCAGCAGCCAGGATACAGTACTTTGGGAGTGGTGATGCATTGGTTTTGCCTGACTAGGACATCTCACAAAACAGTGATGCATTGGTCTAGCCTAGCCATAACAACAGCCCTTGCTGCATTTGGATGGCTTTTCTTGCTCACTGGCCCACCAATACCAAGATCTATTTTTTTTTTTTAAACCATCACTGACTTGACACCTGGCACCTTTCACCAGATCCTAATGCACTGTTTGGTCAATTAGTTTCAGGACAAATATGAAGGTGGTATTTGGGTGAAATTCAACATCCCCTTCTGCATGTATTAAAATGGACACCCAAATCATAAAAAGGAGTTTGAATTTTGTGTTAGGAACATAATGTCATTAATATTCTGGTACGTATCCAACAAAGAAGAATGTATGAGCCATAATGAGGAATGTTGTTTATTGACAGTTATGACAATCAGCTTGAGATTGACAATAACATCCTGTCCAAGTATTAGATAACAGAATGTCAAAGCTAGAGATGCTTTAATATCCATTCCAGTGCCTGTGGAATGAGGCAACATATATTTGACAACAGAATGTCAAGTGCCTGTGGAACGAGGCAACATGTATTAGACAACAGAATGTTAAGGCTAGGGATGCAGCTTTAATATCCATTCCAGTGCCTGTGGAATAAGGCAACATGTATTAGACAACAGAATGTCAAAGCTCGAGATATTTTAACGTCCATTCCAGTGCCTGTGGAATGAGACAACATGTATTAGACAACAGAATGTCAAGTGTCTGTGGAATGAGGCAACATATTAGATAACAGAATGTTTAATCTGGAGATACTTTAATATCCATTCCAGTGCCTGTGGAATGAGGTAACAATGTTCCAGAGGTCCCGGAGTCCAGCAAGACAGATGTGATTTAAGCCTTGGATTTATGAGACTACAGATTAGGACATAAAAGAGATCATCAAACACAGCTGACCTTGGATTAGCAGACTTTCCAGCATAGAACAGGCTTCAAGATTGCTGTCTTGATTACATCTACTAGATGTCACAATTCTACCACATAAAAACAGTATAATATCTTCGTGGCTTTTTTTTTATCTCTGGAGAAATGGTGGTTTCTACACTAATTACCAAGATGTGATCAGCCTTTGCCTAAAATCCTCATCTGCGAGTTAGCTCTTTTCTTTGACTGGGACTATTTTTACTTTATTTTGAGACAGTTCCCCACTCAATCAATGAACATGAGCTAAAACGTCCTCTATTTGATAAAAGACCTGTGTAAAATGCAAGACCTCATCAATTTCCACTTCAAGCAATTCTGTCAAGATCTTTTCCCGAAATACTCCATGTTGTCAAGATTTTTTTTCTCATTTCTATCAATCTAAAATAAACTGATTTAAGTAAAGAAAATAAACGTTGTTAAGTGTGCAATTAACATTATTTAAATGGAGAGAAAGGTAATTCATCATTTAAAGAGAGTTTCAATATCGTTATATTTTTGTTATTTCAGAGCAAAGATTACACAACACTTGATAATGTTATATCACTCCTTATAAGCTGATATACTACATTATGCACCACCATTTTTTCAACTCTTTTTTTTTCAATTCCACGGCGTTCTACTAGCATGCGCCCTGTGACCTTGAAAACTTTTATTCAAGGCTGAAGGCCAGTTCAGGTGTGGGCTTTCAAATTCTACTGGTCCTGATCTAAATAAAGATATCCAGCATTTCATTATTTTAGAGCTTTTAATGAAACATCATGATAACATCATGATTTTCTATTAGGTTTTTGCCCATAAAAATATATATATTCAAAAGACAAAATGTAATTTGAAAGTTAGAAATATGAACATTCAAAGTCTGACGTGAATTTTTCTCATTTCAACATATCTTATCAACTTCACATCCACACGAATAATAACAAAATAGTGGGGACATTTGACCATATACTGAGGTGTAACAACACCAAATGTGTGCTGACATAGCAGGTGGGCTGACCAGAAACACTAGCACACTCCATACAGAACCAGATCAAGGTCTCCTAATATGGAATGTCTCCTAATTTGAACATGAAGGGCTACCTTGTAATACAATCTCCACACGTACCATTAGGTTTGTGAGACGTCAGGGGATGGGCCAACACAACATATTGTTTGTACCTGGCCTTCACCATTCTACATTCTAATATTATCGTCATTTTTACTTCTCTTAACTATTGAAAACAGTAGTTTTTTCCCGATCACAAGGATTTCTCAAGCTACAAATTTCTTCATGGTAGTGAACAAATTGAAATATCTGGAGTAGTTATTAAAAATTGATGGATAATTTGGGGGAATCTCCTTCGAGGTATCCACTGTAAATTGATGGTATTTGAACTGTCTTTAAGCTCACAAGCTGTGATATCTAATGCATTTTCATTTTAATATCATAAGTCCTCTCACCTGGAAAGGTTCTGACGTTCAATAATAAATGGCTCAATCATTTACAGATCAAATGACCCGGTCAATGAAAAGTTCTATGTGGCATTAACACTCAATAGATCTCAACAACACCAGATAAAAATAAAAATATATGGAAAGAACATTACAAAATGAACATATCTAAATATCTTTATATGTACCAGCATAGAATATTTTGTACCCTTTTCTTCCATTTGAAATATATGGAATGTAACACAACAATATATCCATATTACAATATCAGATAGTGGACAAACACTGCAAAAATAACAATATTTATGATAGAATAAAAATAAAGAATGAGAAAATTGAAATAATATCAATCAGAAATAAGTTAAGATAAAAGTATGAAGTTCAGAACAGAGAGAATGACAAAGAATCAAGGATGGAATCCACAGCAAAAAGATCATGGATTTGATCCATAACAATAATATTATGGATGGAATCCATGGTAACTGTACTACATCATACATATCTAGCAATTACGCACATATATCTGACACTAATTTGCGTCATTAGACTTACAATCGGTAATTTATGAACGTCATCCATGTTGCATACCAGTCAGGGTTGAACACTTAAGATTGAAGGCTGGAAAAGCACACAAGACAAGGTTAGTAAAGACTAAAGAGCAAGATGAAGCCTTCCAGAGGAAATACTCAGCCTCATATATAACATAGGCATCAGAGATGCATCAACCCTCAGCCCTGGTAACTCATTGCACAACATTCGCTCCACACAATATTTGTGAACAAAACGTCACTGCACCAAGGCAAATTGATGCAGGGGTAAAAAAAAACCATAAAATCTACTTCCTTTGATAGCTTAGGTGTGTCAAGTATCATGAAACTGTCATCATTTACTCTAGAATTATTGAGATGGGCAGGTGACCTTGAAAAGCAGGTTAAGGTCACCGTCCATCAAACTCATGTGAAGACTTCCAAGATGCTTATGTGTGTCAATTTTCATGAAGCTGACATTATTTGTTCTTGAGTTATCACGATGACAAGGATGATTTCACATTATTGTCCCTGTGACCTTGAAAAGTAGGTGAAGGTCATGTTCCATCAAGAGAAGTCTGAGGTCTTCACCAGATGCTTGTGTGTGTCAAATCTCATAAAGCTGCCATCATTCGTTCTTGCAATTCTTGGGATTACACATAATTGTCCGTGACCTTGAAAAATAGGTCAAGGTCACCGTCCATCGAACTCGTCCGAGGTTTTCACCAGATGCTTATGGGTGTCAAATCTCATAAAGCTGCCATCATTTGTTCTTGAGTTATGCGATTCTTGGGATTTCACATAATTGTCCCTGTGACCTAGAAAAATAGGTCAAGGTCACCGTCCATCGAACTCGTCCGAGGTTTTCACCAGATGCTTATATGTGTCAAGTTTCACGAAGCTGCCATCATTTGTTCTCGAGTTATCGCGATGACAAGATAATTTCAGATGCTTATATGTGTCAAGTTTCACGAAGCTGCCATCATTTGTTCTCGAGTTATCGCGATGACAAGATAATTTCACATAATTGTCCCTGTGACCTTGAAAAGTAGGTGAAGGTCATGTTTCATAGGAAAAATTCTGAGGGCTTCACCAGATGCTTATGTGTGTCAAATCTCATAAAGCTGCCATCATTCGTTCTTGAGTTATTGTGATTCTTGGGATTTCACATAATTGTCCCTGTGACCTTGAAAAATAGGTCAAGGTCGCCGTCCATCGAACTCGTTCGAGGTTTTCACCAGATGCATATTTGTGTCAAGTTTCATGAATCTGCCATCATTTGTTCTTGAGTTATCGCGATGACAAGGATGTTCGCTACAGACATACATACATACAGACATACATACATACATACCCACGCCAGGAGTACTGCAATACCCTCAGCCTGATTACATCAGGGGCTGAGGGTAAAAAGGAGCAAGGTAGCTATGCCCGGAAAACTTTGGAAAAGAACTTTTCATATTTTGATACAGGTGATATATCATAATAAATCATATGAAAAGAAAATTACTCAAACAAAATATTAAAGTATTGAAAGGTACTGATGGAAAATGGAAATACGTTTCAGTGTATATAGTGTTGAAAGTTTTTTTTTTTTAATTTCAATGTGAAATGTTGAGTATGATAAAGAAATATTTTCAATGGCAAACTATGATTCTATGTATTCTGTTTCCATTTGGTCGCCATAGTCACTCACTCAACAGCAGATCTGTTATATTGATTCTCTTTCAAATTCAAACATGCGAAATTCAGGGAAAATCACAATACATTGCTTTTCCATGCAAACTGATAGCCATGTGGCTAGGCCTGGTCTATAAACATTCAATATCTTGATAATTGTGTTTGATTAGTCTAATACGGTGTAAGGAAACCTAATCCTTTGTAAACACACCAACTTCCACCTGAAATGGATATCGTTGTTCTAAAACATGACATTTACATGTTATAATGATATTAAGCTTATATCTCATATAAAATATACGCATCAAATTATAACTATAACTGTGCTGAATGTTCTCTTAAATTTGAGGGGCAGTGTTCTAAATTTGAGAAATTAAAGTTTAACATATAATTGTCTAACCCCAAGACTTTAAATATTTCTAGAATTTGAAAAGGGTTACTAAAATATTACGATATACAAGATTTATACGAGGAGTATTGAGTATGATCCTTGATGTAAATACATTATCGTCTAAGGCTGGTTGCCATATCGCCCCTTTGAAAACAACACACTGGAACTGCACAAACATAATTGGAAATGCACACAAAAAACTCACCAAAACCTAATCATAAAAAAAATATCATAAAAGAAAAAAAAATCATAAAAAGCAAGATATCAGAAAAAAAACACAATATCCTAAAAGAAGCAAGATGGTAGCCTACAATCGCACTGTGATGACAGTAATAAGGATGAAGGTTGGGCGGTGTTCGGACACTGGGAACGTGTCTATTAAGGTGGAGCCTCGCATCCTGCCCGTCACCATCACCGACTCGGTTTATATCGCTACAATTACCACCACTGCAATTATGTTTGCTTCCATTACTCGCGGGCACCGCTCACCAGCCCCATCCTCCCAACCCATCTTAGTGTCAGTACCCATCAGGTTAAACTTTCACTACACTTCTCCTGAGACTCTTTCTCTGCCCTTGTGCTTGTTTATAAAACTTCAACGCCTTCTTTATTTAACTGGGGGAAAAATCTATTATTTAAGGCACCCAATCTTATGCATAAAATCTTTGTCTGGAATTATCTGACCTTAAATGCTCCTCAATATTTCTCAATGAAATTGTGTTCTCTTTTTCAGTCCTGATTATATGCTGCAGATTCTTATCAGTTTAAGCCAAACATCAATATGGTCACACGAAAACGTAACCAAATTAGGTCACACCTTCCAAAAGAGCTTTTGCTCAACTTTACAATATCAAATATTGTTCAAAAAGCAATATGATTATGGCCAATATGGGGATGGTAGTATTATCAACAAGAATCGTACATCTCAGATGCTGACAGGTAGATTTGAATAAAATCAAATTAGCATTTTATATCTCATTTAAAAAAGTCATTTTTAATATCATTTAAATAGCTCATATTGAATATCACTCAAAAAGGTCACTTTGAATATCACTCAAAAAGGTCACTTTGAATAAGATGCAGACAAGCTGACCATTAACTTAATGACAGTGACAAATGTGTGAGGATATAAATTGACATACACTTTACCCAGACTGTGACTACAGCCCTCTCTCTATCTTTGGTCTGTCAGTACTATGCTTGATTCAAGCTGAGGCCAAGTTCGCTGGAGGTGAAAATTCAATCAAACCCGTCAGCAGCCTTGTGAGCAAATCTACAGTTTACCGACAGAATGAGTGCATCTTCCCTGGACAATTGTCTGCCATGCCTGGCTTTTATGAAGAGCAGCTAACCTGCAGTGTATCTTAAAGCCCCATATAATCCTTAACACAACAATTTACACAAAACTGTTATAAGATTGAAGATATTTATGTATCGACAGTGCATATAATTTCCTTTAGTATCACATAATTATTTCACATAAATGAGTATAATTCAGTATAATTGAGTCTAACTGGAATACTGAAAACATGCAAAGTGTATAATAACAGAAAGAAAAACATCTAGCATATCAAAGATGCTCAATAATTACTTTGACATAGATCTTTTTTTCTATCTTCTTGCACTGACACAACCTTTCTTTGCACTGACACAACCTTTCTGCTCAGTCAAAGCTACACAGACTGTTGGTCATGCTAACATTTAAGCATCCTCTCCATCATAAATTTTCTATCACAAATTTTTGCAGTTTTCACCACAAGATACAAAATCAACCATAACCTGTTGCAGAGTTAAAGGACAAGTATAAAAAAAATAATAACTCTATGTCAAAAAATCTATCAATTGATGTGACATGACGAGATTAATGTTATGACTGAACTGGTCATAAGAAGATGTGAGTGGTATTTTTTTCTCATCAGATGTGGCAGGCATCTGTACCTGGCCGGCAGTAGGATCCGGTTCACAGGGTTGCCATATTTCCTGTTCACATTGCCCTTAAAGAGTGCTTACAAAAAAAGTCACATCAGCGACGGCAGTTGCAACATTCTGTGAAATCCTCTAGGGTCTCCTAAGAGACAGGCAGAATACAAATAGTTCTGAATTGACTTCTCAATAAATCCTGCCAGACATACATTCCAGGGCCAAAGTGAAATAGGTGTTTGCTCTCTCGTGAACATATGAATACTTGGAAACACTTGCTTTGCAAAATACTTCAGGGCAGAGCATTAACTTGAGGTGATGCATCAGAAAATAAGCTCTCCTCATTTCACAGTAACTTTCTCGATTGCACCTTTTAAAATACTGCCTGGATCTTTGATGGACTATCAAGTGTGTTTCTGACATTACAGAGGAATAGGCGCATGGAGGAGTGAAACTCAGTCAATCTTTTATTTAAAATATATAGGCCAGTGGCCTCAAGAGCTATGCTGACCGTTGCTTTTTTTTTATATGTTTGTGAACATTTTCTGAAAATGCCTGAAATTGCACACAACGCACATCACATATTGAATTTATCTTTATTCACAATTGCTGATATTTGTTATATGTTATTTAACATAGCAGCCTCTTTGACTACTCATTAACATGAACAAGACCTTCCCCTCAATGTAATTTCATATATCAAATATGAAACACCTCCTATCCACAGTTGCTGAGAAGAAGCCTGGATTATCAATGCAGTCAGTTCACCACCCATCCTCCTCCCCCAGCCAGTGGACATTACCCATCAGGGGGCGCAATGTGGTCAGGGTGGGCCATGTGGTCAGGGTGGGCCATGTGGTCAGGGTGGGCGATGTGGTCAGGGTGGGCTATGTGGTCAGGGTGGGCTATGTGGTCAGGGTGGGCCATGTGGTCAGGGTGGGCTATGTGGTCAGGGTGGGCTATGTGGTCAGGGTGGGCTATGTGGTCAGGGTGGGCTATGTGGTCAGGGTGGGCTATGTGGTCAGGGTGGGCGATGTGGTCAGGGTGGGCTATGTGGTCAGGGTGGGCGATGTGGTCAGGGTGGGCTATGTGGTCAGGGTGGGCTATGTGGTCAGGGTGGGCGATGTGGTCAGGGTGGGCTATGTGGTCAGGGTGGGCAATGTGGTCAGGGTGGGCCATGTGGTCAGGGTGGGCTATGTGGTCAGGGTGGGCGATGTGGTCAGGGTGGGCCATGTGGTCAGGGTGGGCTATGTGGTCAGGGTGGGCTATTTCGTCTGGGTGGGCTATATGATCTGGGTGGGTGATGTGGTCAGGGTGGGCTATGTGGTCAGGGTGGGCTATGTGGTCAGGGTGGGCCATGTGGTCAGGGTGGGCTATGTGGTCAGGGTGGGCTATGTGGTCAGGGTGGGCCATGTGGTCAGGGTGGGCTATGTGGTCAGGGTGGGCGATGTGGTCAGGGTGGGCCATGTGGTCAGGGTGGGCTATGTGGTCAGGGTGGGCTATTTCGTCTGGGTGGGATATAAACACACAGTATGATACATAATAAACGGACTGTTTACCTTGTATCATATAGTTTGATATATATGATAAACTTGCTTAATCATATGACATATATCATATTATACAATATGATGATGCTGACTTTCTCACTTCACACCCAACATTATATGATATACTCAGGTTGTCATAATATATACAACTCTATACATTAATGGAAAAAACTTACTACATGCTGCCAAACATATCGAGGACTCCTGCTTGAATAATCCATTTTCATTATCAATAATTCGAAAACATGGCTGTCAATAATTCACACAATTTGTTCAACCTTATAGATCATAATTCAATATAATTAATCCTGTTTGCAATATCTTCCCATTATTTCTTTCTTTCCTTACTTGTTAAGTAATTTCCTTATCAGTAATTCCCCTTTGAGTCCCCTTTGAAACTATCAAATTCTCAATAAATTGATATATTCATGCAAAGATAGTGTCCACACCATATTGATCTATCCAAAAAATGACCAGATACACATTCTGTTAAAAGAAGTAAGTTCCAATCAACTGTGTTCCAGCACTGAGAAAATATGCTGGTGACGCTATATTATATGTATTCTATATGAGTGAGTAAACAGAGATGTGTTCAATCAGGCCATACAACTCATGCATGTCTGCTATATGAAGATGCAGCATAATTCATACAACAGGGGCCCAATCGGCTCAGAGCGCCGACCTGTTTTTGTCATGCTGCAGCAAGCAGGTGATTTATTAATCAGTGACATTTAAAAAAATCTAGGATGATCTGAATGTATTTTCAAAAATCAAAGGCTGATCACAAATGATAATCCACATAGTTTAGAAAAAATTGAAATAAAAATATAAGGTTTCCTTCCTATAATATATGTTGGGACTTTAAATATGTTGGGGGATAATCTCAACTCACTTCTAATTTTAATATTTCACATTGAATTTGGTAAATTAATCATTTTTATAAATTTCCCATGCAGTGAAATGGTCTGGTGGCAGTCAAGCTTGAAAGTTGCACTAAATGTCTGAAATTTGCTATTCTGTTAAAACAACATACAGATTGAAATATTTACAGTGCATCAACAAGTTTGTGTCAAATTATCCCAGTCAAATCTGACAGAAATGTTCTGTGATTTTTATTTCCGTCCTTTTACTCAATATCACTGATTATGAGCTTTTGAGGGGTCCTCTGACAAATTCTAATGACATGTACCGCAATTATATTTTCCATATTAAAATGTGAATTTTTATCAAATTCATGATTCTATTGAAATAAACTTGACAAAAAGAGTAAAATACAAGATAAATATTATGTCAAACAAAATATTATTCACTGGGGAGGCTTGTCTGAGTTGAATAGCTGCGTCCTGGATAAAATAATGCAAATGCTAAATGTACATTCCCGGAGTCAGTTCCTGTTTGTACTGTTTCATTTTGGAGAAGACACTGCACATGCTAAATTTTGCAAAGTAAGAAATATCATAATATTCAAAGGCAATAAATGTCTATATATTGACCAGTCCCTATTCATGATTCATATGTGAAAAATACACTTATTCTCTTTTTTATAAAGGTTAACAAAAATTCAGGAAGTTACACTCAAATCTTCCTGCCAATATCCACAAAATGGTGGCAAGATTTCCTAATCTCTTTATATTATGTACGATACCTAATCTGTCCTTATGACTACATGATATATGAGATCATGTGACTATTTTTAATGCATGAACTCTGTATAACACGTAGGTTGCTCATTAGTAAACATACTACCATACATATTTGTTAAGCTCTTTCAATCCCAGACAACAGTTTAATAGTACCTGTAGAATTCAATAATGCTTTTCTGTGTCAAACAAAATTTGATAAAAAAAACATGAAGTATTATATATGAATCTTATAATTAAAACATTGCCCACAATCCTATTTGCTCATATATGAGATCTTGTTGCCAGATTTATCTCTAGGATATTAAGTATTCACCTGGGAAATCCTGGACAAATATTTCTGTGTCGTGATTATTTCTAATCTGTATCTAAATCTAATAAATAATTATTATATTGAAAATGCAAAGTAGATTTCATGAAATTATATAACATTTATCCTATCATTTCCATGAAAATATTTACTAACAAAATTCCCTGCAACCAGTGAATTACATACAAAGCTGGGAATAAAAGGCTGTGATTTGTGTTAACATATCTTATAGTTAGTCTTTGGCAGGAGTGGCGACCATCTGCCTTGATAAAAAATGTGGGTGCTAAAAATATTTTGAATATAATAAAACTATTTCATATGATTTCTGTTATAACTCACCTTTTTCTTGGCTTTTTTTAAACTCACTACAAATTTTACAGACGAGATTATGCTGTTTTCAATGAAATCTAATGAATGCATAATCTTACTTCTTGAGATTAATACTAATTTCTGACCATAAAAGAATTGATTCAGGAAGAGTTGTCCTCAATAAATTCCCTGGTGCTATTGAAAAGTATAGTGTCATTGTGAGATCTGAACTATCTTAATTCCAGTGAGCAGAAATAGGTTAGACTGATCCCTTAACATGCACACATGCCTATCACTGTAATCAGCTGGGACCGAAAACATAGAAAATGATCTACCAATCACGGTGATCACAGTGGATTACGATATTTACCTTGGAATTATTTTGCCTGTCCTAAACCTGCGTGTAGAAACATGACACCAGTAATGGAATAGGAACAGATGTGGAACATTCAGGGTCGGTGTGGTTGTCTCACCATTTTGCATATGAGATACTGAATCAATACGAGGTGAATCCACTGTTGTGAAAAGTAAAATTAGACCGTTTTAAAACTGTGAATTGTATTTAAAAGTAGCAAATAGTCGTGATGGTATTGTACCATTGATTCTTTTCTGTTCATGGAATCAAATCGTATTGTTTTCTGAAATGTTCTTAATTTACAATTCTTAATACATTTAACCAATACATTGATCCTGTTTTTAATATGAAAGCTTGAACACTGTGTGTAATCCCAATCAATTACATCCAACACAAAGATACTGGGTATTTAGCCTGTTAAATTTGCTAGTATTTACAGTTAATTATTCATGAACACTGGATTGGTCAATGTCGTCCCACAGCCACTGGATATAAATAATCAATAGTCTCCAAACATGCCAAACATTGGAGAAAGTGTAATGATATGCCAGCTTGGATTGCAATCAAATATACAGAGATATATACCCTGGCATGTCACAACAGGACAGCACAACCTCACTTCCATCTACCACTAATGTAAGGTGCTAATATGTTCTATATTTCAACCACTTAACCATGTTACATAAGCCAGTTTACAAATTACAGCTTTATATATATATATATATATATATATACATACACATATTCTCCTCAATAACATATATAGGTGCTTTAGAACAGAACTTTGCTTTCACTGTATGATTTACTCATAATCTGACAAATCATATCACAAATAAGGAAAAGAAAGAACATTTTTCTTCTGATATCAAGAAAAGAATGAAGAATGATAAATTGATGTCAATGACATGACGTATCCCACTTATGCATTTTTAATTGAAAAATCATGAATATTACTCATCAATTCTTTGACCTCAATAAACACAATATACACTCCTATATAAAAAATATAAAATCTAAGCAGTTTTAACTCTTTTCTTTCTGTGTCAAGCCTATTTCAAAAGATCCTAAGTGAAACTTGGGTTTGCTGTGTGCCATATGAAAGACTTGACACATAGATAGTTATTGCATTAAGGGGAGGCTAATAAAAATAATACAATATTTTAAATCATCATAAATTTAAACATGTTTCAAACACCACATAAATTCCTCAGCAATATATAGTTTTCAATCACTCTCATGAGAAATAAAATCAAAATTATTTAAGCCTCCACACCCCTCACTCAATATGGGATGGTCACTGACTCAGTAAGGCAACATGAACACCTATGTGTGTTAAATACATAACAAATGGCTTGCACTATTTTCCAAGTTTTGTCTTTGTTTGGCCACATAATGTTATTGCTGTTTTTTTTCTTACAGAAATGCAGTGTTTAATCTCTCCTAGTCATGACACATTTACGGCATTGCAAATGGATCAGACATCTCATTTTGCGCTTCAAAAGTGGACACTGACATCAAAAGATATTCCCATTTAGAACCCTCTTTCATCTTCTTCCAATCTAAAAGTGTGCTGTGCTTCTTACTGACAACTCAGTCCATACCTACATATGTAGTCATGCAAAATACGGACCTCATCAGTCCAAATCTACATATGTAGTCATGAAAAATACAGACCTCATCAGTTCATGCCAACATATGTAGTCATGCATAATACTGACTCTCATCAGTCCATACCTACATATGTAGTCATGCATAATACGGACCTCATCAGTCCATACCTACATATGTAGTCATGCATGATAAAAATTCTTATCAGTCGATAACATTACCATACTGTCATGAATTCTGGCTTATTGTGATCTTTGATTTATCAGTTTCCTTCTCATCAAATTATGGAGAAAATTTAAAATTTATAAACATCAAAAGTATGTCCAGAACTTCTGAAATTCTCATTTAAAAAAATTGTGAAAAATCTTAATTCAATTGAGAATTTCATATATAAAATTCTTAGTTTTTCATTACTGAATTGCTTATATAAAGATGGAATGTTGTGACATAATCGTTGTCACAAATTTGTTTTATAATGTCATCAATATACTATAAATTAGCTTTTATAATGAGTTATGCCATATATATACATCTAGTGAGTGGATATCATATGAAACGTATTAAGTATCCTTCCATGTATTTGATCAAAGAGGTCATAATGATCTGTATACCTTGTATACCGTTACATATTTGGCACCGATTCTTGGCATCAATGTCCATGATGTAAGGAGTAGAAATCTGTATTTCTTTATCACCTTTTATCAAAAGAAAAATGCTATCAATCCTCAATGCTGATAATAATCATATGATTGAAGTGGACATTTATCAAAATTGTACTGAGGAGATTATGAACTCCAATAATCAAAATGGACTTGTAAGAATACAAAGATGAACAAGATTGACCCTATTCCACAGTGTTATTGTGAGTCAAAACATGGCTGGTTTGTTTAACTTTTGCACCATGGTTGCCAGTTTCAACAGTGAAAACAACATCATAATATAACGGACCAACCGAAATCCTTTCTCACAAAGAAATATGCACACATGTGTATGTGTGTGACAACCACATACACTTAAACTTAAAATCTTATGACGGAGAAAAAGTAGTAATTAGTTTTATGCATTGTCAGCAAAACAAACACATTTCCCTACCCAATACAAAATTTATATCATATTTTGATTATAGCGAGGGAAATGTTAATAATCATTTCATGTGATATATATATATATATATATATATATATATATATATATATATATATATATATATATATATATATATATATATATATATATATATATATATGTATGTATATATATATATATATATATATATGCAGTAATCAACAAGTGTGCCTTACAACAATCAATCACCTAATCCAACACACCTTAATTTACAGAATTAATTAAACAGCTTTTAATTATGAAAGACCACATTGAATTAATTAGAAAGTCCAAAAAATGTAACAATTTGCCAAAGAGATCAGTAATGAACATGATCAATCAAGAAAACGCACTGCCTTAAAAGAATCCCATTTCTGCTGCGGGGAAAAGAAGCAAACACCTTTGTTGGTAAACAAATCAGATTTATTTTTCTCCTCAGATGGTGAGGGCAACATGCAGGTGCCAAATTTCTCTTAATTATCCGAGCAAACCTTAGATTCTATCAAGCACATTGATAATCTCAGCTTGATGTAAAGACTAGTATATATGCATTTATGATGGTTGTACAGATTCAGGTGTGAGTAGATTAAACTGTGGACCATTCCAAGTATTATTTTGATACATAACACTAAGTACCACAATGTGTACCAGGGGTCTGTAGGTAACTCCCACTTGGGGTCAGCCGTGTTGTTACTAACGAACGGGATATTCTCTTGTGATGTTCTCTTTGTTTCATGGTAAACAACTTACTGACAAAACAGTAAAATGACACAGCACGACTCAATGATCATATATTATTTGGTACTCAAAAACATATTTTTCATCGTATTCTTATGTCAAACTTGTATACAGGTTCTACAGAACCAACAGCATAATGGATTTCCCAATATTGGCTTGACTATACATGTTGCCTCATATCTGTTTACTCACTGGCATATTTATGACATTAAAATCATGTCTGAATGGAAATAACATGAGAAACTAATATGCATTCTGAGAAACATGATTAATATGCATAACTCATGGATTTATTACAAATGAGTAGCGATCAGTCAGCAAGATAGTGGAGATTAAGTATCAATCATTAATTACTATTCTCATCATGATATCTCCCCACACCTTAATGATCATCCGGCGTTAAAATCGACAAATTTATCATTAAAGATTGTTTCCTTACCTAATTTCTTCAATACTTCTGTTATAATTTCCTTTTCCTGACTGATTTATTTTTATGGAAATCCAAAACTTGTTCTTGGAGCATCTGATTCTTAAAATGTCCTGTTAACCATCATTTTGTTCATGTTAAATTCTAATAAAGTGAGCACTACTGTATTGATGACAGCCTATTTGATATAAATGGTGAACTGTAAACATGTTTAATCTTATTACTGGGTCAGTCCAGCAGCAACGTGTTCTGCCTTGCCCTGCAGGATTACTAACTTAATTCAGTACCATTAATACACATATATAGTACACTCTTAATCACACTGAGAAGATTTACCATCATGCTGTAGATAAAACACATATTTTGAATCAAATGTTTAATATAATGTCACGATTAATGATATTGTCAAGTCAGTGCACTCTATCAATACATTTTTCAAATCTAGTGTTGACTCTTTAAGGTTCAATGGACTTTTGTCAAATAAATATTTCGTTTTCCAAGAAAATACAAATTTGTTCACAAAAATCTACCAAAAAATGATTGTAAGCATTTAAATTGGTTTTATCAACTTTCATGAATTCCCTCTTCACTGCTCGCATTGCATGTCAGTTCAATACATTCACATTAATTTTAAGCAGTATTGAAGGCACAAATCAAGAAAATAAAAAATTGCTTCAAAATAGGCAAAAAGGCTACACCAAGAGCTATAATAATTTGGTTGACTTGGGTTGATGCTACAGTTGACTGTCTGTCTGTGCACAATTCACCCGACACCCACTGAATATGATATTATCAGATCTGCAGCTTTCCCTATTGATCCGCTGGGCCCTTTTATCTAAATAGTATCTCTATAATGGTTCTCATCAATAAAGATCAAATGTGGGTAAAACAAGGTTTGTATGGCACTGATACCACCAAGCTGAGGACCGTGGCTTTGTTATTGTCCAGTTCAATGCTGATTTCCATTATCTCTGCTCACAACTCTGCACTGGAGCAGGAAAGACTCACTGCAGACATCCAACAATAAACAATAGTAATAAGTAATATAACCCAGAAGCAGAATCCAAATACATCACGATATTTATGATCAATGATAATTTATTTAACATTATTACTACCATGTGAATGACCTAATTGTCATAGCGCAGCCTTAATAAGTCTGATGATCGGTTAAAAGATTATCCTGATTACCTTATATACGCAGGACTGCTACCTCTTAATGGTCCCTGCCGTCACTGATAAAAAAATATGTTCAAGATTGGCCACAGTCATGATTATTCACAAAAATCTCGCTGTGCACTAATTGGTTGAAGAATAAATGACAGATTCTGCCTTGTATTGATTGGTTAGTGTCTATATCAGCCAATTTATCACAGGTCATGACCTGATGTTGGTGAATTCTAATCGGATATTTTGGTGTCCTTGACTCATATGCATGACTGAATGTGGAGTTCCAAATTTCAAATGCTGCAAATACTGGGCAAAGACAACAGAGGCATGAGAAGATAGAATGACTAGCATTACTACCAATAGTATTAATAGACTGTGACCCATATGTGGACTAAGCAGTAATAGTTTGGGTCAAACATCTATCGTGTCACGTATAAACGTAAAAAATTAGGTTGGACCATGCCATGACCGCATCTTGCCCTGTCCAAAGTATACATGACCAAAGAGATCCAAACAACTACCGATCATGTTTAAATAGAGTAACATGTTGGCTATGCGTGACCATATTGAGTCACACATATATGGCATTTCAAAGACGTTTGGCATTTGAGAAAAGGTTCAGCCAGTCAATATTTGTATCGGTGCATGCAGTCAATTTAGTCCCAAATGATCTCATATTTATACAAGACCAAATATGCTTGGAATAAAGTGTTGCAAACAAATCTATACATCTTTGATGTTTTGATTTGAATCAATAGTCAGACATATCCAAATAAGCCATTGAATAAAAAGATTTCAAGGCATATATACTGAAAAAATAGGCATTTCAGTAGAATGGGAAAACGTCACTTTATATTAGTCATTTGAGACATTTTTTCAAAACTTTAAAGATATCTTTCTTACCAATATGCTATCAGCAGCCAACCATATCAAAGGCCTGAACATAATACAGTAAGATGTGTTTGTTGCTGACAGAAGTCGGCAAGTGGGTCATGCCAATTTCTTACTATGCTGTGATACAAATATTTTTCCTTCTCTAAAAAACACAGCCACCTCCATGAGAAGTATGTTTTATTAGCTATTAATTTGTCACCACTTAGCTAATATTCCATCTATAAACAATACTTTTACGTTATCCTGATTATTTTTATAAGTTGCATAAAATTTTGTTATGTAATCAATCGTAGCACCATAAATATATATTTTTTTCATTAAGAATTAATTTGCTGCCTTTTTTAAGGTCTATAATCCACAATGAAACACTGGGACAGACTTATGTTTTTTTGGCTTAAATGTGTTCAAAGTCATGTTATTTGTTAATTTAGCACAGAAAAAGTAAACTTAACCAGCTAGTCTTAAACTTTTATTATTTAAATTGAACCCGTTTTAACTACCGTTAAAACGGGTTCGACTCAGTTATTGCAGCTGGACACCATGTGTGCTGTATGAGAAATACCCCCCACTGACGTCATAGCCTCACTCTCATCCTGGAATCCCCCAGAGCATGCAGAGCCGAAGGCAGTTACGTAAATATACGAGACCACACGAAGTTCTCTCCCGATGCTTCAAACTGATTGTGGATTATAGACCTTAATTAGAATATCTCAAGTTATTGAATCAGTCTGTGTTAGGGCCCCATAGGTTCCTAACAGACACATGATTGTATGCAATATGCACCGCACTATGATGCAATTTTCCACTTCAATACAATGCTATTGTGATCAGCTATATTGTGTTACCAGAGATTGCATTACAGGAAATTAGGCTGCCTTCATTAGCAATGTCATTCATTTGCTCACATTATTTTGTGCTAATCCCACTCATCTGAGACATAATTGCCATCTTACACATGCATGAGGGTGATTGCGTCTCACTGGAATTATGGCAATATGCTGCCGATATGACACGGCAAAGATATCGTTATATTGCTATATATCCACATATATCTCAGTGAAAAGCGTACAAAAAACATGCTGAATCTAGACAAATCTTCAACATAACTGTAACATACTTTAAAATACTTGCTACAAATACATACATTTTGGGTCTTTTGGGGTTTTTTTCTGGGTTATAATAGTTCTGTAGTAAGCACTGATCATTAATATTTGTCAAGCCCAAATAAACAAAGTCAATTGAAAACTTTAAATTTCACAAGTATTTGCTTAAACAATGATACATCACTGAACTTGGCAAGCAATTGTATTCATGATACTAACGATGATCATGTTTCAAACAGGAAAATGAATAATATCCAAGGTTTTAAACATTGAATATAAGTCTGAGCCAAATTCTGTAATAGTTATCTGCCTAAAGATTATCTCCTATATAATTTGAGATTCCTGAAGTGCTAACTCATCCCTGCACTCTGTTATCTATGCTAGATTCATCCAATTATGAATGTGCACAATCACAAACATGGAATAAAAGAATATGTGTTGCTTTTATATTTTATAATCTTTTGTCTTGTACATTTGTAGCACTTATTTTCTAACAAATGTCCTTGCTTTCTTTGATTCAGTTTGGGAATATTCTGCCATTTTGACCTATGTTATTCACCTCTTTGTTGGGTGGGAAAGAAAAAATCCAATAACACAACCATCTTGGGAGAAATACACGCAATGGACAAGTTAGTTTATTGAACAGAGCATGTCAATTTTGTCTGTCCAGAGGGAATATTTGCTGGCCTTGCCAGTGGCAGCAAGTTTATAACATACCTCCCCAGACACTTGATGCTCTACTCTAATACACTGATTCACTTTGACTTGATATTTCTCTTGCTCTCAATATCTCTTGCTCTCAATATCTCTTGCTCTCAATATCTCTTGCTCTCAATATCTCTTGCTCTCAATATCTCTTGCTCTCAATATCTCTTGCTCTCAATATCTCTTGCTCTCAATATCTCTTGCTCTCAATATCTCTTGCTCTCAATATCTCTTGCTCTCAATATCTCTTGCTCTCAATATCTCTTGCTCTCAATATCTCTTGCTCTCAATATCCCTGTACAATAACGTTCTTTCCCAGACTCTAATACACTGATTCACTTTGACTTAATATTTCTCTTGCTCTCAATATCTCTTACTCTCAATATCCCTGTACAATAACGTTCCTTCCCAGACTCTAATACACTGATTCACTTTGACTTAATATTTCTCTTGCTCTCAATATCTCTGTCCAATCACGTCACTCTCTCCAATAACTTCCTGTGCAACAGTAACCACTGCAAACACATTTTCTCTTTATGTGTTCTACCAGTTAACTAAACATGTCTGCCATGTTATAATCCATGATTGACTCTCCCCAATAGTCACATGTAACTTTTATAAGATTTTGTGCATGATCCCCAACAGTAGGCACTCTTAATGTGAGTGCATTAATGTATTGTATACAATTCTATGCTACGCTAAAGTATTGACATTTATGTAATATATAGCCCATTATATATGCAATGTTCTTCCATCTGCATCAATCAACCTTTAATAAATTTATAGCATATCAGCATATCATCATGTTGTAGCAGCCAAATTTGCATCTCCTACTATAAAAGAGGGTTGAAAAATTAACAAACTACACCCACATGTCAGAATATTAGAATATGCAAATGAGGATAAATTTTATGACAGACTACATCACCTTATTTGCATGTAACTTGATGCTACTGCGAGAGGAAATATCAAACAACAATTGAGGCTAAACGTCAATTCTGTCATGAATGTAAACATTATAATGATGTCATTGTATGCTCATATATTTCCATATATCTATATGCATAATATAATATAATGGAAGAGTAAACAATCCTGCTGTTGTAACAGCAATGAATTTGCTGGAGCACATTTTGCTCACATTTAGTGGTGAGAAACACATTATCATTTGCAAGGTGGGCATAATATCATTATTGACCCAAATTCCACTGACCTATTCTCACAGATCATTAGAAAAAATCATAACTCTTATATTGTCTGGTTTCGCTCTTTCTATTAAAAGAAATTTGCTTATGATATACATGTATTATTTGTACAGAACTAAGCAGCTGGGGCAGTTTGCCTTACAACTTGTTCTTCCCAACCACATTTCTATTGCGGACAACCTAAATTAACCTTTCATCATACTCCGAGCTATGACCAAACTTACAATATACGATTAACTTGAGCATTCAAAATGTACAAATATATATATATATATACAAAATGTACAAATATATATATATATATATATATATATATATATATATATATATATATATATATACATATATATATATAATATATATATATATATATATATATATATATATATATATATATATATATATATATATATATATATATATATATATATATATATATATATATATATATATATATATATATATATATATATAGTGATATATATATATATAACCTCACCAAGTATCAAATAAGTTGTGTGGTCTGCGACTAAAATAACTGATAGCTAAACAGACAGTTGAATAAAACAATAATATCCAAAAACAACTTTTGATTTTTCAATGCACAACTAACCACATTTGAATGAGTCATTTTCTCACTCTCACCTATACTCCATGTGAAGGTCAATTGTTTTCTGCCCTCTTGGCATAATAAAAAATTTAAACTTTTGCACTTGATACAGGAGCATGTGATCCAAATAGACAAAAGCCATCAAGTCTTGGACCTAGACTCTGGCTCCCCTCCAAATTTGTTATGAAAGCCTTGCCACAATACTGAACCACATTGACAAAATCCAGGCCATTGTCGATTTTATATTCCTATCACCTTTTCCATTCCTAATCTTGCTCCCATTTGTATTTACAATGAAATCTTTAAAATCTTCTTTTTTATTTGTTTTATTATTTTATTTTTCATTTTTATTATTTTCATTTTCAAATCAGACTTATGTTTTTTTAAATGACCAACTAAAAATGACATGACCTACTAAAATGACATGACCCCCCAAGAAATGACTCACATTGGCATTTGGGTATTATTCACATTTGAAGAGAGTTTATAGTCAAAATGGTGGAACATAAAAAAGATCAACAATTTCAATGTAAATAACAGTAAATCAACTGCCTCTTGCAAGAATAGCCTCTACGATATTTCCGATTCAGAAGCAGGCCATGACGTTATGACCCCCAGGGTTTCCCTATCATTTAGAACATTCCGAGAAAGCAGTTTTGACACACCTCACAGAACGGCCTGCCCTCAGTCTGACCTCAGGTGTATCAACCACTTCTATCTGTGTCCATATAAATATCCCATAACTGTCCACTAAGACCATTTCCTGTTACTAATTCTCCTTCAGAACACCATACTGTACTTTATGTATTGGAGCAAACTATTCTAAAATCATTGCAATTAATATTATGGTCTCATTTAGCATCAATGCCCTTGAGTATATATATAATTGAGGTTCCAGGAACTATTATTGATTAATTATACCACTGCATAACCTATAAATTTACAGATGAGCATTTCCATCTGAAAAGGACAGGTGAGCATAATCCTGAAGGAATACTGTAACCAGGCACTGTTTGTGTTGCTAGGGATAGTAATTACTTACTATATATGGACATTATCACGAGGCATATAAACTTATAGTGATTGACTGGCAAATTAAGGCTACATTACAAGTGTAATATTTTATTATCAAAATGAGCTTCCAATGGATTGGCGGATTTAAATATGCAAAGGCCATAAAGTATCTTGTGCAATAACTGGAGAAATCTTCAAAAATGTCAAAAAGAACAAGTTCTTCCCTTTATATTTGATCGCCATCTGGTGGCAGACAGGTGGACAATATACAAGCAATGCTGTATTGGCTTCAGGCCTAAATCAGTTAGCCTCCAACATCCAAACCCCAAAAGGCAAAAATAGCGTGAGCAAAAAAAAAAAAAGTAGCATGTCAACGGCATTGTCCCTGCCGAGTACATGCAACCTGAGTCTCAGAAACCTCTCAGGATTCTCATATATTACACAATAAGCATCATAACAGAAATGTCGGGCACACTTGTATGTTCCCATTATTCCCAATAACTTTAATTCTGTTTGGCCAAAATTGTACGATGGTGCTTCTATAGGCACTACTTAAGAGTTATAGAGATTTCTTGGAAGACATTGAAAAAATTGCACTGAGAGTTAATGTGGTTTTTTGGAATATCCAGACATTTTGAGTCCGCCACCTGTGTATCCTATATCTGTTTATATTTGTCACATCACAAGCACTTAAGACGGTACATAATGTACACAGAACAGCAATGAGAAAATCACCAGCAAAAAGAAAGGTGGAAATCCTTGCTGAAAAGGAGACTCGTTTGACATCACAATAATAAAGCAAAATAAAAGTCTTGCCACAAGGGTTCATTCAGTATCATAATAAACTGTTTTCTGAAAGGACTTGCTCAATATCACAGGAAAGTGGCAAGTAGGTGGTCTTGCCATCAGGACTTGTTCCATATAATAGTAAACTAAGGTGGTATCTCGACCTTAAAAGGACAGTCTATCTATGACTGTGCCTGGGACTGAACTAGACTGTAAAAAGTCATCTGCATAATAGGCAACAGGAACCTGTCGTGAATTCTATGCAATATGCATTGGCCACATGTATCTTGATCTCTATTTGTGCTTCTTGTAGTCTGTGGAAACAAAGCGGTTTGTACGATGCAACCTGCTACAGCTTGCACATAAGTGTCATCATTATATGCAGGCTGGGCAGTAACACCCCAGGGCCATCAGCACTCCTCAGCAACTTAAATGTCTTGCTATGAGCAAGGTCTCAACTATGAAGGCTTATTTAATATCACAGTATGCCTCCAAGTGACATGTCTTTCAAAAAGGATTTCATTCAGTAACCTAATAAAGATGTTATTTGGTCCCAAATAACATACTCAGAAGATCAAAGTTTTATTCAAATTTCCATTCATTAATTTTTATTATCAAAATGTCCTGGTGACAAACACAATCTATTGAAACAGTTTTCCTATCAATATAAAGCCCTTCATTTTTCCGTTATTTTGGCCATCATAATTGACCCAATAAAATTTTTTTTGTACGTTTCATCTATTGAGTATTTATTTGTTGTTTATCATATCTATATATTGCGTAAGGGTGGTAGGGGTTGAAAAGGCATGGAACTCTTTTCTTTGCAATCTGGAAAAATCCAAACTGTCAACAAGCTGTTGAAAATAAGACCGAGTATCTATGTGTGGAGTTTGGCATGAATATTTAATACAGACATCAGCTTTCACCTCCTACCTTCCCATTCTGCCTACTACCATAAAACACATTAATTTTACACTACTGTCTTAAAACACATTCTAGTAGAACCAAGCTATCTTTCAATTAAACCAATATCAAGAGCTGTTTCTTCTTCGATACTTCACAATATTATAACTTCAAATAAATAAATTAATTTTTTTTTATGAAGCTTATTCTCCAAACCTTATCCAAAGGTCATATTCATTAACACACGATTAACATTTTTGCATCTAAAGTAACTGAGATGACAAGAATAGCTGTTTTAATTGACAAGCAGTCACAGAGAATGTGATGTAATAGAACTTGGCAATATTGTTTTTGTCTGGCCTGTTAAATGCGTGGCTCCCAGAATGTTGAGTTGCATCCGCATCCCTCCCCCATCCCAGATGTCAATGCATCATGCTTGTATGTCAAACAAAGCTCAGTCAAGGCTACAGGTCTATCTGGTCAAAAATAATTGTCACGTTAGAGACCACATTTTTTTTAATGAAAAAAAAAGACATCAGCTGCATAAGGATATAGAAAAAGATTCATGCCGCGAACATTTGTCACAAAACAAAGGTTACTTTCCTTTCATCCAAAAAAGCAATTTAAATATCATGCAATACACACTATATAACAATCACACAATATGAACCACACAATCAATTAAGGCCAAATGAAAAAGCATTCAAGACTCCTTTGTTATCAAATTATTATATAATCATGATAAAGAATCATTTGATTGCTTCCGAGAATTAGGTTAATGAACAATTATGTAATAAATATCGATTTGAGTGTTAAAGAAAGAAGTTAATATTGAAAATGCTATATGCTATCATAAGTAAATAAGCAAATAGGTTTTTGCAATGGAAATGTGATCTTTGGTCACCATAAATAAAAATTAAATCTAAATATCACACAAAAATGTCAAAATCAAAGTTTAATTTGTGTCAAAAAGAAGAATACAGTTCTATCAGGATACGGGTGTCAATCAAAATGTCCACTTTTTTCTCAAATGAACCTCACACTTTTTTTTTGGCTAAGTTATAATCATATATTTCATAGCAATGACCAAAGTGCTTCAGAAGAAAGAATAAAATTGTCTCTCCCCAGCACAAGGAATTGACACAGGTTGCTGTAAAAATACAATTCTCAGGCCTCAAATGCCCTTTAGTAGCCAAGCAACAGGTATGCAAAGAGAATGAAGCACTCACATAAAATCATGGCACTATTGACAAAACCATAGCAACTAATATAAGACTGGTGACAGGATACAGATAAGCGTATTACCTCCTAGTAACCTGGTAGATTATCACACAGGCTGGCACTAATCCACTACCAACGCTTGAGACATTCCACCTTTAAAATCCCTCCAAATCCATGATCCTTGTCACCAGTTCAATTCCACAACTTGCAAGTCGTAATAATCCAGAGCGCGATCTTGTTTTTTTTTTTCCCCCTTGATGTCCTTTGCGTTGTCGTCAAGGCGCTGAGGCTTTGTTCTGGGATACCAAGGAAGTGTGCTGTTGGACCATATCCATAGCAAGCAAGCAAGCAGCCCTGCCTCCGTGAGAGATGTGACGAAGGATGACTCTGCTAATGATTGGAGCCTGCCAGTGGCTGCGCTACGCTCGCTACCTGTACGTGTGCTCGTTACTCCAGCTTTGAAGACGGAGCTCATGGGAGATGAACAGATCAATACCTACACCTTGGCCACACGCAGGTGCGCTGCTTGCTAATCAATACCACTTCTCTACTGTGTCAATTTTTCATGAATTTCAGATATATCTAGCTCATATAATATATTAGCATCATTTCTAATTAGGTATGTAATTAGCACCATCTGTTCAGAGATCTTACGATTCTTGCCTTAATATATAATCAAAATGATGTTGCATATACTGAGTCAAACGTCTTGTGCAAACATCTGGGGAAAGAATATTCACATATTAAATCCCAGAGCATATTAAATCCCAGAGCTCAACTTGTGTCTTAAATCTTATCACTCTTTCATTTTTAAGGCAATAAAACAATATGAAATAGCTTCTAGCGCTATGAACAACCTTTGATAGGAATAACTTATTATTATCATCATTCAAACCTGGCATATGCTTGCTGATTTTCTCAAGATGGCGGAGAGATCAATTGTCAATAACCTGTGATAAGATGACCATGGTGTAATTATGGTACCGTTATGATTTTGAACTCATTTATCTTGCTTCCTACAATTTCCTGTTTATTCAGCACTGATAATTAATTGTGATAGGAGATAATGATTTTCGTAAAATCAAGACAATAACAAGAAAGTTAAAAAAAAAAAAAAAAATTGTATGCAATTTCCTTTCTCAAAATAAAATTTACATTTCTCCATCCCCCAAATATCAAATGCCGTCTGCTGAAGATGCGTTTATGAAAACCTAATGTGACGTAGGCAATCTTTGTTTCCTAGCGGATTTTCAAACTGCTAAAAGAAGGAAATGTGCACAGTTTGGAGTGCCACCATCCCAAACTTGAGTATGAATCAAATGCGGTTTCATTTACGTAAATCTAAATGCGAGTACAAATCGAATACATCACAGAATGACATGTACACAGAGATCTCTGACATGTATGCACCAGCCCTCATCATATCTGATCACCATATATGCAATTTGTTATAACATAGTCTATATTAATTAATACATATATTTATTATTGCTCTAAGTGTTGCATACAAGAATGCAATGCACATTAATCTAACACCTGCATAACAGACTGGAGCAAAACATATATTTTGTCATGTAAAGCATGACCATACAATGTCACGAATGACCATCACATGACTTCATCTGGTCATGCTCAGTTGTTGCGTGGTACTCTTTCGTCATGCACCATACATGGCACAACATCATCATGTGATGGCCTCATGTAACCTCATTTGGTCATGTTTATGCATGATAAAGATAATTAAGGCCAATCAAAATGCATGTCACATATTGAACTCTGTTGTTATCTCTATTCTCATTGGCTGATACTTGTCATGTTGTTCAAAATGGCAGTTTCCTTGACAATTTAGTGATAGCCATTAGAATTATAAAAAAAAATCTTAGCAAAATGGAAAAAATCTGAGCCTAACTAAAATAGATTAAAATGGTCTTAATAGAATACAAGATCTTACTTACTTAGAGGGATTAAGCAGTGATTTTGAAATATACGTCTCAGTATCATAAATTTACGATAAAGATATTTGCCTTTCATATCTACTTATTGTTTTGGTTGATGCACTCCAGTAAGTGTCTGTAAAACCTATTTGAACAGGAACCTAATTTATAGCCCCCTTTTGAAAGCGCACTTCTTAATTAGCATCATTTTTATGTGGAGTGTGATCACAGAGGCACTGAAAGGTAAAATGACATCATAAAGAGTATAGCAATATGCTTATGACATCATGAAAAGTAATGTCCTTTGTATAGTGCCAGAATGATGTCAAACAGTGCTACCCTGCTTTGAGCTTCATCTGAGGTCAAAGAAAGTCCACGTTACCCTTGTTAACCCATCACGTGCAGTCTATGGCTCAGACAGACCTCTGCTGGGAGTGCAACTGCTATGTCTCAGAGCAACATATCTTATTACTCTATGTTAAACTTCAACATGTCATGAAGTTCATATGCAGATATGCTTTTTATGCACGAAATTACAGATTCAGTGCTCAATACCTTTAGAGCTAAGATCTCCAACCAGTAGTTTCAGAGAAGGACAAAGTTGACAAACAGACAGATTGACAGAAAAAATCTCATCCTATGCACAGAAAAACTAAAAATATTTGTATTTCACACCATACTTTGAAACAAAGGACACTCTCAAATGCCAAGTGATTTTCAAAACTTTCAGTACTGATTGACTACTATCTTAAATTTCATGTTTTGAAAATCAGCTTTGTCCACATCTTATGAAGCAGACAATTACCGTATTTACTCGAATATAGGATGACCCTATGTATAAGACTCCCCCCCCCCCCCCCCCAAACATTGACTAAAGGTTTGGGTCCTAATTCCTCGTCCTATATCTATATTTGAGTAAATACAGTACTGCAAACCAGAACAGGAATAGAATAATAAGGAGCATCATCTTGGCACTAATTCATCCATATGGCAGTCTGACAGCCACTCTTTTGTATGTCCATAATTATAAGTTAATATGTCTTCTGTGTGTATATCAAGCTTCTCTCCAAGTCTCTTGCTGCCAAAATTAAACCGTAATCTGAGATTGCCAGATGTCCCACTCTGTTTACAATGCAAATGACATGGTCTGCCATTTTGAAATCTGGTGGCATTGTTTCCTTGTTGTGCATCATGAAATGCCTCAATTAAACAATAAAAAAATATAAATTTACGATTTTCTTGGTGGAGAAGACAGAAAATTAAATTGTGCAACTCGTCCACCATATTGAAATCACACGAGTCATATTTTCTCAAATGTAGAACTTGAGGTGCAAAAAGCTTTGTGTCACAGTGGTGTGAAGAGGTCTAAATTCTGCAAATATTCTCCCATGTGTCAATAACAGTATGCCATCATTTAAAAAATGTTAATTAGGCTTAAGTCACAAAAAATCAGGATTAAACAAAGCCAAACCACCCAATGGAAAAATGATGCTGTCATTACGGAAACCGGAAGTGGCAGAGAAAAATGAAAGGGAATTTTGAAATCACGGTGAGTTGTTTTCATGTAATATTTCAGCTGGAATATCTTCTTGTTTAAAAATGAATATTATTGAGAGTTATGCTAATCACACCTAAGGACTGTAGAGAGAACATGGTAGGTATGCAACACGCTTTGTTTTGTATGGAGAGTATTTAATTAAAAAGTATTTAATTAAAAACAGCTTCTTTCAATTTATATGTTTCCCTATTTAATTCAAATATTGTAAATATAGACTGGTAGATTCCATATTTAGTCTTACCTAATCTTCTATATCACATTAATTATCACTGTCTTGTGAAATATATATTGTCCGTTGGGGGATTTCATCACCAAAACGTTGACCCTGAGGGGTCCACTAATATGTGACTGGCTGACATGCGAAGACCAAGGTTCAAAATTGACTGTTTTTCAGACTCAAAATAGATGTTTAGTAACTAAATGGTCACATCTTGTTGCATGCATTTGAATAGTTTGATAGCAAGAATAATTGTACAGGACAGTATTATTCAATATATTTAGATGAACTAATAAAATGAATATGTCAGTCCAGACACAAAACATTTAAGCATGTTAAGTATTGAAATGGACAATCTCTTATAATCAGTTTTGAGCCCTTGAGTTCCCCCACTTGACCACATGCCTATGGGGTAATTAACCAATTAAGTTACAAGAGGCTAGGGTGTGCTACCGGGCACCATACTGTGACCCACATGTGACCCTCACTCAGCATTCAGGTGTCAGATCTTGCACATTGATGCCACACGGAGGAGTTGTTTACAGTGTTGAGCAAACATTACAAGGGGTTTGTGTTTTCTTTGATATTTGCATGAGTATTGTAAGTGAAGCTGTGAGTACTGTTTATACATTAATTCCTGCTCAAGATAACCAACCCCTGTGGGATTGTAAGTCTGCAGCTCCACTACCCCAGTCATGCCTCAGTCACATTTGCACCGATTTCAGTAAAGATGCCCGGCCGATGTGTATCTTTTTCAAAATCGGCCGGCAGTTCAGATTGCCGTATGGGCACCGGGAGATCATCGGCCACAATTGGGCATTTTTAAGACGTCGGACGAGTCATCTCGAACTTTTAGCTGCAACATAAAAGTTGCCAGCGTTTCCCCGATGTCTTATCAGCAAATATCATCTTGAAGTGCACGGCAGGGTCCCCGCAGTGTCCCGCAGGCACATCGGCAGATTATCTTATGGCTGCCCGTGTCATCGTGTGGTGAAAATAGGATTACATTTTTTTTTAAGCCTACCAGACGTCTTGAAGACATCCTGCAGACATCTGTATCATGAAACAGACGTCTTAAAGACATCCTACAGACGTCTGCGCCATTCAATCAGATTGTTGCTGATAAACTCGACGGCGCCCAGCAGATTGTGAAGTTGGCCGATTCTTACTTCCCGTCCAGCGTCCGGTGCAAATGTGACTGAGGCATCACTAAGGCCTGGTCTGCAGACAGGCTTCAGACAGGAGGGAGGGGTTGTTTGGTAGAGGGCGGCTATTAAGTATAATATGCTAATTCCGAAATCAATTACTTTTTTTTCGGTAATTCAATTCTTCAGCAAGATGACCCTGTTGTTGCCAAAAATCAAAATCAAACCCACCTGACATAAAGAGAGTACTGTTCAATATCTTTCAATATTTGCATCAACATAAAAAACCAGCCCATCAGAAGGGATTTTGTTAATGAATCCTACTCACCAAGAAAACAGAAATAAGGTGGAAAATCTGAGGGATGTCATGATTATGGCCCACTATTGCTGTATTCAAAGTTATCCAAAAATGGCCCACTCATTCAAGATTTAATTAATTATTGCTGAATTTGAATCTGTTCGCTTGATGTTTTAGCCCACTGGTAACCGAAAACTTAGCTACAAAAACCACTGAAACTGAACCTGGTGGGGAATTCAGTAAGGCTTCTATAACATCCACTGGCACTATACACAAGCTCTGCTATTTTCTTAGACGACCTACTTTTCTCTGGTTTTGTAGCAGTATTTTTTTTTCCTGCTTAATGATAATGCAGTATATTGAAAAGTGAATACCCCAAATTTTTCTCAGTTCATCAATTGATTGCATGTAATTTATCTGTCTGTATTTTACACAGTTCTTCCAAATTAGTGTTTTTGGCACATAGTTGGTAACCCCAAACTCAAGCTAGCAAAAACTGCAAAAATGCCATTACAGTTTTTATACACAAGTGCAATGCAGCACTTTTACTTTATTCAAAACTGATACACTGCTGGTATCACCAACCATGAGAGAAAAATTATATGAAATAAAAATATTAAAGATATTCAAACTTAAACTATATATTTATGAAGTACAATTTTGTAAGGCTTTGAAGCACTATTATTGATTTGAGTCAATTTCAAGTAAAGAGATCATATAATAACTGAATGTGAAACTTATTATACCGATACTTAACAATGAACTAATATACACATTATCAAATCAATAAATTGATGAAATTGTTTCTCTTACAAACCCTTGCTTGAATGGTACCCATAAAAGTGGTTATAACCATGAAGTTATATTACACGCCATCAAAAGTTACTGAGTACTTGTGTGTGAAGTATCTAAAAGCAGTTGATCTGAAGCTAAACCATAGGACCACCTATTCATGCATTCAGCTCTACTTTTAATGACACTGCGTTACCTTTGTAAGTTTACTGCCTGGCATCGTTTCACACAAACCTCCTCTGAATTATGTTTATGTGCACAGTACCTCTCTCTTCATAATTTTCATTTTCCTGTATGCCAACATGTTCTCAATAAAACCAAATAGGATACACATTACCCTCATTGAACAAAACACCAGGCAAATTTTACTGTCATGTGAGCTTGCACGACCACTAATTATATGCTTTCATGACAGGTACTCACATTTTTGTTAATTGGCTTAATTATCCTGATTATTGCAAATCTTCCCAGTCCTTCACCTTGTAACCTGATTCCGTATATATAATATAATGATGTCCACTACCATGTTTATGACCTTTTCATTACCAGAGGTCCTAGGTCTGTGCGATGGAACATGTTCTTTTAGAACATATGACATGCACATGTGTTTTATTGACCCTCCAGGAATCTGCTTGCCTGACATGTAATCGGGCCACCAAACCATGAGAAGTGGTGGCCCAAAGTTTCTAAGGATAATAGGATGTGTGATACAATAAAGAGCATTGTACATAAGGCTGTATAGTGACTGAGTGGGGGATACTTGTCCCAATCAAATGTCTATCGTGATATGATATCTATCAAGGATTAGAATAATAAATCAAGATAGTTTGGGCCATTAAAGACCAAAAATCCTCTGTTCGGGCCATTCACTGGCCCGAACAGAGGATCTGGTGGCCCTTGGCCAGTGCGTATGTCAAGCCCTGATGTATTACAGTCTTCTCCATTCAATCAAATGTGAATTTGCCATTTTAATATTTCATTATATCTGCCAGCTAAAATATGCATTCCAAATATCTAAACACAGGCTTGCCAGACAAGTGATTCAAGTTAATAATTGAGTAGTTTGTACATTTCAAGCCTAATCCATGTGAATATTATTATATCATTACCTCAGCTAATATCCGCTGTATTATTATGAAAACGAGCCACTTTGGTTAATGGAACAATTTGTTTTTCTTGGTCAGCATCAATATAATGGACTTCTGTTTAGCAAGAAGGTAGCCTCACCCAAGAACTAATTATCTGGGTGTTATATGTAATTAGCAAATAGCATAATCAAATCTTACACCCAGACTTGATCTTCTGGAAACAGTTTCACTGTTGTCATATAAATTGTCATTCTAGCCTTATTTTCAAATAAAACAAAACGTAAAAAGGTTGAGCTTCTTTCTACAGGACTATTCATTGTTTATTGTAAATGGTAGAAGAATAAAATTCCGATATTATAAGATTAAAAACTATAAAATTATAATTAGTAAACATAGACCAATGGTATCAGAGCTTTGCTAATCATTGCTTTCTTTTTAAAAAAGATTGAAAATTGCTTCATCAAAGATCATATAAAGTATTTACCCAAAATGGAAGCCTCCTTGACAAATCCATAATAACGGTTTTATTCTTTTTAAATTTAAAAAAAATGAAAAAAAAATCGCAGAGATCTCAGAAAATTGGCAGTGAAAAAAATAGACAATGAAAAAAATAGACAATGAAAAAAATCTCAGAGATTTCAGAAAATAGACAGTGCCCTGAACATCTTATCTGTGAAGATATGAAGAGCTAAGAACTCCGCTCAATAGTTTCAGAGAAGATTGAAGTTGACAGACAGAATGACAGAATATATGCAAAATTATACAGTGATCTGTGTATCTGGTTTGTCACGCAATGTCTATGCAACATATTTTTTCAACTCTGCTTTGAATACCATGAAATGAGAAACAAAATTACCACATCTGCTTGATACATATCGTTACTATGGCAATGTGTAGTGTATTGTTTGAGGTTAGAGAACAGAGAGAGCCTATAAATGTTTCAAAGATTAAGACTCGTGGCAGGATCCTATAAACCTGGCAATCATATACATCAAATGATTCTAAATTTAGTACCAGAAGTCTGGGTTACTTTCACCTGGAATAAAAGACTTTGTCTGTAACAAAGATACTGCCATCTCCAGATAGGAGAATTGTCTGTCTGTATCATCATTAAAAACAAAATGTGACTGCACTCATATACAATATCATATCCAACATCATCTACAATAAAATAATGAGGGTTACCAAGATTATAACAAGAAAGTCTTTTTTTAAAAAGAAAAAAAAGAATTTGTATACAGTTTCCTTCTTGAAAATGATATTTATATTTTCTCATCATTTTGAAGTAGCCGTAAATTATAGACATCATTGACTAGCAGAACGCTGGATATCAGATATCAGGTTCACCTTTGTGATATCAGGTTCACCTTTGTCATATCAGATTTATCTGTCATATCAGGTTCATCTTTGTCATATCAGATTCATCTTTGTCATATCAGATTCATCTTTGTCATATCCGATTCATCTTTGTCATATCAGATTCATCTTTGTCATATCAGATTCATCTTTGTCATATCAGATTCATCTTTGTCATATCAGATTCATCTTTGTCATATCAGATTCATCTTTGTCATATCAGGTTCACCTTTGTGATATCAGATTTATCTGAGATATCAGGTTCATCTTTGTGATATCAGATTAATCTTTGTGATATCAGCTTCAACTTTGTGATATTATATTCATCTTTGTGATATCAGGTTCACCTTCGTGATATCAGATTTATCTGAGATATCAGATTTATCTGAGATATCAGATTCATTTTTGTGATAACAGATTCATCTTTGTGATAACAGATTCATCTTTGTGATAACAGATTCATCTTTGTGACAACAGATTCATCTTTGTGATATCAGATTCATCTTTGTGATAACAGATTCATCTTTGTGATAACAGATTCATCTTTGTGATATCAGATTCATCTTTGTGATAACAGATTCATCTTTGTGATATCAGATATAAAGATTCAATCATATTCAAGAGCACAAGTGTGCAGATTTTAGATCACATTAAAACATAACCATCTAACCAATGCCTTTATTTTACAGAATATTTTGTAAAAGATTATCCCTAAACATTTTATGTTTTTATCAAAATGTTTGAAGCTTTGAAGGAAATAAAGATAAGATCATGCCACAATTCTTTAAGAAAAGCGGTATATATTGATCGACTGTAAATCATTTTCACTGGTCCCAAAAGGACAGCTTCACATGTATTCCAACACTGATCAGAGCTCTATATACCACTAAATATACCAATATATTGAACTTAGACTATGTAAATATTAATCTAGTTCAACCATTGGCATGCCTTGATGTCCTAGAAAAGTGTTCGACCCTAAATAGTTATTATTGGCGAGAAAATGATTGCAGCGTCACCAAAGCATATTCATTTCATTTAAAATATATGAAATATATATATTTTTTTTTAAATATTAATAAATTTTAAAATATTAATATATTGTGCAATGATGGATCCTGGACACTTTGTATTTACGTTTCAAAAAGTAAAATGGCCACCAAACATGAATGGTAGTGTTCCACTGTCTCGAGAAAATTGCTGAATGATTTTATTTAGTTTTGCACTTTAATTTTCCCGACTTTGTGCATGATTTCCTGACTTTTCCCAACTGTCCCGACTGTGTGGGAACCCTGACAATGCCATTGCTTGGCATCATTTGGTCATGCTTTGCCATTGCTTGGCATCATTTGGTCATGCTTTGATATTGCTTGGCATCATCTTGTCACACATTGCCATTGCTTGGCATCATTTGGTCATATATCCCATTGCTTGGTATCATTTGGTATGCATTTGGTCATGCACTGCCATTGCTTGGTATCATTTGGTCACACATTGCCATTGCTTGGCATCATTTGGCTATGCATTCCCATTGCTTGACATCATTTGGTCACACATTCCCATTGCTTGACATCATTTGGTCACACATTGCCATTGCTTGGCATCATTTGGTCATGCATTCCCATTGCTTGACATCATTTGGTCACACATTCCCATTGCTTGACATCATTTGGCTATGCATTCCCATTGCTTGGCATCATTTGGTCACACATTGCCATTGCTTGACATCATTTGGTCACACATTCCCATTGCTTGACATCATTTGGTCACGCATTGCCATTGCTCGGCATCATTTGGCTATGCATTCCCATTGCTTGGCATCATTTGGTCACACATTGCCATTGCTTGGCATCATTTGGCTATGCATTCCCATTGCTTGACATCATTTGGTCACACATTGCCATTGCTTGACATCATTTGGTCACACATTGCCATTGCTTGGCATCATTTGGTCATGCATTCCCATTGCTTGACATCATTTGGTCACACATTGCCATTGCTTGGCATCATTTGGCTATGCATTCCCATTGCTTGACATCATTTGGTCACACATTCCCATTGCTTGACATCATTTGGTCACACATTGCCATTGCTTGGCATCATTTGGTCATGCATTCCCATTGCTTGACATCATTTGGTCACACATTGCCATTGCTTGGCATCATTTGGCTATGCATTCCCATTGCATGGCATCATTTGGTCACACATTCCCATTGCTTGACATCATTTGGTCACACATTGCCATTGCTTGGCATCATTTGGTCATGCATTCCCATTGCTTGGCATCATTTGGCTATGTATTGCCATTGCTTGGCATCATCTGGTCACACATTCCCATTGCTTGGCATCATTTGGTCTTGCATCGCCATTGTTTGGCATCGTTTGGCTATGCATTGTCATTGCTTAATATCATCTGTTCATGCAGTGCAATTGCTTGGAATCATTTGGTCTTGCATTGCTATTGGGTGTTATCATTAAATCAATGCACAACTTGTGTATAACACAATATAGTCATGCAGTGGTCCTATGTCACATTATTTGAAAAGTTCAAGCATGACAAAATATTTTTCCCCTTCGTGCTAAACAATCTGAAGTAAAAAAAATAAATCAGTGCTCAGTTCAAGAATAATTTAGTGTCTGAAAGATAAAGCTTCAAAAGAGCTTAACTCCATTGTTGTAAATATGTTAAATACAGATGGATTTTTAAAATCTGATGAACATAACTCTCCATTCATACACATCTGTTTTCAAAGTCAAGCTATCAGACATCACCTGATCAGCGTTTTATGACCCCTGCACAAACCATACAACATAAACTCACTTGCAAAGTGGAGAAAATACAACACCTTGAAAAAATGAGATTCTAGATGAAATATGTACAGGTGTATCTGTGATTAAAACAAACTTGAAATTAATTGTCAGGGTAAAATTTATCAAAATATCAATATATTTGTAGAAATTCCTCCTGAAACTACCAGGTATTGGGGTGGAATGTAACTTTTATTTTTATCTTTTTAAAATATAATTTCAAGGAGATGAAGATGAGCAATAAGTTTGACTTAACAACAATAAATTTGGATATCAAATTGAAAATATATAGATCTGTGCAAAAAGTAAAAAAAAAACTATTTGACCAAAAAAGGCAAAAGAATGATGACAAATTATTGAGGGTCAATAGACACTCATAAATGTAGAGGCCTATGCAAGAAAAGAGAAAGGCACAACTTGGTACATTATGCTAACAGATATAACCGAGCGTAAAATGGGCTATGTGCCATTTGTTCATTCATCCTTTGAATATAATTTAAGGTCCATTGAGAATGAAAAGGTATAAATTAAAATTCAAGTAAAAAGTGGTCAACTGCATGAGAATCTGAACTTGAGGTTTTAAACAAATTCAAAATATCAATCAATATTGATGATAACTACAATGCAGTGTTGCATTCCAAGTCATGTGTATATGTACAATATGATGCAAATATATAATCATGACAATTCATTGCAGGTTTAAAGATAAATATAAATTTATGTATCACATGACAAGTAAGGAAAATAATTTATAATATCGTTGTGACATCTATGACATAAAATGCAACAAGTTGACAAAAACAACATAGTGTCAATCTTTGGGCTATGTACAGTTAACTTGTGCTGCACATATGGAGAATTTTAACACAAAATTAGTTGATTGTCAGAGTTTCACACCTTAGTCAAAAGGCTGGTTACTTTTTCTTAAAGAGACAAGATATTTTGACATGTTATTATAAGCCTATATTAATTGGCATTCAACAAACAGGGATACAGTAAAAATGCTGGTGACATTTTATTCTATTGTCAAATATATGGTTGTATTGTGATAACTATTGATACAATCTTTCAATTCACGAACACTTAAAAGGCAAGTGTTATTATACTTTTGTATAATTCGTGCTTGTCTGGTATCATATATTCGCCAAGGTTGTCTGCATCCTGAGCTGATATATCCACACATTGATAATCAGTTATAATTATATCTTTCTGAAACATGCCCCCCTGCATTCTAAATTACAGAATTTTCGGTTATGATGGCTACTAATGGTTGTTAATACTCCATGTGTCAAACGAGATGTTGTAAAGATTCAGTATCCAAGAAATCCACCTTAAATCAGTACAACAAATGAAATCACTCATTTATTTTTATTTTATCCTTGAAACTGTGATTTCTATGTCACTGTCCTTCCCAGGCTTGCTCATATGATTGCATAATCATGGAATTTTACCAAGAGGATATCAATAAATGACATCATGAAAAATGAACAATACTGGACATTTTATCCTTGAAACTGTGATTTCTATGTCACTGTCCTTCCCAGGCTTTCTCATATGATTGCATAGTCATGGAATTTACCAAATGTGTTTTATTTGCACATCCTACTTTTCACCAGGTTTGACAATTGTATTCTAATGGTAATTAATATAATTATAATTCTCAAAGTTCAATTAAGTTAAGGGTTTTATTGTGTGGCCAGTAATTCCATTTCCACTTCAATAACAATTTGATAACAGGTTGTAAGGTTTTAGATCACACACAATACTTCTTCTTCCAGTATTGTTGAACTTTGCAACTGACATAATCAATAAAACACTTCTACAATAGTGTGAGCAATTGTCTCAGAAACATATTGGCAATCATGGCTCAAGAATTATCTACATATATAACATCAATCAAAAGAAGAAAAAGCTGAGAATAATTTTGAAATGTATTGACAATTAGGTTAAACTGGGAAATGGTTGAAAAGAACATCTTGAAACGGCCAGCATCCCTTTGTACAGAGTGTCTACCCATCTTTTAGACATTAGCTTCCTCCCTTTTTCCAACATTTTGAATCAATAGTCAACATATGTTTTCAAATTGTGTTTGGAGATATATATAAACATGTTCAGAGAATATATGAAAATTTTAAGGAAAGTGGCATTGGAAATGACAAGTCAAACCATGGAGTAATTAAGATCAAACGAGGGAAACTATTAATTAAATAAATAGATCATGAACCACCACACACAAGTGGTGATTTTAAAAGCACATAAAATTGTATATTTCTTCGTGAATTCTAGCAATGTTTCACAAAAAATAGATGTTAAACTTGTATATTTCTTGACCACCTTTTCACTCCACTTGCTTCTCAATTCCACATTCAAAGAAACAAGCACCTGTCAAATTTGGCAGGTACATTCCCGCGTGTTTACACATGAAATAGCACTTTACACTCAAGTAAAAACGTAACACATAAACGCGGTTGAATGTCAGTTATAGTTTACCTTGTGTTTTAAAGCAGATTTGGTCAAATGGTGTGCTTTCTTCTGTGTTTTCAAAGCTCGAACACCCTCGATCCTCCTCAAAATTTATGATGAATGTGTGTAACGCAGTTCAGATCCAACTACTCGCTGATTGGTCAAAATATCATGTGGTTCATCATGAGACGCACTGCATATCTATTTTGATGCTGAGCTTGTTTGTAAACAAAGTATGAAAGGTTACATGTGCGGCGGTCATGAACTTCGTTATTTTAGCCCCAAAAAAGAAAGGGATATGTCGATCCTCACAGCAAAAAGGTTTTTAAGGGATAGTAAACCTGAACAGTCACGCCATTTCAGAGTTAGTTTCCCATACGTGGATTGAGTTCATGTGCCACTCTTAGCTGCTCATCCATTTAATTTCCCAAGCTATCCCAGACCAACAAAGCTTACAGGTCAATCAAAGTAAACGGAGCCATTACCTGCTCAAGACAAATATTGCTTCAAAATATATCCTCAGAACAGAGTTTGTTTGAGATTTTACGTCACTTTCAACATGATTTCAGTCATTTCTTGATGAGACCAACTCACTGTATTGTCATGTTGGAGGCCCTTTATATAACAACAGACCAAGTCATAGATTAACAAGGACAAATGATTAACCCTTAAAATTATTAAGAAATATTTTAAGTGAATTCACTGCCAGCTAGCAAAGTCCACCTACAAGACTTGGAAAAAACAATGGGCACAGCACACATATAGTATTTATCAAAAAGGGAGATAAAATCTAAAATATATGCTGCAAATTAGAGCCCTTGACGTCTGTTCATTGTTAGTTGTTGAAACAAATAATCAGACACAAGTAATCATTGCGAATTTTGCAATATCCCCATAAATTTTCAGCATGGTTCCAGAACGAGTCAATTGTATGAAACACAGTTTATCACAACCTTACAGGATATATACTTCAAGCTAGAAATGAGGGTAAACCACTCAATTATAAACTTGAGCATTACAGAAACTTGGGTTATGAATAAAACTAATAAAACTGGCTTACAAACTGTAAACAGAGGGTAATTATTGATGACTAAGAGCCAGACCCTGAACATGTAAAATCAGGGAGTGCCACAAGGAATCAGCCCCAGGGCCACTATTTTTTTACACTATATTTACGACACTGCAGAGAAGCTAAAACATTTAAACATGAGACTATTTGCAGATGGCAGCTTCCTATACAGAATAATTGAGGAATGGACAATGAGTGGCAAACGGGCTTCAACGCTCAGAAATTATAGTGCTATACCCTTATAACAGCAAGAAAAACGTTCTTGATACAAGAAAATATACATTAAATGGTCACATCCTGCAACTTCAGGTTCGACGGTTGAACACCATCCCTATGATGTTGGCATTTTGATCCGACCACTATACATTTAGCTTCTGTGACTGACTGAAATTATCTTCCCTCTGATTCAACTACACTGGAAACTGATTTAACTCCATTGGAATGGTACAGAGCTCTGCATCTTGAGTGCAATCTTTCACACTAAGTGGAGTACCGATTGGATTTGCTTTGCCAAGTAAACTTGTAGATATGGAGATGCTTGAATTCAAATGGCATGATTTTGGATTTTTTATTTGTACCCAATACTAAATGTATAATTACACATTTTATATACAAGTACGTGTGTTATTACAATAAGCTGGTGCATACCAAAGGAGATGCTATAACGGCCTATATCAATGTGATCTTAAATGATGATAGAATCATGAACATACCAAAAGGAAGGAAAGGGGGAATATTAAGATGCAACAATGGCATACCAATGAGATGCAAATAGAGTATACCAAGGTCAGTTATGGGTGAAATAAACTGATTGAAATGAAAGGACGTGCCAATCAACATGTATAACAACTATGATCCAAGCTAAGCTTGCATATATGTTTAAACTATAGTACTAAAATTCGCCCATAGGTGACAGATTTTAACACACCAGGTGGCAGTAATTCCCACTCAAGCAGTGAGAATTCCTTGTGAAATGAGAAATGTTCCTGACAGTCCATCTTCATCATAAAGCGATAATTACGAAATAAGACTATACAAGCCGGGAAATGCAAAAAAAAAATTGGCTTCCTATCCAGGTAGGCCCAAGAGATATAAGATACAGGGTGGACCACTGATTTCATCACTATGATGTTTACAGATGAAAAAAAGACTTTATCGAGCGTAACAAGGACATGTGATTTTATTCGTCCATTTTTATATTTATAGGGACTTACAGATCATGTCAGTGAAGGTCTTGATAATATCGCGATAATGTTTACATCAGTTCACAATCACCGCCATGGACAAAACTATTCGGTGTACTCTTGTCCGCTCCTAAAGACTCTTCATGATGGTGAATAACGCCGATTTTCTGATTGGTTAAAACTAAGGCAGCACCTCTGTTGCTAGGCGACCGTGCGGCAAACATCAAAGGTGTCAGACGTCGGTCGTGAACAGGTGCCCGACAGGTAGGCGATTGGGGGCCACACTGTTTGTTTTTAGAAAATAATGCTGAAACCTCTTAATTTAGGTAAATTAAAACAATAAGCATGCCCGACAGTACAGTTGTTCTCAAATAACTAAACACAAATGTAAAGTTGTTTGATAATATTGGCAAATAAAATTGGGGAGATTCACCAGATGCAATTGAAATATGGCAATTATGGAAATGTTGATTCTACAGAAAGAAGTGATGAGCCAATAATAGAATACAAGCACCAAGACTAATGATGATTTTATAGCAAGAAATGGGAACCAACATACAGGTGTAAATGTACGTCATCGACGTCTCAAGTGTCACTCTCATGCACGTGTACATTGTAAATAACGAGTTGGCTACTTCCCGTATTTGCCTCAAGAGCTGCAACACGTTTGCTGTGTGATTGCGTTGCGACTTTTCATCGGCTTATCTCCTACACATTGGACATCTTTTTGGTTTTTTGTTTGTTTTGGGGCGTTCCACGTATTCCTCCATATTTCAATTATTGATTTGTTTTGTTGATTTGTTTATTTTTCCACATTTTAATTATTCATTTGTTTATTCTGTGAAGCTCTTTATCTATTCATTCACTGCAAGCAATCTCATTTTTATGTTATGCTTCGTTTTTACCAGCATTTAATGCTATTTTTATGGGTGTTTTGCTTATAGATTGCATTACAAAAACTACATATCAAGTCATCTGTCACCATGATAATAATATAATACCATATAATTGCTATATCAAAGGCCATTGCTGGTTCCATATTATGCTCGTCTAATAGATGACATAATTGATAAGGGAAAGTTGCTAGGTCAGAATGTAAACACGCCTATCAGCTGATATTCTGAATCAGATTTATAGCCGTGGAGAGCAACCAATGATGGCCATCTCCGTGCTGTGAGGAATACAGCCGACGACAAAAGAGCTGCGGACGACAACAGAGCTGCCGACAACGACAGAGCTGCGGATGACAACAGACTGCAGACGACAACAGACTGCAGACGACAACATAGCTGCCGACGACAACAGAGCTGTTGACGACAACAGAGCTGAGGATGACAACAAAGCTGCCAATGATAACAGAGCTGCCGACAACGACAGAGTTGTCAATGACAACAGAGCTGCCGACGACAACAGAGCTGCCGACAACGACAGAGTTGCCAATGACAACAGAGCTGCCGATGACAACAGAGCTGCCAATGACAACAGAGCTGCCGACGACAACAGAGCTGCCGACGACAACAGAGCTGCCAACGACAACAGAGCTGCCAACGACAACAGAGCTGCCGACAACGACAGAGTTGCCAATGACAACATATCTGCGTACGACAACAGACTGCCGACGACAACTGAGCTGCTGAAAACAACAGAGCTGCCAACGTTAGTGCAAATGAACTTCAAAGGCTTTGAAAATGGAACAACAGCTCTGTTGTCGTCCGCATCTCTATTGCCTTCGACTATAATTATTTTTTTATATTTTTTTAAGATTCAACTCGCATGTCAATTCAACAGCAAAATTGAAAACTGACTTTCAATATATCGTAAAATAAGATAATATCCTCACAATGAAAGTTTTATTTGTTCAATTTAATTCGAGGAAATAGGTAGTTTTATATTGTCCATGAGATCTAAATAGATCACTTCTGCATATATCAGGTGACTCCGACCCCCGTTGGTCACTCCCCTCATATCATCACTCTGAATATCTACTCCACTTCTCCATGCAAATTATGCCAATTAACTAAATTAGAACTAATCTGTGTCAAATGTGTAAATGCAAATGTGTAAATGAACATAATTGACATAAGCGACAAATCTTATCATGCTATACCTGATAATACAAAGACAAAGTCTGCAAATGTTCTCTACAAGGCGTTAATGTACAAGATTTCTACAAAGATTCACGCTCAGAAGCGTCAATTCATCTGCATGATGTGACACCTCGTTTCCACCCACTGATGATGATATTTAATCAAACAAAAACATCTCAGAAAATACAGAATAATAAGAACTTACATTTTCTCCCCATGCTTCTCTTAGGCTTGACCTATGTTTTGCGCTCATATTTCCCAAGACAAAGTAAAAATCTCCAATATTGATTTAAATAAAATCTGTCTGCACCTTGGTACTTAATGCTGCACCATATTGAACAGCTAACATTGTGTGAACTGAGTTGCTTTGGTTATCTGATGGATAACCCAGATATTGTTTATTTTGGCGCAACAAGGGGGCTTATGAGTCTAACATAGCTACCATTTATTTAATGATAGTTACGATTTTGTAATTAAGTCATATGGGATTGAAATTATATACTTCACACTTAATATAACTGTCCATAAAGTTTGTATGATTTTAAATCAAGAGACACGAAGCTTTCATCCTTCAAAATGATTACAAGTATCCATATTGAACTCCACGCCAATAAGTAATTATAACACACACAAAAGAAACTTTTTAACACTCATATTAAATAGTTCTCATTTATTTTGTCTTTAATTGTTTTGTAATGCATTCGTGACTCAACAAAAAAAACCTCACAAATTATTTTAATGGAGTAGAACTGGAGACGAATCTTACACAATATTTGTTACAATGTAAATGGGCACACTTGACTGGGCTTTATATAATTACTCCCATTCCCCAGTACATACAAAACGTTCATAAGGAATAGAAGCAGTCAATGGACACATCAAACATGCTATAAATTTAATTGTTCAAACAGAAATGAAAAGTAATGATCGCAATATTGATAGAAATTGGAACGTCCACTACTACCTGGATACGCCTGTATTGGAGAAAACTGATGACAAAGGTGTGTGCATCATGCTGGATCGATAACCTAATGTGTGCCACCACAACACAGGATCTATTGTGACAGGACATTAGTAACATCTTCATGATGCGCATCTTATCTTATCTGCTTGAGGGATTTACTGGCGAGCTAAGGCACATCAACAATCAGCATTAATTATTTACTGGAAATATTACACATAAAGACTATATTTGTTTACCATTAGTAGTGGAAATAATAATACCCGAGTAAAGCAGACTTATTTAAGCTTTGCTACTGGTCAGAGTTTTTAGCTATTAGCTTTGAGTAATTATGATACACAATCTCTCCATGTTATTAGTAAATAAGATATTATATTTTCAGTGGACCAATCCTTTCTATTTTCCATTGGGCTCAGATCTTCCATTTTTTCGGTAACACAGATATGGTCCCTATTTGCCCCCAGGTAGTGGATATGAAACACGGACCATCTGTTAGGGGCGATCCATTTGATTTTTGTGGGGTGGGGTGGGACAGCAGTACTGGATGAATAATTTTTTTTTCTTTGGTAGGGTGGATGAATAATTTTTTTTTCTGGTGTGGGGTTGGTGAATAAATTTTTTTTCTGGTGTGGGGTGGGTGAATAAATTTTTTTTCTTGTTAGCGGCGATCCATTTGATTTTTGTGGGGTGGGGTGGGACAGCAGTACTGGATGAATAATTTTTTTTTCTTTGGTAGGGTGGATGAATAATTTTTTTTTCTGGTGTGGGGTGGGTGAATAAATTTTTTTTCTGGGATGGAGTGGGTGAATAAATTTTTTTTCCAAAATCTCCCACCCCACCCCACAAAAATCAAATGGATCGCCCCTTACTCTATCATAAGGGAATGTGTAGTTATTTTTTGTGGATTTTTTTGTAGTCAGTATGTACGTATACAAAAAAATGTTTTTAAAAGAAGAACAAAGAAAATTTAACCCCACCCGTTTGTGTAAGATTTGTGTTCTTTGTTTTGATTTTTGTTTTGTTTATTTTAATATTGTTTTATCTGTTAAAATCTTGTTTTGTTTGTTGAATTTTATGTTCTTTCTATAAAATCTGGTTTGTTTGAATGTTTATGTTTTTCATTATTTTCTGTGTTACTTGTTATATTCTTTATGAAAAAAATGTTTTGCTTATGTGATTATTCTCAACTGAAACCAAGACTGGCATGTGATAGCATACAACTTTAAGGACTAAAACAGTTGGCCTTATTCAAGAAACATGAACTGTCCTTTCTTTACACTGTGAAGTGGCCTTAGATGCCTATCTACTCAGATTCCTAACTCCTCCTGTTAGTTAAAAGTGCAACTTTGCATATATTTAGTGCGTTGTAAATGTTACACTATATGGAATTTGATTATCTTTTCTACATTTCAAAATTAAATTAAAATATCAACTTTGACTATATTTTCTCCTTTTCAAACTACTTTTCCTGAAGATGACAATAACTTTTATAAATATATTCTTCAGACAACTTTGTTGACTCTAGATATTCATCAAAATGATTGCCTTTTAAAGCATTCATGATATCAGATTTTTAAGCATCTTTTCCTTCCATAATATGAATATTTATACCCTGGACTTCGTGATCAAGTCTCATGACCCATCATAATACCCCTACATATATTTCTGCACCATTTGAAAGTAGATAAGGTATATTTTGGTTGATTTCAGGGAGATTTGTATATTGTTTGTACCACAGTTTCATGACACATACCCCAAATCTATGTGGCCTCTTTAAATTGACAAAATATGGCTAAAATATGGTGCATTTGATTTTTACTTATTTTGTATTAAGCAACAGATGGTTCAAAGTTTCCATTGGAAGATGTTCATCTTTAGAAAAAAAAAGGATCCTCAATATTTTATGAATGACGTTCACAGTCCCTGACCAAAGTTCATTTTTAGATTAAGACCTTTTTTCAATTCAATTGATTCATGTTCATGATGCGTAACAAAGCGATATTTGTTCTATCATGTGTGTTTCATTTTATTAGCTAATGATAAGAACATTATCAATCATTAATATACTCTAGATTAATAGATTGATATTAAATGAGACGAATTAATTATTACGATAGTTAATATTGTGGGCTTTTTGTGAGGTTGTATTCATTGAAATGAAGGTTTTATGGTTAAACCTAAGATTTTTATAGGTTCGAGGTAAAGCACAATAATCTTTCCTTTGTGAATTCTCTAAAATCGCCGAAAAAGCCCCTTTGTGATTTTTTTCTTAGATGGTTCAAAATCAAACCAGGGATTGTGTCGTTTAAAGCCCATAAATGAATTCGCTGGGGTCCATTGCATGGTTATATTTTGATTGAGGTATAACCATGCAGTGGATTTGAACGTTTGAACCTGTAGTTTAGGGATTTTTAATTATCAAAAACCATTTTTACTTGATTGTCAGAACCCATCAAAATCGCCACTAGGGTTGATTCCACCAGATGGCGCCAGGTGCTTAATGTGTTCTTCGCAATGCCATCGAGAACAGCCATATGAAGCATGAGCTCATAGAGGCAGCGATGCAGGCAGCTTGGCCATGCAGGCAGGCGGCGGAGGCTCAGAGCAGGTGATCAGCCGATATCTACCTAGAGCCTGCTAGGGTGAACAGAAGCACATTCTCTGTGTGGATTAACCTAGCTGGCCTCACCAAACCAGGACTCTGTCGCTCGGGGCCTTTACAAACCATCAAAGGAGGCAGTTCACTGTTTTCCTGCAGCGAGATTTGGGACGTGAAATAGGCGGAGGTAGAGGAGGCCGCATGAGGAGCGGTTCGGGGCAGGATAGCAGGGTGCCATACAGTGTTATACCGGGGGAGGCAGACATTGCACTACCTACAATATAGCACCACTGCAACCCAGAATACAAGGCTCTCGCCCAGGGCCTCTCTGACTCAATATTACATGGCCACAGACCTGCTCTAGCATTGTTTTCATCTGTCAAACATCACAGGCCATCAACGCATACAACAAGACGCATATAACCCACACAAGCCATATGGATTTGTAGATACTGCACCAGCCGCTTTTCATCTTTGCATATAGAATCCTTCAGACCAGCTATAGCCTTTTGCACAACCGGTAAGTTCATTGATTTTCTGGACTTATTCCACTTCTGTAAATACCATATGAGTCATATTATGGTCATACCTTTAGTGTGCTGTGGAGCACTATAGATCCTGTTCACAGAATTGATGCAAATGTAATGGCTTTACTGTCACGAATACTAAGTTATTTCACAATTTACTGGAATGCACTTTATAACGTATGTAATGTGTATGTATATCCCGTAGCAACTGTGTATATACATATATATATATATATATATATATATATATATATATATATATATATATATATATATATATATATATATATATATATATATATATATATATACATGTATGTGAAATAACTTCTCATCATATTGCATATATAGCAACATGTCAGATTGGCCCATAGTGAGCAGTTGGAGCTATCATTTGATATTCTTTATTTATTAGTTTATGATGAAAAGGGTATCATGTGTGTGACGTGTTATTCCCCTGAGAAAAAATACCAAACATTGAGAGGAAAGTCTTTGGTATGAAACCAGCGTGGGAGATTAAAAGGTTGAGTGGGGGCATAGTCGTGAGCATTCGCACTGATTGTGTTAACGGCCAAATAATTTGGAATAGCGGATTTTGAGCTGTGAAAGCATTATAATAGTGGCTTATATTATGCGCCATAAGTTTACTAATTTTTTCTGAAATAGATATTTATTTTATTTATTGATGGCTACTATATTTATGTGACAGGAATTAGCATAATAATGATAAAAAGTAGGGCATATTTTAATAAATAGAATTCTCGTTTCAATCAATGAAGGTCTGTTATATATTATCTCATACAATTGGACATTGAGCCGAAAACTTAACTTAATATTATAACGGTATTTTGATGCGAACAAACAATAATACTTTACCCAAAACATCAATGATAAGTTCAATAAGAAATAAAGCATGGTTCCATTTGTATCGTAAGTGGATTGTAAATAGACACCAGAATGTGCTCAATAGTTTGGCACAATGTATGCTTCAATGCCATCATTGACCACGCTCCTTTGGCTAAATCTCTCTGAAAAATATCACGTTATTTAAAATCACGCCAATTAATCAGTTAATGATATTGATACCCTTGTGTTTGATATTGATCTGATGGAAACAATTGTATTGAGTCTTTGGTGAAGGATCACGTCATCTTGATTAATTAATGATGTGTGCCAAATATCATGAATGTTTCTGATTTCTTTAACCAATTAATGATAATCTAGCTTAACTTTTATAAATCATCCCATTTCTTGAGATGTTTTTTTTTACATGCGCAATGCAACAAGAAAATAATCTAATTTCTAAGTGCAAATGTACATGTAATTGGTATTATAAAAATAGATATAATATATTTTCATTATTCCCTTGCTGTGTATGGTTGGTATGGCACTCGCGCTTGGGAAAACGTACATAATGCAGTTAGCTATAAGCCTAAAATTAACTGCGGGACGTCAATGGTCCACTAACACCATTTTTTTCATGATTAAAAACAATCAGATTGGAATGTTCAACGGTCCTTGGGATAAGAGGTGATTTTCATTATTTCACCATTGGCTAGTTTAGGTCTTTTATTTCAAGATAGGCTTCTGGCATCGACATAATGTCTTTGTTCACTATGTGCAGGATGTCGTTAATGTCGATGTTTGTTAATAATGGAGGCACGTGGCTATCTGACCCCTCCCCCCTCCCCCTCCTCCTCCCCCCTTGCCAACCACCCACTGCGCAATTATTCCAGTCTCTTGGATAGACAGAGCAGATTTAATATCTTGATCACACCTCTCTTGATAAGACATCTGACCTTTCCCTGCTCATCACAGGCTTACTCTGAAGTCTTGATGGAAAACACGAATGTTTAAAAGGTCACACATTTTCTTAGTCTGCACAGGTTTGTGTCACAACCCCCGACAGAACAGAGGAATACGATTCCATAGGTTCAACAGATTTCAGATACAATAAGTGAGACCCTATATAATGCGTGAAATATTCTGTTTTGATCAGGAGGATACATTGGATAAGAGAATATATTTGTTAAAAAAACATCCTCCTTCCCTGTCTGAATGATTGAAAGGAACATAATTTGGCAGAGAGTTTAATTCTTTTTGACAAAACCTTAATTCTTTTTCATAATGTATAATTGTGAAGACAGATAATTCATTACCTTTTTATCTTAGACTTGTACAGACTAGTAATCTAGAAGACAGGTCAGATTCTAATCATTCTGGTGTTCCATTTAATGAAGCGAGAATTTCTCTACTCCTTCCATCCTAGACATAAAGATACAGCATGAACTTAATTCGCCACCAGGAATGTGAAGGTCAGTAATCTCACTCATCCCTCCCGTCCCAGACTTTAAGTGCCACCAGGAATGTGAGGGTCAGTAATCTCACTCATCCCTCCCGTCCCAGACTTTAAGTGCCACCAGGAATGTGAGGGTCAGTAATCTCACTCATCCCTCCCGTCCCAGACTTTAAGTTCCACCAGGACTAGGTGAGGGTCAGTAATCTCACTCATCCCTCCCGTCCCAGACTTTAAGTACCACCAGGACTAGGTGAGGGTCAGTAATCTCACTCATCCCTCCCGTCCCAGACTTTAAGTGCCACCAGGAATGTGAGGGTCAGTAATCTCGCTCATCCCTCCCGTCCCAGACTTTAAGTGCCACCAGGACTAGGTGAGGGTCAGTAATCTCACTCATCCCTCCCGTCCCAGACTTTAAGTGCCACCAGGACTAGGTGAGGGTCAGTAATCTCACTCATCCCTCCCGTCCCAGACTTTAAGTGCCACCAGGACTAGGTGAGGGTCAGTAATCTCACTCATCCCTCCCGTCCCAGAATTTAAGTGCCACCAGGACTAGGTGAAGGTCAGTAATCCCACTCATCCCTCCCGTCCCAGACTTTAAGTGCCACCAGGACTAAGTGAGGGTCAGTAATCTCTCTCATCCCTCCCGTCCCAGACTTTAAGTGCCACCAGGACTAGGTGAGGGTCAGTAATCTCACTCATCCCTCCCGTCCCAGACTTTAAGTGCCACCAGGACTAGGTGAGGGTCAGTAATCTCTCTCATCCCTCCCGTCCCAGACTTTAAGTGCCACCAGGACTAAGTGAGGGTCAGTAATCTCACTCATCCCTCCCGTCCCAGACTTTAAGTGCCACCATGACTAGGTGAGGGTCAGTAATCTCACTCATCCCTCCCGTCCCAGACTTTAAGTGCCACCATGACTAGGTGAGGGTCAGTAATCTCTCTCATCCCTCCCGTCCCAGACTTTAAGTGCCACCAGGACTAGGTGAGGGTCAGTAATCTCACTCATCCCTCCCGTCCCAGACTTTAAGTGCCACCAGGACTAGGTGAGGGTCAGTAATCTCTCTCATCCCTCCCGTCCCAGACTTTAAGTGCCACCAGGACTAGGTGAGGGTCAGTAATCTCTCTCATCCCTCCCGTCCCAGACTTTAAGTGCCACCAGGACTAGGTGAGGGTCAGTAATCTCACTCATCCCTCCCGTCCCAGACTTTAAGTGCCACCATGACTAGGTGAGGGTCAGTAATCTCTCTCATCCCTCCCGTCCCAGACTTTAAGTGCCACCAGGACTAGGTGAGGGTCAGTAATCTCTCTCATCCCTCCCGTCCCAGACTTTAAGTGCCACCAGGACTAGGTGAGGGTCAATAATCTCTCTCATCCCTCCCGTCCCAGACTTTAAGTGCCACCAGGACTAAGTGACGGTCAGTAATCTCTCTCATCCCTCCCGTCCCAGACTTTAAGTGCCACCAGGACTAAGTGAGGGTCAGTAATCTCTCTCATCCCTCCCGTCCCAGACTTTAAGTGCCACCAGGACTAGGTGAGGGTCAGTAATCTCACTCATCCCTCCCGTCCCAGACTTTAAGTGCCACCAGGACACGGTGAGGGTCAGTAATCTCACTCATCCCTCCCGTCCCAGACTTTAAGTGCCACCAGGACACGGTGAGGGTCAGTAATCTTGCTCATCCCTCCCGTCCCAGACTTAAAGTGCCACCAGGACTAAGTGAGGGTCAGTAATCTCTCTCATCCCTCCCGTCCCAGACTTTAAGTGCCACCAGGACTAGGTGAGGGTCAGTAATCTCACTCATCCCTCCCGTCCCAGACTTTAAGTGCCACCAGGACACGGTGAGGGTCAGTAATCTCACTCATCCCTCCCGTCCCAGACTTTAAGTGCCACCAGGACTAAGTGAGGGTCAGTAACCTCTCTCATCCCTCCCGTCCCAGACTTTAAGTGCCACCAGGACTAAGTGAGGGTCAGTAATCTCTCTCGTCCCTCCCGTCCCAGACTTTAAGTGCCACCAGGACTAGGTGAGGGTCAGTAATCTCACTCATCCCTCCCGTCCCAGACTTTAAGTGCCACCAGGACTAGGTGAGGGTCAGTAATCTCACTCATCCCTCCCGTCCCAGACTTTAAGTGCCACCAGGACACGGTGAGGGTCAGTAATCTCACTCATCCCTCCCGTCCCAGACTTTAAGTGCCACCAGGACTAGGTGAGGGTCAGTAATCTCACTCATCCCTCCCGTCCCAGACTTTAAGTGCCACCAGGACACGGTGAGGGTCAATAATCTCTCTCATCCCTCCCGTCCCAGACTTTAAGTGCCACCAGGACTAGGTGAGGGTCAGTAATCTCACTCATCCCTCCCGTCCCAGACTTTAAGTGCCACCAGGACACGGTGAGGGTCAATAATCTCTCTCATCCCTCCCGTCCCAGACTTTAAGTGCCACCAGGACTAGGTGAGGGTCAGTAATCTTGCTCATCCCTCAGCATGTCAGCATCCCCAGTTACAAAGATGTCTTTCTCATCACTCATGCCTTCACACAATAACAATCTTGAAAAAAAATCACTACTCGTGCCGCACACATAAAACATGAATGTAAAACGGAAAGCAGAAGCAATAAACAAAACAACCCAGAATAATAAACCATTCATTTCATCCAATACCTTGATTAATTTGGTTTAAGAAATTTGTATACTACCAGAGGAAGGAATGATTGAAATATTATAACAACATTTAGTGTCAACAGAAAAATAGGATTTGTTTGATATAGTCTATCTATTTAGTTTTTGCATGAGAATTAAAAACGAAATAACATTTAAGCGCCTTTTTTAATAAACCATCTGCCATATATGGTTATTTCTATAATATTATTCAACAGATATAAAAAGGATTCCGAGGCACTAATTGAAAAGAGTAGAGCACTGAGCCCCGATGACAGGGTTCTATCTTACTTGATATAACAAAAGTGTATCAAATGACAGGCTTCTATCTTACTTGATATAAAAAAAGTGTATCAAATGACAGGCTTCTATCTTACTTGATATAACAAAAGTGTATCAAATGACAGGCTTCTATCTTACTTGATATAACAAAAGTGTATCAAATGACAGGCTTCTATCTTACTTGATATACAAAAGTGTATCAAATGACAGGCTTCTATCTTACTTGATATACAAAAGTGTATCAAATGACAGGCTTCTATCTTACTTGATATACAAAAGTGTATCAAATGACAGGCTTCTATCTTACTTGATATAACAAAAGTGTATCAAATGACAGGCTTCTATCTTACTTGATATAACAAAAGTGAATCAAAAAAAGATCGTTGATACACACAAATTAACCAGCAAATTACCTCATAATACGTTAGTATTATTTCAGACACATCAACTCTGTAAAGTTTGATATAGACGCAGGAGTCATTTATGTAACAAAGTGATCAGGTTGTGTTGGAAGCCAGTTAGATTTGAAACAAGAAATTTCAATTTGGCTGGCATCAGAATAATTTCAAAGATAGTCAGTCTCCTATCTCCTTCCGTGCAGTCTTAATAAATCAGTTTCATGATCAATCTTACTCTCTGGCTTGCATAAAAAAGCGTCTCTCATCATGAAACAAAAACATTAACTCTGCTATTTTGAGTTTATCAGGAGTATGTGTCTTGGCATAATACCTTGGCACTAGGTTTTATTAATGGGAAGTTACGTTCCTGTGTCAAACTTTAACATAAAGAAAAGAAACTCGATTTGAAGAAGAAAAATATATATATATAGATGTGTTTCAAAGAAATTATAATTTTAAAAATGAAATGTCCTCGGTGTAAGTATTATTGTTAAAAACAAGAAAATAAGAAATTTTATGATGCAAAACAATTTTTCGGTTTTCATAAAAAGAGAATTTCATTCTGAATTATGATATATTTAAAAATAATACCACATCATTGGGTGTGGCTCAGACTATATATTTCTATCATTATACACCTGATCAGGACATCTGGATAGCAGGATGACACGCCAGACAAAACACTCTATCTGTTTGGCAGTCTATTCAGAGACTTATCGAATCACATTTGCATTGCTTTGACATTTACCTCAAACAGAGGTCTTAACTATAGCACATTCTGATATCGTATCCTGAACAACACCGGTGTTTGTATCAACTTGATACGTGTTTGGTTTATTATCAAGGAAAACCTATGTCTAAATCTGGCTCGGTCTGCAATGGGATGTTACCGTTTTCCTCTTATCATGTCCTGACAGATATTTGTGTGTCGCAAGATTAAATGTCATCTTATTTTAGCGTCACGACATGCTCTTGTTATTCCCGATTTTGACGCAACGATGAGATATTTGTGAATATATCGTGATTATTCTATTTCACAAATAAATAAATCGTGGTGCCATTTGTTTTTGTTTTGTTTTGTTTTTTTAATATTTTTTGACATATTTTTTACATATTCAATTACATCAATTTTATCTTTGAAGAGAGTTGTTGTGTCTCGATGATGAACTATTCCACATATGCTACATACATATAGAAAGAAGCCTTAATCTCCTATTCATAATTACAGTTGCTATGGGAATAAATGAAAAATACCTGTCAGCTAATGGAAGTTAATGCCAACAGATCAATTGTTTAGCACGTGCTCTGTATAACTGACTTTCACTTGAACTTTACTGGGACAATTTGATTTTTACATTATGACCACATCAAAAATGCTATTCTTTTTTTCTTTGGTGAAAATTCACATAACCAGTTCAAGAAACTAAAGAGAAGAGAAGAAAAGTCGGTTTGCCATACACATCAGTGTATGAACGCTGTCTGTATTGGAGTGATGCATATTTGATAAGGCTTCACGAATGCACGCGACCATAAAACGGGGTTACAACTGCGGTAGCTTGTTATGTGACCCAGCCTATAATATCACAGACAAATACTAAATACATCACGACAAACGGATATCTGTAAGTATATCAGTACAAAATATCATTGTAATATTATATCTCCAACCAAAAGACATTATATACAGAATTAATAATGCAGGGAAAAACACCATCAATAATACAATAACAATCACAGGTAATATATCACACGATTATAAATATCACAGTTAGAATGGTATATAACTTAACCTTATATAAGAAAAAAATTAATAGGACTTCAAACATTAGAGGTATGTTTGTGGAATATTAGATGTAACCATATTATTTTGAACAGGGATATCATGACGTGTTAATGACGTGTCTAAGTGAAGAGGCAGTTGGTTAGAGCGCCAGCTTATTAGCACAAGTTCCTCTGTGGTGATCCAAAGGTCGTGGGTTCGATCCCCGGCCATGCCGAGATTGAAATCATGACACAATTTCACACATGAGCCGAGGCCAGTGCCCAAAGGGTTAATCTGTGACTAGGCGGGTTGTCATGTCAACGGCTTGCTACATGACAATTCAGTGTGGCAGCACTATATCTGCTGCAAGTAGGTCTCATCACAAAATGACTGAAATAATGTTGAAACAAACAAACAAATCCATGAGTGAATGGACGTGACATTGGAGGTGAAACAATTGAGTTAGGAAAAGTCGCGGCCGAGCTGAAAGGGGAGCGACAAATGAATTCACACGTATTGTGTTCGCGTTAATGTAATTTGTGACAAAATCAGAGAGATTACCATATTAAAATATCTATTACAATATGGTATAAGAATAGTCGATACACCTTTGTCCATAATCTATTTTAGTTTTTTAGTACACACCATTATAATTTATAGCTTACCTATAACGCAGTGGTCAGTATTCTGTATTTGTGGGGAGGTTTTCGGTTACTGTCCAAATTCCATTATAAATGATATGTGGAATTTAATACAAAGACTTGCTATTTCATGTCACTTATTCCAAAGTGTTGTTCAAGGTGCCATTCCAAATCCTCTTTGGATTCTAATTTCATTGCACATGGATAGAAAATAAATTGAATTGCGCATCAAAGACTTCAATTAAGAATCCCTCATTTGTCATTTTATAACTTTTATTAGCGACTGCTTTCCAATTCTAATTTTAACTATGACTTTTGGCTGATTACTTCTCCGTGAAATGGCAGATATTACCGCCTGAATGGCTGTTAGCTTATATAAAAAAGATAGGCAATGTGGTCAAAGGCACCTACTCTGCAGAATATTAGAGATGCAATGAAAAAAAAGGATCAGCATTTTGAGCAACTGATCAATACATAAATAGACACAGAATATAACATCCAAAAAACATCAAATAAACACTAGTTTCATAAATGTGATATGCAATTTAGCTATTTTACAAAATGATAATAACATGGCAAGTATATATTATTGCACCAAAAAATATGAGTTGATAATTAATGTTTTTTGTTTATATAATAAATATTCGGATTTGGTTACGATGAGACTATACTTCACCCTTTAAAGGTTTTGTGTAAGCATTTATCTTTAAGCAGATAGCAAAGACACGCGGATCAGTCATATAATGGGTCTGAGTAGGCGAGTACTTGAGCAGTGGGCATATCCCGGGTTGAGCAAATTATATCCACTGAGCAGAGAAGGAAATCTTCGACTCCCCGCCTTTGCAGGGACAAAATGAGAGCTCATTTGTCCAGTAATACAAGGACTTTCTCTCCTTTGATCAAACCAAACGATTACCAAGGGGCTGTTTTTTTTCCTTAACTTATATATATATACACGTTTGATGTTTCAGATGTCTAGTTCCACACGATACGTTTTTCATGAAAACTCATAATTCACCACAAAGATTTCATCATATACAGCAAGGAAAAATGGGAGCTCTGAGCATATAGAACAAAACAAATATTTTCACAACCCTGTGGTATAAACTGGTGGCACCGAGGATATTTATACACAAGCTGATGGTCCTCTGTCATTATAGTATACACTCACGTCTCTCTGAGGGGCTGGGCACCATAGGCAGGACATCGGGCAGTAACCAGTCAAAACATTCAGGGATAGATGTGTTAAACCATTTGCATGACAAAAAAATTATTTAGGACAATCTCCAAAAAGCTCCATTCATTTATATCATGAAATATCATTGACAATTAGGAAGTCTATTAGATGTACAGTTTGGGAATTTCCGTTGAGTTCAGATATGATATGAATATATGAATATATATATATATATATATATATATATATATATATATATATATATATATATATATATATATATATATATATATATATATATATATATATATATATATATATATATATATATATATATATATATCAAAGAAATATATAATGGGTGATCGATACACGTGATCAGTGATTTTCTCCTTTATGGCTTTGATAGTGAACCAATAATGGGGGAACAGGAAGCTGAATCCCTTTGGTACCACTGAAGGGCGACATTTATTCAGCAGAAATCCCATCCACAATGCAATATTTATAGAGCTCTGTGTAATAACACCTCTTGTCCCTCCCACACCATTTGGATTTCCTCTTAGCACTTGCTGATGCAACCCCACCCAATTTATCCTGCCTCGGGATTTTAACCATATTGAGGATTTTTGCTATCATAAGGTTGGTCCTCCTTCTCTGCCAGGATAATTACTTTTCCAACTGCTCATTAGGAAATAGGAATCAAGAATTTGATGCAGGGTAAAAAGCCTAAAACAATTATACACCAGATAAACATAGTAATTAAATGCTGAAAGCTGAATGATTGGGATTGATATAACTAGAGGTTGGTGAGTTCTCAATGGTTTTTATGTGCTTTGTATGATGGGCAAAGAGATAGTATTTATTAATAAGTGATTCTTGTTTGAACCAGCGGTTATTTGCAAGGTATTACATACAAATTTGTGTTTTATTTGCACCCACCATTTTTGTAAATATATGCGATACATAACTGGCAGAAAATGATACAATCCAATGATGCTGCAAATGGAGAAATGTTTGAAATAAATATTACTTTTGAAATTTGGGAGAGTGGTATCCAACACAACTTTTGGTTTAACCCTCGGAAATGGTTTTGCAAATGAGCTAAGGGGATCAATATTACACCGACCCACCATGTACACCTCATATATTAGTCTGAATAGATGACCTTGACCTTCCAAGAATGTAGGGATGACCCATAGGCCGTATGTATCTATACTTTAAGTGGAAATCTTCTTTCTAAAATAGCACTCTGCTGGACATTGTTTATGGAAAGTAGATTTGGTACCCAAGGTGCAGTATATATTATAATCATACAACATTTTGTGTCAATATGTCCTGCAATGCTTATTCTAAGCTATAGGAACAACTGGGAGTGTGACTCCACATCAACATAATCAATATGCCTATCATATTCTTCCCACTTGCATCATCGTCTCAATTCTGATTGAAATATAGCAGTCTGTGGAGATTGCTTTGTACTGTCTCCCGAGGACGCAATACAAGCCATACAATATAGTTTATTTGTCTGGGACGTTCTTATCCCTCTGAGTCCCTTGTGGTATTGTAATGTCCCGTCAAGCCTTACCAATTATGCGCAGTATCAATACACGTCTATAAGCCCTCCCTCAATGCGTCAAGAGAAATAGTGTCCCCTCATAAGGAGTCTCACAGGAAGACAGAATACGCCCGAAGATACGAGTGAATGCTGTGATTCTGGGTCAATGACATTACTGTGTGTTTCTAATTATCCTCCAGATCCACGCTTTACTTTGCCTATTTCCCGTTGTTGTCTGGAATGTGCTGACAATGTATTAAAATGATGCAGGACAATTGTAATACTTCAAATGCGACTGTATGTATATATATATATTTATTCTATGATCACTGTGTATTCTGTGCTGTGATTGGTCAATTCCTGGTCACGTGAGCTTCTCTAAATTGTTTTATTGACCAGATGCATTATATTGCACGTCAATATACTTTCCACTGCACTGATGACGTCACCAGTTTGCTCTGAGTGACCTGCAGACTGGGAAGCAGACGACAGCACTTTTAGAATTAAACCAACAATGGCAGTATTTAACACAGTGATCATAGAATAAAACAAATATGTACCTGGGTGGAGTGCAATATGACTTTTTATGGACCTTCGGAAAGTGCAATATAACTTTCCGAAGGTCCATAAAAAGTCATATTGCACTCCACCCAGGTCCATATTTGTATAATATATGCGGGCATGCAACATTTGGTAAATCATGACCATATTCACTACTGACTATTTTAACTATAACAATTTTTCTTGGCAACAATAAGAGATCTAAAATACATTCATAAATAGGTCTTTGGAAATAGTTATTTGAAAATAGATCTTGAAAGGTTGGGAACGTCGGGAGTCAGTGCCAGATCTCAGTGGAGATGTTAACATGGCTGTTTGGCCCTTAAGTGATTTAGAGGCAATTTTTAGTCATTATTTTTTTAGTGTTTCCCCAGCTTGGCTACCATTGTCACAAATTAGTTTGCCTCTAACACAATACGTTTGTCTGCCCGTGAATGCATTCGCGCCTCTACGCTATCCAACATTTTAATCTCCCACGCTGGTTACATACCAAAGGCTTTCCTCTCAAAGTTTGGTATTTTCTCTTAAAGGAATAACGTCATGACCCTTGTAATTGCAACAAACAATATGACACAAAGCCTTTTGTCTCTCCACAATAAACACTCAAAGTGCAGTTCAGATTGGAAGTCCACAATCATTAAATAAGTACAAGTCGGCAAAACAAAAGATAAAGAGTGCACCAAGACTATAGGATTTAAACTGTGAGGTACAGTTTACTACAAATAAGATTTTTTGCAACTTGCAAAAGCGAATTTTTATTTGTGATTGAACAGTGGTACATTAGATACACGTGGATGTGTATGTATGCGTGTGTAATACAAGATGCAGACACCTACAAAGCTATTAATGCTTATTACTGGGCCTTTGAAATAATGTACATAAGATAGTGGTTCTTCAAAAAGAGTAGAACATTGAGTCACATTGACAAACTGCCATTTAACGAAAATGACCTTTTTCTCACCACTAACAAAGAAACAAATTTCCTTAACGAGCTAAAAAGGATAGAAAATCTTGTGAGATATCATATACAAACTCAAATCATAACATAATCTTATCAATATGATTCAGTGATGAATAGCGTATATAAGTGGATTAAAGTTGTTGTGCTTAAATATGATTAAGATATCTTTACAGGCAGCTTTAGGGAAACCAATAAAGTCTGAAGGTAGAATACTTCCTCCTGAATCCAGACCAATTCGCTGGCCCAAAAGCCCACTAAGTGCGTTGACTAGCAATGAGGTTAAAATTGAGAATTCTTGTTCCGGCAATTAGCGGAAACGCATTAATCTTATTAATCAGAATCGCATTTAAGGGCGAAGTCTTATATAAAAAGCGGTATGTGATTACCATCCGAAACGAGGCTAGTTGAAGGTATTTTCACGAATTTTAATGGGAGGACAGACATCTTGTCCTGTTTAAGGTTTAGTGTCACAGAAGAGAATGTAAATCTATTGTTTGTCAATATTACTATATTAATTATCAACATAAGTTATACATAAAGACAACGGACATAAATATTTATGTTGGAGCGCAAGCAATAAAAGGGATATAAAGAATATTCTATTAAATGAATTTGGGCTGGCATATACTGAAAGAGAAAATAATCATTTCCTTTAAATTACTTATATCTGCATCAAGCCCTATAATATGAATGTGTTTACGATAATAGATTGAAAATCACTTTTATTTATCTCACTTTATCCCAGGACCATCAGGCAATGCTTTGACACTGAAAGCCCATCTCATTCACACAAACAGGATATCCGGCTTTTGAGGTGCATTATGGGTCTATGAATGGGATCTTTATCACAGACTAGGTTCTATATGTTGAGATGTTCTGTCTATGATGCTGCATACAAATGTATCAGTTACACAACATGGCAGCTTTCTTCGGTTATATTGTTATATGATAATTATAAGACTATCACACAATACATCAACAATATCTATGTTTTTCAGACATTATTTTAAGCATGTAACCTTAAAATTATTTCTAACCTTTTGGAAGAGGGTGCTGTACTCAAATCACGTATTCCAAGCGCTAAAAAAAGGAAACACAAATATGGACCACATATTTTTAGATTATAATCTATAAATAACTGCATTGGAAAGCAAAGAAATAACAAGCTTTGGATGATCTCCATTAAATTGTTTTCATGAACGATTCCTTCTGTGACAGTGAGTGGCCACTTTTGCTTGACTCGCATAGCTGTATTGGATTGATAAAGCAGACAAAATCGTCAGTACATGGCGGATTATTCCATTTGTAGCAGTTTAGGCTGTACACGGTGATTGCATGATGAAAGAACAAACGCCTATGCAACATCTCTGTAAGAAGTGGAGTCACCGCTAGGGGTCTAGTGAATGATAGGAGGACAAAGACCTTTATTTGATATCATCTCGAATGTGCACAGGAAAGCTTCTATTTGTCCTCAGAGAATTGCTAAATATGACGATGATACTGAGCAACATTTGGTACGAGACTACAGCAATGGCGGCTTTATGGCTTAACAATTCTCTGATGTTTAGTCCATAATCTTGTGAGTCTCCTTAGATTATCCGCCAAACTGGCTATTAACAATAACCTGAGCAGGGCTGAGTTATTTGAGTAGATCTTTTTTGGTTTGTTCTATGAAGCATTTGCTAATCATATATAGAAAATCTTGGTGGAAGATCTCTCTTGGGCATCAATGTGCACACTGCACATGCCACGTTCTCACAACTCTCCATTAACTTGTAGACATGCTTCAGATGGATGCCATTTTACTATGGGATATACCCTGTCATTATGCATATATGCATATTTAATGAAAGCAAATGAGGACGACATGTGGTCATAATTAATTGATGACCGATATAATGTTAAATTATTCAAAGAATAAACAATGATGCCCAAAATATGATAATTTTCAGAATGTTACCTAATTCGTCTAAGGCTATTTTCTCAATGAGTTGGTCTTTATGATGATTTTAATAAATGTAATATAACCTTCTGATGATTAAAAATGTTATCGAATATTCAAACTATATTTTCAAACAGATAAATAATTTCTTGAATGCTATTGATGTGGAGACCTGCATGCACACATAATACCGATGCATTATATAACGTTAAGTTCGTTAAGACACAATACCCGCTAAATGCCAATGACAGTATGACTTCGAAATATAATAGGTATGATTATCCAATTGTGTATAGTATCACCATGGGCCAAAATCAACCTGCCTCAGCAGGTATGTTACGGCATTTGCAATATTCCAATAATTCATATTTCCATCTGACTTCCTCACACTATGTATGTAAACATGTGAGGTGAATTAACATTGATTAATGGCCAGATGTCTAGCGATGCTACTATTCATATGTAGTTTAAGACAGGGTATTAATAGAAAGGCATAAGACAAGATATTAATAGAAGGGCATAACATACTGCGGTAAATCATTGAGAGCGATGCACGGTCTCAAGTAGTGTCATGACAACAAAGCGTGAGTGATGAGATGTCTTCATTGTGCACACATGCAAATATTCATCAACATTTATGAAACAGAATAAAACACAGCATGCTTGATATTTAGATAGTAATATAAGTGACGTATGGTCTGTCTCTCAAGCTATTTATTCAGTTTATTTTATTTATTCAAATAGTAATTTAAGTGACGTATGGTCTGTCTCTCAAGCTATTTATTTATTTTATTTTATTTATTCAAATAGTAATATAAGTGACGTATGGTCTGTCTCTCAAGCTATTTATTTATTTTATTTTATTTATTCAAATAGTAATATAAGTGACGTATGGTCTGTCTCTCAAGCTATTTATTTATTTTATTTTATTTATTCAAATAGTAATATAAGTGACGTATGGTCTGTCTCTCAAGCTATTTATCTATTTTATTTTATTTATTCAAATAGTAATATAAGTGACGTATGGTCTGTCTCGCAAGCTATTCATTTTATTTATTCAAATAGTAATATAAGTGACGTATGGTCTGTCTCTCAAGCTATTTATCTATTTTATTTTATTTTCTTTGTGTGTGTGTTTTGTGTTTTTTGTGGTTTCAAAAATGTATAACCGATTTTGAATTGACATTTTACCTAAATGGAATCTTAAGGTGGAATTTGTATGATTGGGTTAAACAATAAATTGTTGCCAATTTAACCAATACGGGTAACATAAGGGGTTCGAATTACACCATCGTTGGTCATGAAGAGATGGGCTACATATTAGTCAAATAGGTATGGCATTATGGCATTATGGAGGTAAATTGATGAAATGAAATGAAAGTCACTGACCTGAAAATACACAGTTATTTTATATTGTCCCATTGATATTAATTGAATATGTGAAAATAATTAAATATCCGAGGTAAGATTCACCCAATTTTACCTCTACACTATTCTGCCAAAGAGAGGTAGGTAGATAATCGACTTCTGTTTCACACAGTATCATTATACAACACAGTTAACATATAATGCATAGAAGGTAAAGCCAGCTGAGGCGGAAAGCTCTTGACCAATCAAGCTGTGTTATGAGCAGTGGTTTGGACAGATATTGCTTTAATCTCTGCCAAGGTACACAAGGCTGGCCTTCTCTGATGTGGAGCATGCCAAGTATTGCATACATGTGTCTCACACACCCGCACAAAGCAGGTCTGCAGATGTCTTTCGGTGAGCACATTTGGAAATAAGGCCCGCAGCAAATAGGCCCGCAGAAAATACTCTATATGGCAACATGTGTGGTATGTGTTGTGTCAAATATTCATGACAAAAAGTCTTACCATCAGAATATATTATCTCTATTCTTCATGAATGAAATCTTATGAACGATGCTCATATTACATTGGTATCAGCGTTTAATTACAAAGTCTTTAAATCAAAACATTATCTGTCTCGATTGTGCTATATTTCTTGTTTAAATTGAAATATGACACTTTATCATTGATGTTCATATTTCATTAGTATCAGTGTTCAATTACAAAGTCTTTAAGTCTAAAACATAATCTATCACAACTGTACTACATTTCTTGTTTAAAAGGGACATACTAATATGCATATATTTAAACCTTTCTGGTTAGAAATGTTTATCTAATCACCAGCTAGGGATAGATTGCATGTGACCAATGACAATCAGATCTCAGGGATTATATAACCGTGCCTCTAAATACAAAAATATACGGCACTTCAAAAGGTAGAGCAATGTAGCTGAGTAATATTCCTGAAGAATGCCTCATCTGCAAGTGTGAGTTGCAATATTATCAAGGTGGTTAATATTACAGTTTGAATCTAAGGCCCGATAGAGTGCCAAAGTTATGTTTACCGAGTACAGACCCATCTTATTAATTATCCGTGCCTTCTTGGTTCATGTCATTATTCAGAATGAATCCATTGTACAATGACATTATTCATATCTTAGCAATCTTAATAATTATTATTCATTTCTAAACAAACCGGTCTTCGGTGGAGTTTATGTCAGACAGGTTGAACAATATTATTTCATGAATAAAGGTTTCAAATTACTCTGTTGTAGCTAAAAACAAACTATGCCTACTTACATAATTAAGCAGCCATCTATATTAAGGAGAACAAAGCTTTTACACTCATCAGGGATTGTTTACCTCTTGGTCTTGTTCTGTGCCAAGTCTTGTAGTAAATCTGCCAGATCTCGAGGGATCTTAGGCCAAATCTCATGGGAGCTACCAGTGCACGAGATGTGTTTTAAATCTAAATTTCCGAAGGCGGTCCTGAAATAATCTCAAAACAATCCTAATGCATAGCACATCCTAGATCCAGGACAGTAGACAAGTTACATGACATGTGTACAATAATTTCTAAAATTGGAAAACTAATCCCACAATGCAGCTTTATCACAGTGACCGAAGAAAAAAGAAATTATCAAGATTTTAAAGCGGAATATGATTTGGTAATGCAAATGTGAAATGCCACTGGATACAAAATATCGTCAATTTCGAAAAACAAAAATACAAAGATTCAATTGTTCTTCATTGGTCTTGTGTACAAATAAGACCATTAGCGTTTGTTAGATATGCACATATCTACCTCACAAAATAACATCATAGTTAACAATGCTAATTGGTGGAGATTCTATTTTCAATAGAAGAATAACACACACACACACATATGTATGTGTGTTTGTATGATATATTACCATGAGATTGGATTAACCACAGATCAGATATAATTTAATCCAAAAGGAAAGTTTAAGCTCTTACAATATATATATATATATATATATATATATATATATATATATATATATACAGGTAGGACCTGTAAGAGCTTAAACTTTCCTTTTTCCACAGAAATTTCCCCTTCAGTAAAAGCACAAAAAATTGTAACAAAACCCAGACCGGAAGTCACCTCAGCCTCGCAGTTCTGTTATGTCAGGGAGATGAATTGGTTTTCTCTACCATTTGATATTTGAGCGAGACAGGATCAAGTGATCTCCTTGGTAATCTTTTGCTCCTTATTTTGTATTTTTGTCTATTTCCAGCCGTTTGTTGTATTTTACAAGGGTTTTGTACAGGAAATGACCAGATTACTTTGAAGACATCCGTGTCCCTTTTAAAAAATCATTCATTTGTGATGAGGAAATCCTGTACAAACAGAAATATTCTGGTAAAAATAGTCAAATTTAGATCTGATACAGTCAGTGACTCTGTAGGGGATGTTAAATGTAAGTTTTTGAAACGGGTCAAATTAGTTCTGGAGTATGGCGCATCAATGTCATTAAATTATCACTTCTCCAAAATATGATTATTACTGTGCTTTGCATCGGGATCACTTTCATGGCATGCTTAGCATTTCTGAGTAGAATATGATATCAAATTCATAAATACTTTGATACAAAGCAGGTAAATATTTCATGATACATCAATCCTTCATTGGAAAAAAGTTATATTTATGCGTAATGTGAGTTTGAAAAGCGTGCTTTTTTTCAAGGATTTTTTAATGTGCATATATTTATTTATATGTATATTATTTCAAAATGAAACATTTAAAAAATATATATGGTTAAAATATTTTCTCATATAGAAAGGCAATTATGAAGGAAATTGAAAAGCTGGAAGGGAACTCAACTTTCCTGGCGTATTCATTCCATGTTTTGTGTCTGTTAATTGGCAGTGTAAGAAGACATTGGCAAATTAGCCCAGAGGGAAAAGCAACAATCTGTTGTGGCAGACTAAATTTACGCACATCAGCAAAACACCAAAGTAGTTTAGAGTACGTGATTGTAAGAATATTACCAACATTTTATCGAGAAAAGACTAATATTATATATGTACCCTTACTCCTTACGTCAATAGCGCAGTGCTTTGGAGTTATTAGTACTGATTTAAACATAGAATCAATTAAACTATTAAACTATTGTTGTTCTTCAAATTAAACATATTAATTAGTTCATTCCCATATGTGATCTTGAAATGGTAGAAAACATCAAAGTGTGATCTATCATCCTTACACCGTCAAGTCTTAAACATTAAGAGGATGACAGTGGTTAAACCTGTAAACATGTAAATAAGCCAAGCTATTGTAGGTTGCCAACATTGCACATGGCATTATGAAATGAACACTGAGAACGGCTCCTCCCCACATCTGTTGATTTCATCTCAGTTCATTATTGATTAAATCTCAAAAATCACTTTGAGTAATTGTATTTAATGTATACTGAGTGGCATCTGTACCAGCGACATTAATTTTGTCTCAGCAAATGTCTCCCTAACCTCATGAATGATACCTTTATATTATTGATCTTGTTTGATAATACCCTATATGAATTGGGTTGAATAAAACCTTCTGAGTTCTGAGTTCTGAGTTCATTTCAGCAGGCATTAAACCAATGTTCCAAATGATGAGGTGCACAGGATTGGGACTGTGAAATACAAACAGATAACCAGTGCTTGTAAGCTGGATTTGATGCGATTATAAGTGTGGTGGTATCATTTTAGGGAATAGACATAGACATAAAAAAAATAGAATGAAACAGCTCCATATAAAACACAAGACTTTATCTTGTATTATAGTAAGTAGCTTGTTGATGTTATCGGCCCGGGGTGATCATCACGAAAATACTATGATACATACCTTAACCCTAGATCGACGCATAAAGGTCATTCAGAGTCATGTATAAAGCAAACATCTCCAATTATTGACTTCATTTTATAAAGGAATATATGCAATATTATTGATCTTAAACCACAAAAAGATTGTGCTATATCCAGAACCTGATGCCGTTGTTTTTTCTGATTATTATATCATAGTAACAATGTTTATCTAGATCTAGCCATGGCCGAAGCACCTCTCTGGTGATCCAAAGGTCGTGGGTTTGATTCCCTACTGTGCCGGCAATGACATCACTATACAATTTTTCATATGAGCTGAGACCCTTGGCTGTAGGGACAACCCGTTGTCCTTGTAAATTTGCGATCGGGTGAGTTGTCATGTCAAGGACCTGCGACATGACAATTCAGTGAGGCAGCACCATGTCTGCTACAAATTGGTCTCCTCATGATATAGTTGAAATAAAGTGACGCGAAACCCTATAAAACCAAACTCAATAAATTTCATCTAAATCACCACTTAGGTCAGTATCTCAGCATATAGGCCGATCATATTGCAAAGTGGAAACAGACATATACATTTGTGACGTGATGAAGAATAATTTACAAATTACCATATCATAACCTTTATTTATGAGGCGCTGTTGTTTTTTTAGTGAACATTGAAAAAAATAAAAAATAAATTTGATCATGCATAAGCGTGACCATACTATGCCACTAATGGCCATCACGTTTCATAGGCGCGAGGAATACAATTGTTACTAGCGATGCTGACATATTGATGGTGCAATGATGTACACAATTAATTGGCCAATAAAACAGTAGTAGCATTTTAGCATGTGCCTAATGTGTGATTTGAATTAAAGGGGAACTTTCTAACTGTAGAGAACAAGGAAAACCCAATATGAATATGTGCATGTCATTTTAATATAAGCATCTAGGTGTTGGTTAATCTTGGATACTCCATTACCATTTCTGGGATACTATTTGACTATTTCTGGGATACTACTTGACCATTTCTGGGATACTATTTGACCATTTCTGGGATACTATTTGACCATTTCTGGGATACTACTTCACCATTTCTGGGATACTACTTGACCATTTCTGGGATACTATTTGACCATTTCTGGGATACTATTTGACCATTTCTGGGATACTCCTTTACCATTTCTGGGATACTACTTCACCATTTCTGGGATACTACTTCACCATTTCTGGGATATTTGACTATTTCTGGGATACTCCTTGACTATTTCTTGACTATTTCTGGGATACTTGACTATTTCTGGGATACTCCTTGACTATTTCTGGGATACTCCCTGGATATTCCTAGCAATCAGACAGGCTACTTAAGTGAGAATAAATTTATACTTTCCGAATTGATTCTCAATTTTTAATAACTATTTAAAATAATGGACAACTAAACTCTGTCTGCACCACAATCAATAATGTACTGTAAACCGGTACACCAATTACAAGCACTGTCATCCAGCTGAGTTCCATCATGGTGAGTTCTATGTTATCTGCCAATTGACTAATCTATCTTGGAAATGTTATAATTGGATGTCGCCCTGATAATATCCATACATTATGTTGAAAAGGTTGTAAATATTTCCACATCTTCCAAAGTAAAGCTTTAAAATCCACCAGGGTTGTGATATGCATAACAATAAACGAAAACACAGGTAACCCTTTATATTAGTCAATGTTATTTGTTTGCCATTATATATTCATCCATCCCCGAAGCACAATACCTCACTTTACATTGCACATCAATGCAGTCATCTAATATTAATATCAGGTGCATGTATAAACTTTGTAGATGTCTCATTTATTCCCTCTATGGACGCCAGGCGTATATTAGCCTATAATGTATTTGCAACTTATCAACGTTCTCAAATAACAAATGTATATATAAATGTATATATATATATATATATATATATATATATATATATATATATATATATATATATATATATATATATATAATACTCGTGATGCTCATGATACTCATGATGCATATTTTAACTATAATATTTTCAACATAAATAAAACACATATCTATATAATAAATACCTCTATGTTTTACCTTTAAAAACCGCATAACTAGCCTTAAATTTAGTATGACATGCCAACCGTGTTTAAGGCTTTGATGCTTAAAAGAGCTTAAATACGGAGCCTTATTGAACTGATCAGGGCCGTTTTAGTCATGTCAAGAGCTGGATTGTCGGGAATGTATAAGCAGCTCACAAGGTTTGAGTCAGAATGACACAGACAATCAATACTAATGTCTCCTCTCTCCATCATCAGCAGATATATGGTGATGTCCCCAATCATGTCACTTATGAATTATGCATTAAGGAACACATAATCTACAAATGATGACCTGTCACATTCCCCATCAGCCGTCATCCCGGCTTAACCTTGTCACCTATCTTAATTATTGATGCATATGTTTACAATTCTTAACCAGATGTGTTTACATGTCTGAATCAGCAAATAAGTACATTACTTGCGTGTAAATATGTATGCAAGTGAGTGACCTGTACAAATCATGTTATTTTATATTTTTAATGTGTATCAGAGAACTGCTGATACATGTTTTTTTTTCTACCAAAGCTAATAGAATTTATACAAATATATCGTTTTCATTTGAATAGTGTGTGTCCATGACCTACAAGGAACACCTCAATAGTTTCAGTATATTAAAACTTATTGTAATTAAGGATAACAGGTACTTCTAAATGATTCTATAAATTAAGGATGTTTCTTTTGAAGGTATCACGCACCACATAATCAACAAAGTAGTGGTCACGTTTAGAATTCTGTAGATTATCAATTATCATAAGCTGTGATAAAAATAAATAACTGGGTTACCCTTCAATTAAATACATCATTTCATTGGACTGAAACACTGATTGACATCACCATCATATTCAATTCTCACTGCGTGAGTGGGCACTGCAGCCACCTGCTGTGTTAAATTCTGTTTCACACGGGTGAACTTTGAAGACATGCAAACTTGCCTCATCGCATCAACAATTGTTCATTGACATGACATTTTATTTCAATCAGATTTCTTCGTTAATAACTCTCTTTTTATTCTTCTCAAGATTGCAAAATTGTTTAATTTTTTTTCTGTTCGTGTTGTATTTCCTTTACAGCATACTGATGGGTAGTCATATCAGCTGTCATGTCTACAAACCTATTTCAGCATGTGTTGTGTATATGACACAAGAGACAGCTGTTTGACCAAAAATGTTGACACTCAAGTGGTGAAAATCGAAATGTGTTTTATTTTAAATCTTCCAATACAAAAACCTTGTGATCAAGAGTAAAAACGATTCACTATATCAATTTTGTATAAAAAACATGAGACACCACAGTCTTGTGTGCATTAACCTCTGCAATGTCAAAGGGCGTGTCTGTCTGTTTGTGGTGTGCTTCGGGCTCAGGCAGAGACGGAAATTATACCGGCTACAAGTTGCACAAGCTCAAATGTCTGTTTGTTTCCCCCCACACTGAAATAAAGCAAATCCTGGTATCCTGACATAGGCCTTCTTAAATATCGTCCAACTTGGACAGAGAACAAAGATTGAGTCAGAATATCTCTCAGGAATGCAAAGAGCATTTGCATCTGTAATGTTATATATTTTCTCTCAGGGCGGCAAAAATAACCGTTTTATACATGAAGAAGATTTGTTTTGTTTTTTGTTGTTTTTTTGCAGTAATCAAGACCTCATTTGATATTTGTAGATAGAACTGCTTACCGTCAATATAAAACATAATACTGTCATATCAGGTTTAATGTGTTTGTGCACAATCTCTCTCCATTGTTAGACTGACCTAATATGAAAATTGTCATGGCATTGTGAGCTTTCTGGTATCAGATGATGAATACTGGGAATAAATGGATGAGATCCAATTGCAGCCACCGCCTCAATATGTCCATATTTCCTCATTAAAGCTTGTATCCTAGAGGCGGAGCTCTGGATTAAGCTCTTCTGAGTTGTATATATGAGCTTTCACAGGGGTGAGGTATGGGTCACTCTGCCATATTGTCAGACTTGCTCTCTAACCTTATAATGTGCTACACCTCTACATCATAAACAGTACATTAACCTTCACCCTCGTTTACAAATTGATTTACATCCTCAGAGCATTGCCAACTATGGCTGTTTATTTAAACTGACAAGCTTTCTTCTGATTTTGCCGGATACCAATTCCCATGAGCATAAAGCATGTGAGTTCTCTTTGTTTTAATATGCTGATATTTGCATAGGCTTGTACTATTTATAGTCCCAACTGAAAAGTGTTGGACACAATGAGCTCAGATACACTTCTTTGCTGTATTATTGAACCACACATTTTTTCATTGGACAGATTATACATTCAGTCTATTTTCCTACTACATCTTGCTTTGGGTTCACTATCATAACACAATAAACAAAGAGAAGAGCTAGTAATGCTGGGTAATATTTTCCGAGCTACATTTACATTTCTAATTCTGATAATCTTTTTACTTTAACAATAGTCATGAAGATGATTAATGCGATCAGATGTCCAAGACATTTTTTATTTTAATCATGGATAATTTTGTTTGAATACAAGTCTGTGTATGTCCATATCGGTTTTAAAGAATCCCTATTTGCCTATTTGATGTCATTAAAAGTATGGTGATAAAGTATAAAAGTGAGAAGCAAGAGGCTGAATGCTTTATATGTATCAGACAGGAATTAGCTAAAACAACACCTAAGAACCAGGAAATGTACCATTAAAAAGAGACTCGCATCTGGAAAGACACAACCAATCAATAAGTGACTACTCCTAATGCTACGGACACGAAGATGTTTATCAAAGCAGAAGTTTTCGTTGCCTATTTTTTTGCCTATTTTTATATGTTTTTGCAGATTACAGCGGTATATCATGTAGAGCTAAAACAGAACTGTCCCTTCCGCTATCTATAAACCAAATGTTAGAAAATGCTTTTATTTCAACAATGAAACAATTCAGGAAAAGAAAATCGGGAAAAAATAAAACATCCATTCTCAATTCTCAATCAGAAGGGTTTGAAATTAGATAAAAGATTAATAACGCCATTATGTGTTAGGTCACATAAAGTTAGTCGGAAAAGGTTCAAAATCTCCTAAAAGCCTAACACTTAATTTCAATAATACTTTCAATACAGTATGGCGCTTTGCAGTTCTACATAAATAAGCCAAGGACTTAAATAAATAAGAGTTTTATCCTTAAAACTGATTATAATAAGGTTTTAAAATGATACTATCAACAATGTATCCACAGTATCATATAACGTTCTTGAATCTGGTATATAAGGATGCAAAATATTGCATCCTTATATACTAGTAATCAAAATCAATACATTCAATTAAGATTATGTAAGGCATGAAATCCAACTGTACATAAGTTGCTGTTGTTTCTCAGTTTTGCTCAAATTAGCACATGCAATCTTATCACATAGTCCTTGAGCGATAAATGAGAATGACGTATTCAGAACAGGCGACCTTTCACATAGCTGAATGTAATGTAAACATATCTTTACCTTGCAAGCATTGTCCAAAAAACAACTGACAAGGCTCACAAAAGTAAAATAAAATGTACCATATATTTGATGAGATTTGGTATTTGTTGACCTTTAGGTTATTTGTAAGGAAAGTTAGCATTTTGAGATATATTTTTTTTTCACTGAGTATGCAATTAAAACAAATGAATGATGCTTGTGTGGAATTTACTATGTTGTACCCAGGGTACCGTACCCAGTGAGTGAAGGCCAGAAATTTAGTTCAGTATTCCGTCATGTGAAAACTATTTAAAGTTTTATGATAACGAGTGGCGTCGGGGCAGGAAATTGGAGACAATCTTGACAATGTGATAGAACTCAAGTGCCTATTGGGGCAGAGTGGAGATTCATTTAAAGATGCTTATTCGGTTGGGACCCTTTCAGTGTGACTTTCCAAATGTGCAATTATCAGCAAGCCAACTGCTATCAGGCAGCCTATGAAACCTTGAAAAGCTGAGCTATCTATGGTCTGGTTCTGACTAATGAAACCACCATCCTGCTCTCAATATAAAGCACTCAATATCGCTCACAGAAACTACTCTGCGAAGGGCGTATTTGTTGGTAATATATGCATTATACAAAATATATTCTTCTAATGTTATATCCATAATTTATTAATATTTTATTCATATTGTGCCTCCATGCATCTCTTGATTTTTGTTAAAGAATGTATTCTTTCATTCTGATGTATTTGTTACTTTAAACACCATTAAGAAATATTGTCATTGAATTTTCTTTTTCTGATATATAAAATTGATATTTTAGGGTAATAATTTCAAACCTTCATTATTTTGAGATATGCCTCAAAATAACCTTGCATTCTAACGATGTACATGTTGTATAACAATATTATATGCGCATGTTTAAATGAAAACTATAAACATCTCTTTTAGTAATCAGTTGGGTATTATCAGTGAGATTCGAAGTTTGAAAAACCTGTATCGCCAACTATCTTAAGCCAAAATAATATGCTAGGCGAGATAATTACCATCCTGAAGATACTGATACCGCTATCGTTCACCATGGTAACATAAGGAAGACCATGTATTATCCATGCTTGGCGAGATATCTGCCATCCTTTGGTTGATATCAAATGAACCTCTCCATGGTAACAAAATATCAAGAAAAACTGGTTTCCTAAAGAGCAAGGTATCAGATACAGTTCGCCATGGTAACATAAGGCCGAGAAAAAACTGACTTCCATACGAGGAAGGATAACCGGTATTGTTCACCAAGGTAACATAAAGCAAAAAAAACCTCCAATACCAGACTGGATATCCGGTTTTGATCACCATGGTAACAAAAGGAAAGACACTGGCTTTCAGCTTTATAAGCTATGTAGACGTACACTTTCATTTCATTATTGTATGCTACTCTTCAGAATTAATCCTTCAGAGGGTCATCAAAAGAACAATTTTTGGCCAAGCCGTAAAAGCAATTTATTTCCCTGGAGATAAAAAGCTGGTCTAGATCAAATTGAAATTATGTCAATCTTCAGTAGTACAAGAGGTGTAACAGTTTAAATAATCCCCACAAAACTTTCAAATTATGTTAGCAGTCAATGGTACACCATGAGATTTGCTTGAAGGTTTATGAATGTTTATTGAAGGTGATAATGATAAATATAAAGAAGGAATACGATAACCTTTTTTTGTAATTTAGAGAATATTCACAAAATTGGAATATGAAGTGGGAAAGGGCAAAGAATATATGATGAATCTACAATTAATCTCATTTCATCTAAAAAAAACTCATATGTTGGCCTTGTGGGATGGATAATTCTAAACATTAATCTAAAATACACCACATCATTTTATCCTATTGTCTGTCTGCTGTGCTATTCCGCTGTGCTATAAAATTAATCATGTTCTATTCACTTGCGACTCACCCAGGCTGTCATGAAATGCACAAATGATCACTTTTTGCTGTTATATTGATCATACTGAGCTTCATGTACAACAATCGCAGCATTATGTGAATGGATTCTGGTGGATGACAGATTTTCATGAATGGTTTGCACCGTAAAGTAATTATAGTAGCAGAGCCTACTAGAAATGTCCGAATGACTGGCAAACACTGCTAATGAGTTTTAGATCTGACACATTTAATTGAGAGATTTATAATGTAATAATAGGGCGTGAAACATTTTTTCCTTCCGCATACTGATATCAAAAGCACAGAGATGCACTTCTTAAAAGCATTGGTGACATTGATGAGAAGGACTGCTTTTAATTGTGACCTGTGTGATCCTGGGAGAAGTGAAACCTCATTAAAATTCCCCACCTTGGCTTTCTTACAACCTTTCAGGTACACAATTCCTCTATGGAAATCCAGATCACAAGTCTAAATCCTAATGCATCTTTTCATAAATCATATATCAAAATCAAGATTTGCGGAGGGAATATATTGCATAGATCTTTGCAATGACATTTACTGACAATAAAATACATTTAATTTTAAAGTTTCAAATCGCACCTACACTAACATGTTTAATGTTCGATCAAATAATTTGTATTATTTCAAATACATTATTGTACCTTTTTCCGGTCCGTTAAAATCAAATAATTCTTAAGTGGGAGAATATTATAATTAAATGAAATGTGGAAATATTTCAGAATTTTGTGGATAGGTTTAATATGATACACTTAACATTCCTCATGACATAACGCTCACATGAAAACCTCAGACATCTCAGATTCACTTCTTAGAAGCATAGTAGACCATAAGGTGGATGTTTTGTGCCATTAAGATGATTTGTTGACAAAGGAACTGACCACCCAGGCCTGAAGTATACTGAACCTTATACACAATATACAAAGGAACCGTTGAGATATTATGCCTTTTACAAGAAAGCGGTTGTCATGGCAACTTGAATTCTGGCCTTTGGTGGTCTGAGGTGATCCCAACCGGATCCCAGGGGCATTGAACAACACAACACCTCATTTGGAAAGACATTTGCAAAATATAGGCTGTTTCCTCCTATCCCATGGTTATGTGGAATATATCGCTGTCCATATCAGCCATCTTGTCTGAAATCGTAATGTTTGAAATAGGCTGTCATAAAGATTTGAAATATTGTATTGTATATATGTATATATTTATTTGATTATCATGGAGGTATGAAATGATACGTTGGAATCTATTTAAGAAAAAGATAATAACAATTTTGAAGCTAATGCGGTTTAATTATCTCCCTCCTATTGCTGTAGATTCTCTTGCCTAAAGTACACGTCAAGGAATTTTTGTACGCTTTGACAATCCCTGTTTATGTAAAATTTGGCCTTGTCGACAATGTAAATAACCTGTATATTGTAGACCATGTGATAAATGACCAAGCTCTGAGTCTCCAACCAAGTATATCACGTGATGGTCATTTTCACTGATTTGATAAATTTTGAATGCCAGATATTGATATTTGAGCAGCAACTGTTAGGACCTGGTTTCTCCCGCTCATTTCAAGTAACAAGATGTTTAATGGGATTGATATTTCGTCCATAATGTCAATCACTTCCGGTCTCTGCAGCATAAGAAATCAACCTGACCATTGGAGCCCCGTTGATGTCAACGCTAACTGTTGGGTCTCATTCGTCAACCTCATTGTGACCTTTAGTGCGCATGACTCAATGCCAAAATGCCACTTCTTTGTGACCTTTCATTCTTGGAGATGACTGAAAGTTGAGCTATGCTGCAGGCTGATTTATGAGATGTGCACAAACATTGACAATATGGCTACTAGCATATCGCTAGTATAAACCTTATGTATATTTGTGATAAATCTGTAACAGCTTTTTATTATGAAGCCCTCCTACACTTAAGATATAAGAAGTGTGCTACAAATTCTACCGGTCATATAAATCATATCCAAGTTTTGTGATAATTCTTTAATAGCATTTTATTCTGTAGCAGTATATTTACGAGGGATGGGAAAATATTGCCAAGTTTCCCAACTTGGGAGTTCAATAATTCTCTGCAATAGAATGTAATAGGAAATGTTGAAATATTGATTGTTTAATACCGTAATGCAGAATACTCTCTGGGAATGGTCCGCTGATCCTCTATGTTTACATGAGGCAGCCAAGAAATATTAATATCTCACTTGGCCAATTAAGGATAAAAGTATATTCCTACAATATAGTCCTCATTTGGCTGTTTCAAATATAGAAATCTGAGCTTTAAGCAAGAATGATATTTGCTTTTATTTTCAAGGATCCAGAACAGTGTACTGCGGCGTAGAGACTTCAGACTGGCTTGTGTAATATTTGAAAAGCTTTATATTTCTTATTTGATAATTAATGAATCTATCATCCTCATAGATATTCATGCAGAATCAATTAATGCGCCCTAAGGCAATAATTGTAGGTTGTTTTGTTTAAATCATTCTAATTAAACATTATGTGATTTCATTAATAAGAGATCAGATTTTGTAAGAGTAGGGAAGAGGGGTGCTTCATTAATCCGTGACCTTATCAAGACTACACGATCTGCATCTATCATTTATAACCATTATAATTGTGTTATATATGAAAGTCCAATCAGAAGGGAATACTTATATGCAATAACTTGAAAATTAATCTCAAAATTGTTGATGTTGATTTAAACAAAAAGTCTCAAATTTAATGTGTTCCATTTTATTTTCTGCGGGACCGATTGGGGCCCTCGACACTCATTTTAAGCACTGTATATGTGCTTTTCAAATAAAAGTTCCACATGAAACCGCACGTGATAAAAGTATATCACTATGATAATTTGGTAGTACTGGAAATAATGGGAATGCCCAATGTCGTTAAGTTCTGTAGATGAAAGACGTTGCAAAATAATATGCGATAAACATGTATTTATGGCATGTTGCAAACGGGAGAAATTTGATTTGTTACCACCTCTGACAGAAATTTGTGTCAATTATCGTTTGATGTGGCTGGTTTCGGAATGGGGACTCTCAGCATATGTTTTGGCCTCCCCGGGGCAGATATTGGGGACTTAATTCTATTATTACAAAACAGATAAACAATTCATCTATATTTATTTCCATTATTACAAAACAGATAAACAATTCATCTATATTTACTTGTTATAAGTTGTATAACATATTAATCATAACTTGATAGACTATTTCACTATATCTGGGGACAATCCGAAATGTATCTGTAACATCCTATAATAACTCACACGTAGTACATGTGAATATGTTTCTGCATCCAACCTGTGCTTTGGGAAGTCGATTCCCATTGGGATTATCTCAAGATAGGCATATCTATATCATCATCACAACCAAAGCCTTCCCAAAAATAGCTTACATATATGATCCTAGCTGTCTGTAATTTTGTCAGGACCTAGAACCTATACGCGATGCCTTGTATTTGTCAACTACTGATAGGGTCTAATCAGGCTTTGATAATAGAGAGGGTTGGTCTAGTCTCGGCCTTTATTGTTATGTCTTCCAAGACCAGGCGATGACTTATGTTTGACCCTGTTGTATATCTGACAACATATATACCAAGCCAGGTTTATGTCAACACGAGCGTGCAGTTTGAAGGGAAAACACTCCCTCTGCTCAGGCCTAAGTGTGATCAATACAAGAGATGCCCAGAAGGCTGTGGCTGGATCCGTAATAAGTAGTTCTGACATATTTTTATACATACACCTAGCGCTATGCCGTCGATAATGGTGTAAAACAGTGAGCATGCTCACTGGGTGGTAAGCAACTCATGCGGTCCTATGCTTAACACTGCTTAAGTAAGGCGAGGTTGTCAGTGACCATTTCACTGTCAGACTCTGCAAATGCATAAAATCTCTATGTTTGTGTATAGAAAATGCACAAACACGAATTGTCTGCTGTTGAGGCGTCTTTGTCCCATTTAAAATGCACTGCTTATTGTTTTGTATCTTATATCCATCATTGAATTCATCAAGTTACTCACTGGCAAATTATTCTTTACCGCGGCTTTTCCAGCTCACTGTTGTGGGTGGTGGTCGGCCAATATCAAGGAGAGGCGTTATTTCCACTTTTCCACCATGTTAACTACATGAGGTGTTCCAATGTGTATATTCAGTGTGCCGTGAACACACGCCACAAGGAATCTATTCTAACCCCATACAGTTCACATTTGCAGTTTATACTGTGGTGTGGCTCGTGCCTGTGGCCAATGAGCAGTGAGCCATCAGTGATGCCTAACTCGATCATGCCTCCTTTAAACATGAATAAGTCATTATGTACCGCTTGCAATCAGAAAACCAAGATGCCCAACACTTCCTGACAGGTCTCTGTGCTGTATTAATGGCGCAGAGGCAGGCGGTATTACTGTGAGCAAAGCATGCACACCATGATGGTGTATTTCTTATTGATTCAATATCTCAGAGGAGGATGTAATTATACCCCCCAATGGTAGTGTTTTGAGTTTTGTCTGCGTAGGTTGGTTTGAGTAGGAGTCTCCAGCTGTAAAAGCTGGTTCCCTGAGAAAGTCATCCTCAGCATAAGACAACTCTTATTATGCATGATTAACAGAAGCCATTACCTTTCATGCTGTCTGTCATTTTCAGAGATGTGAGCAAATTGCGTACTGACTTCAAAAGGCAAGCGTACCTTCATTATTCAAAAGAGTCTTTTGTCTTTTGTAGATTTTTTTTTGTATTTTCCATATTAAACAAATACAAAGAATAACATAATCATTCAAAACTAATTTATTCATAAATCAATTTTAATACCTTTTGAGACCTGACACAAGGCAGTCATTTTATGCAGAAAACTTCAAAAGATTCATTAAACACATCGTATCAAACAGTACATTTGAATTATTTCCCATGGACAATATTGTTTGTATTTGTCAGTCTGTGTAACCGATGTAATCTGTATTTTCTTTGACAGACAAGTACGTGTAAAAACTGTGCAAATGATAGTTTTGAACAGCCAATTGTTCATTTTCAGTGGGTAAGGTTATAAACATTGAGATTTTTCAACCACACGTAGTAACGTTGGCAATAGAAATAAGATATATAGAACATTTTAATATCTAAAAATCACTCGTGTACATTTATAGTTCTGGTGACACTCCGATATAATTATAAATATTCTTTTAATCATGTATTTTTGTATCCTAAAAATGAAGAGTATTTAACAGAAAAAGAGAACTTCAAAAGTAACATATAATCTTTAAGAATGGTTAAACATGTATCGCTATGCTTGGGTGGAGGTGCTGCAATGGTAGCGAATGTATAACAGTTGTTGATAAGGATAAAGACAAGTCCTTGTCTGACACCTTGCGTCCATTATAGCTTAATATGATTGCATGGCCTTGTTGACCCCATATGCTCCTGAAGCAAATGCTATTGGACCTTTACAATGTAAAAAACAGCTTACTTCTAAGGAGAGTGTCAACAGTTGCAATATGCCATGCAGCAGGCTGAACGCGTTGAAGGTCTAACATGTCTGCCAGGTTTGGTTTTACCATTGCTGATGGACAGAATGTATTAATGGTGAAACAATCTTGCCATCACAAAGCTAGACCATTCAGATAGTTATAAAATGTTGTTGAGTACCGAGGGCCTGGGATTTTTGTAAATTAGCAACTGGCAGGTGAACAATATCAATTAATCATTTATATTGGCGTTGTGGACAGTGTGTCCCATTTCCGTTACTCTAATTGTATTTGTCCATTTCCGGCGCACATATGACTTTTGTGCCTTAAACCTAATGATGAAAATCCTTTCATGTAAATGCAATAACATATGAAAAGATTGTTATTGATATTACAATCATCATATGATGATACACATATGTACTCGAATAATCACCAATAAAGGATAGTGAATCAAAATAACAGGTTTAGACTCCTTAGATCATATATATATATATATATATATATATATATATATATATATATATATAAATGTGTGTTTGTGTGTGAGTTTATATCAACATATTATCAACTACAGTATACTTTTCCTGCAAATTATTTCATAAGATACAGGTTATGAGTATTGAGGGCCCTCGTTGTGGAAGGTGTATGCATAGGGAAGGAATTACGATACAATAACATTATAGGACAGTCTGATCACCAATAATCTGCCATAAATGATCCTTGCCGTTGGATATGCATTTATGGAATGTCCTCTCAACATGTGTCAACCTTATTTTATAAAGTCTTAAAATGAAAATCTACTGGATAAGAATTCATCTTTAAAATTAATTCACATTTGAAATTAATCTTTGTCCAATGTGAAGACATAGAATATTTGATTAAAACATTTGTGTGTGTTTATTTTTTCAGCAGTGGGCGATAATGGGGGACTTGGCAGTGGCGCTCATCCTGTTGGCCCTGAGTTTTGTTCTGGTTGTTTCTGTGGCACTAGTGTGTAGAGTGCTTGGAGTCTGGAGACTATCGTCCTTGTTCGCATCCGGCGAGGAGAAGACAGTACTGACCAAAGATGATCTGCAACATAATGGATATATGGTACTTATTTTTCTTTTGTGTGTTAAATATCTATTCTTTATTGACTTGTTGCTTTCTGTGCATCGTATTATTTGATGACTGCTATAATTGAATACATCTCTGTCGGAGAATAATGATTTATGAGCAATTTGTGCATTTTCAAGAAATTGTATTAATTATTGGATATCATACGATTTGTCTCTGGTTAGAAAAAAGAACAATGGTTACACAGGCACATGTCTCTTTGTGTAGATATTTTCAGTGCATTGAGAACAAAATAATCATACTTATTATTAACGTTAAATGCAAAGTAACCGGAGATTCGAAGGGCTAAAAATTAACAAGTTCAGCATGCAAAAATAAAACACAGTGAACAGATTTTACAAGCAACTAAAATGCTTTCATGAAAAGGCCTGTACTTATGATATTCAGTCTGTCACAGGCAACAAGAGACGCCCACTTAGAAATGAAGACTGCTTTACAGTGCATCTTTGACCACGTGATCAGCCCCTGCTTCCGGCACTATTATAACCTGAGAGCAATGTTAAATTACCGTTCTCAGTTATAACATTAACGAAAGGTATTGTTACAGATGGAGAAAGTGCTTTTTATGTTATAGGAGATGCACGAGAAAACACTAAACCATTTTCTTTCTTTTTTAAAAAATACATTCATTCTATAAATAATGACTCCCATTTTAAAGAAACTGGAACAAGAAAAATCACTTTTAAAGTACAATTTATCTTTAACTATAATCAGAACAATTACCCAGGGGACCTCCCGGTTTGACTGGTGCAATCACTCACACCCCCGGGGGCCAGCTAGTGACTGAGCGAGCTACCTGCAATGATCAATGCCATTCATCATTTCAACACATTAACACTACAAATGGTGGCCTCCTCTGCTCATAGCAGATGCGATCTCACATAATAATAAACACTGTCACTGTCGCGAGGCAAGGTGTCTCTGCTGCACTCAACAAATACTGCATTTCATGCATTATGCTTAGACGATTGTCACTACTTTAGTTTCAACATTTGTGATCTGCCCACTAGGTTGTCTCTTGTGTCATATAAATTTGTTCATGTACAATGCATGCTGGGATAGGTTTGTAGACATGACAGCTGACTACCATTTTATATGCAGTGAAGGAATTAAATTGATATTTTGGGAACAAATATACGTGCAAAATTCTAATCAGTTTAGGAATCTTGAGAAGAATAGGAAGACAGTTATATTGGTGTAATAAACCGATTGAAATAAAGAATGTCATTCAACAATTTTTGGTCGGCCTTTGCGAAGGCCGGCCACTTGGGGTGAGAATGGTTCTCAACTTGGCTCTGTCAGACGGTCTCATTTGCTTAAGTCTCATTCACTTCCCAGTGTAAGAATTGTCTCGAACCTCCACACTCTCTGGTCTGGAATCATGTAATATGCTCCCCCCACACAGCCTGCACAAACTTATGATGTAAGGAGCTCACTAGCTTGATTGTCACCATGATAATCATCAGGATACCTTAATTGTATGATATTAGCTTTGAAATAATACACCTCCATTTTTCTTAAACAATTTAAGTTATACTTTTTGTGGAACATTCTTCCTTCTAACACGTAGCATAGAAATCTCGTGATCATCTGACCCAGAGAGGGACACCCTGACACTTGATACCATCCACTCACTCTCCATGCCACAGTGTCCATGCAGTGGACTAAAGCTCTCTTGAACCTTTCAGTATCATCATGGACTAAATGGCATCATGCATCACATCTTAAAATACACCAAGAGGTGACAAGTTGTAAAAAGTACCCCACAGAGAACAGAGAGAGGTGATGACCACATCACAGGAATGATTTGAGAGAACTTTGTGTCCAAGCTTGATTGCCACCTTTGATCGGATTACCCCTGCCTCCCAAACTCTGACCTAGAAAAAGTTATGGAGTGCAGCTAAACATGTTTAGTCCTCAAGATGGCATTTTACACTCATTGTTGTATTTCAGTGGGGAAGTATATTGTGTGCTGATCATTCTGGTAACTGATTCATTTCCATTCACCACACAGAAGTGATTTATTCAAAACAATTCAAATGTCAACAATTCAATCAATTGTCTTGAGAACCCTATTTAAACCAGAATAACTTATTCTCTAAATCATGAACATATTGTACAGGATACATATAACTACATATATTTACACAATATCATGATCTAATCTTTTCTTATTCGTAAAGGATTAGAATCACAATATTTTGGAAATTGTGACCTATAGGGCATCTAAGTAGGTCATTGTGACCTAGTTACAATTTTTTCTAAAAATTATGAACAAAGATATTGTGTAAGATAAATGTAGGGAGAATACATATTATTTTGCAAAATATCACATATAGTCGATTTTGAAAATCGGCTCCTGTGACCTTGAAAATTGCCTAAGGTCACCCAATATTAAACTTATTCAAGCCCCTCATGTTATATCAATATTGCTGTATTTTGTAAGAAAATAGAGCATTCATAAGTGAATTGCTCCTGTGCGGGCCATGACCTTGACCTTGACCCAAAATCACAAAAAGTTCAACCCCAAAAATTTCCCAGGCCTACATATTATCATAATATAGTATCTAGTCCTCATGTCCAAGCATAAAGGAATGATGAAGAAAACAAAGTGTGGCGGTGGATGCGGCGGCGGACGCGGCAGCGGGTGGCGGATGCGGCGGCGGGCGGCGGATGCGGTGGCGGGCGGCGGCGGCTTGTGCTGACTTAATTAATAATTCAACAATGTTTTCTTATACTTGTACAGCAGTTTTAAAAGCGGATAAAAAGTGCCGACCATTCCATTTTAATGGACGTCTTGTTACTACTGTGGGCGAAGCTAACATGTCTAAAGAGTTCCATGCCTGACAGAGGTTTACACGCCAGGTGGCAGCAGGGTCCGCTCGAGCATTGAGAATTGATATCTTGATTTTTTTTTTCTAATTTTTGTGTTTCAAAGCAATATTACTTTTTTAAAAAATAAAACATTCTTTGTTGTTTTGTATCCGTGGGGCAGATATATTTCAAACATCTGAGGAAATATGAATCTTAAAAATATATGTTAATATCAATGACCTTGAAATAGCAATACATTACGCAAAAAAAACAAATAGTACATATACATAATGTATTGATGAGGCAAATAAGGCGTGTATATTAAATGTCATTTCATCATGTTATACACTAACCATGGTTGTCAAGCAACACGTATTGTGTTTATCAGTCACACTCTGGGTGTTGATTAGGTGCAATAATTGAAATCTGCTTGCTTATTGATGAAAACAATCTGCTTTTCACTCATACTACTTCATTTCAAAGCTGAGTATTTTTTTCTTGTATATTGATCAAGCCATTTTTACAGGATTTTAATATGCGAGATTAAATATGGATAGGAATCAGCTTTTATGCTGAATTTAATAAGCATTCATATAAAGAGAATTATATCAAGAAATACTCATTCCTGGCGATACCCTAATTCCTAGCGATATCCTGGCAATACCCTCATTCCTAGCAATATCCTGGCAATATCCTGGCGATACCCTCATTCCTAGCAATATCCTGGCAATATCCTGGCAATACCCTCATTCCTAGCAATATCCTGGCAAAATCCTGGCGATACCCTCATTCCTAGCAATATCCTGGCAATATCCTGGCAATACCCTCATTCCTGGCAATATCTTCATTCCTGGCAATAGTCTCATTCCTGGCAATACTCTCATTCCTGGCAATATCCTTATTCCTGGCAATATCCTTATTCCTGGCGATACCCTCATTCTTGGCGATACCCTTATTTCTTGCGATACCATCAAAGCAAATCACTCAGCAGTTTTGATAAAATTAGGTGGTGAAAATCACCATTAAATTGCAATCAATCGCCGGTATTCACCAAGTATGAATGTAAAACAATCATAATGAAAGATAAATTGAACAGTTAATGGAAATGGGCCTTGTGGCAATGTGAATAATGTAACAAAACACTCAATACTGCAGCAAGTCCAGCTTGCGATATATTGATGTCTTTGCCAGTGACATCTGGTGTGTATTTACTGAGGAAAGACTGAAAGAAGTTTTAAGTTGTCTGGTCTGACAGAAGAAATCTTTTAGTTTTAATGAGCAAGTTTATTATGATGGAAAGTATTAAGTAGTTAAGTGTTTACTGAATTAAGTGCAAATGTGAAATATGAATACAAAATATGAAACTCTACCGGAAGTGCATTAACAATGAACACTTATAATCAGATGGTTGCTTATAGATTTATAACCCTTTGGTCCAACTAGGATGCATTGATGAGTTACTTGTTTCAAAATGAATGTCTACATCAGAATTATATGATTTCTTGCTCTATTTGTGTTACACGGTCATTATATTTTCTTTTTCAGATTTCTTCTGATTCTGATCTTCGCTTGAGTAGTTCAGGGCAAACCACAACCTCCCAGTATGACACACTTCCTGGTGAGACCAAACAGGTCCCAACCACCACAACAGCAAATGTAGGGGGCGCCACTCAGTCTTCTCACAGTTCCAGTATAGGTCAGGTACCTACCTCCACAGGATACCAGGGCATACCTGGTCAGACTGTCACTACTCAAGCTTATAAACAGCCACAAGTCCCGTCTTCTGAGACATACCAATCACAGGCTGCGTCGACATACCAGACCTCCGCCCCTGAAACTTTCCAAGGTCAGACTAGGTACCAAGGTCAAACTGCCACCACTCAGAGCCGGCCTGAGAAAGATCAGCCTGGTCACACAGCGAATGGAGCTTCTACAACTCAGAGTTACCAAGCCGGATACCAAACACAGTCACCAGGGAGAAAGGCCTACCAAGGTCAAACCCAGGTCCAAGGTCAAACCCAGGTCCAACATCAACCAGGTCAAACCAAAGACGCACAAAGTTATCAAAGTCAAACCGCACCAAATGAAGGCTTCAATTCTCAAGGGTCGCGAGGGTATCAGGGAATAGCTGGTGAAACAATTGAGCCATCAAATGCTAGTTACCAAGGTTACAATGATCAGGTGACCTCTGAACAATCGTACCAGAGTCAAGGTCAAAGTGATACCAAACCTCAAGTATACCACGGACAAATGTACAGTGGGAGAAGTTTTATAGAACAACCTTTGCCCACACAGACGTACAATAGCCAGGTTTATGATGGACAGGGTTACCATGGCAACAACGAATTTATGGAGCCTGATTATGAATATCAAGCCCCTGGTTACCAGACATATGATGATTATGGTATTGGCAGTGCTGACAATGGCTTTGAGAGTTACCAAGCAACCCAATCTCCAGCGAAAGTTTCCAGTCCTGACCGGGTCTCACTATGTAAGTTTATTCTGAATTAATAGTTTATGTTCCCTTGTTTAATCAGCAAATCAGTGTTGTTTGTTATTATTTGCTTTCCTATTACTATAAGCGACCTTTATCTCTTAAGGAAACAAATACACTTTATAATAATAGCTTTACTACAAAATGTTCAACTGTTGATCAGAATAAATCGCAGTCGATGGAATTTCTTCTTCGGCTCAAAAATACTAATTAAATATAGAACATGTAAATACACACACATAAATATTCAAATTGATAATCTAGAAAGTTTCTAAATTCACCCAATCAGTTTTATTCAGAGTAAGACTCAAAGGTAGGTGATATTCTTATTATAATAGTAACCTTATCGAACCATAAAGTGGTGAATGAGTAATGTTGATACATCGGTCTGGGTTCGTGGAGCTGTGAGGGGTTTTAGACTGGTGATGGTTTATGGAGTGGTTATGGTTAATAAATTGTTTTTTGATAGTACAAATCATCTGATGACTGCAAGTATCATTTGTTTAATCATGTGTTAGTCCAATAAGAATTTCAATAATTATGATAATAATAAAAACATTTATAAAGCGCTGATACAAAATATTGTCTGAAATAATCTCTCTTGAGCAAAAATGTGTTCAGACTTTTATTAAAGACATCGAGGATATTTCTTGAAGACATCTACTAAGCAACTAGTCGTACCATCAAAAGCCAAAAGTTGATACATGTAAAGTTGTATTGTTTTGTTACATTGTTCGCCATGCCATCTGTTGGATCAGGTCGAGTTGTATCTATTCACATATCTCTACTGAAGTGTATCGATCAAATAAATGCAATTTATAGATAACATGTTTTAAAATTACAATGGAAATATAAGGTTAAGTCGATAAATTATCTGAAATCAATTCTATGAACACTCCATTATTTTAGTCCCCAAGTGTCTTTTCACATATCCAGAAGGACCAGGGTGTTGATGTCGGCGGCAGGCTCCCTTATGTTACCTAGTTTAAATTGCTGATAAAATAACAATTAAAAGTTCATTTGAAACGTTCTCATTGTTATTGCTTATGAATGAAAGTTAAAATCTTGGTATATTTAAAATCGAAGGATAGTATTGCTCTTAAATAAAATTGGCTGTGAGTTTAAGATTTAAATCCTAAAAATTATAACATGAGATATGACCTGGGTGTTACCAGGGCATGACCTGTGTTTCATGGAAAAGGCTCAATCGCCCGTTTTGTTTGATTGTTGTTGGCAAGCCGTGCCGTGAAAGAACTGAAACCAGGACAGCTGAAAGTTAGTTTGAAATTGTCCCAAATTCGCTTAAGGGTCCAACAAATAATTAATTTATGTTTGTATTTTGTTGTTAAAGGTGCATTGTTTTGATTTAGTAAAGATATGCCTGCCAGTCATTTCGTTTCCATTACTGTTTGGGAGTTTTAATTCACTTCATTTTGAACGTATTGTCATAATATATTTGGTTTTATGCTTTTCAATTTCACTTGCCGCCATATTAAACACACTCACGCAAGTTGCTTTTACATGAATTTTGTTTCCTTAATGTATTCGATACACTTTAGTTTCCCCCGATCAAACCAAATGCTGAATAAAAACTTAAGTTACATGTCTATTCTAAATATGAATATAAGTATTTTTCAAAGCAAACAGGTATGATTCACAACATAAATATTAGATTCTTTGTACTTTTTTCAGGCCACATCTAACAATTAACATAGATCTCTTCATCCTTTTTTATCGTGTTAAATTTTTAAAAAGTAATAAACCCGATAACATTCATAGCCATCTTGGGGGGGGGGGCTTTGATATCATAATATTTTATTGCGTTTCTCAATGTACAAAAACTTGGTAGTCCTCCACTCCCTCATTACAGATGATATGATAGTGAGCCTGAAGTAAACTTGGGAAAGATCGATATTATCATAAACAATTATCAAACAGAGAATGCCAAAACAAAGGTGCCAAAACATTTAAACAGCTTGACAAGCTGTCACATCAATTGAACTCCTGTCGCCCTAAACTGTGAAATACTTTTAGCCAGTCAGATGCTCTCCTATGATTATTTATTCGAAATAGCATGTGTCAAGACTAGAATATATCAGATATTATGGTGATTATAAAACTGCTGATCAAATCGACTGTTTCTATTCGCCACTTGAAATTGGAGCAAAAAGCAACCCTAGACTAATAAAATATGCAGGTATAATATGGGTTGTTGTGGTGATATGAAGATGTAGTTAATCACTAATGTTTGACGTTATTGTTTTCAGCCTCTGAGCTAGAGGAGGTAGTAGGGAGAGGGATCAAGCTCCAAAGGGCAATATCGTGTGACAGTGTAGCATCAGACTCTTCTGTTATGGACTATGACCTCGACATGCCAAGGATTGGACAACTTGAGTTTGGCCTGGAATATGATGGGTTAGTATGGCTAAACGCTTTGACTTTGGTAGGTAAAAAAACAACGAGTGCTGATTTAGACAACATGAAACACAGTTGCATGAACATGATCATTCTTTAAGGAATAAATCAAGCATTCACTTTTCAGGCGATCTCATTAACCAGATTGGCGCCCATAAAAATGTAAAATCATTAATCGAGAAATGCATCTTGGCCAATATATAAGTATTATATGTCCTCATAAACTTGTTAAAGACCAACAAAACACATATTTCAAAGTCTAGTTATGCCAACCATTTACTGGCCCTTTTCAAACATTTCAGTCATGCATCTAAGACTGTGTGACACTTCCATATTATTGCTCACTTGCCCAGTCTACAAATCAGAATCTAGCCTTCTGAAATTACATGGCAAAATATTAGATCATGGTTGAAATAACTCTGAAAATGGCTATAATGAAAGCATGGTACCCACCTTGAACAAAAATATCGTTCTGATGACTTCCTGTGATCTGCATAAGGAATGAAAGTGTCATAGCTGCCATAACAACATGTTTTTAATTACTTCTAATTCTCAAGAGTTTGTTGATATTGATTTATTTATTTAAGTAACTTTATATGGTATGTTATATTTTTCCATAAAAAAGTGAACAAATTAACATTTTATAAATCTCATATTATTGCCTACCTGCAGAACAAGTGGATTAATTTCTACCTGTTAAAATAACTAGCTTTGCACAGGTGTGAAGGCGTTCTTAAACCTCTGTTTGCAATGACTAGGTGACCTAGATAATATGTACTCTGTTTGTGGTAAACATTGATACTGATACAAAGACTCTTGGATTTAGTCATCTACATCTTTGCTCTAATTTGCAATAAATCCATAACTTGTTTTTGGTTTTACTGGTGCAATTAAAATCTGTTTGACAAGATGGTTGCTACCAAAAGTGATGATCATAAATTGATGATCATAAGTGAAATATAAAATTCTTCTTTTCGAATGATATTTGACATACTAATTCGAATTAAGTGAAGGTTTAGACTTCCTTTAATGCTTGCTGATCATGATATCATTCTGTTCATAGCAGTCAATAAAAAAGACTATAAACTACAAAATGTTTTGAAGTATATAAGCTTGTATTATTTTCATGCTCTTACTTTATATTGGCGCATTACAGGGATGTCTCTGAGCTCATTCTCAGCATAATTCAGGCCCGAGATTTGGAACCTAATCAGGTCACTGGGACGCTGGACTCATATGTGAAGGTGTGGCTGAGTCCACACTCAGAAGGAAAGAAAACAACAAAGGTAATGTTACCTTACCTTCACCCTGGTGAAGTCTTTTTTCACATTAGTCATTCAAACGGATATTAACAGACAACCTTAAAACCTTCAGTAAAACGTGTGATTCTGGGATAATTATCATCAGTCATGCATAAACCAATCATTAAGTAACATCCACTTTTTATTTTTATCATTTTGCCATTTTGGAAAATTAGAGATATATGAACCTATCTAAATTTGTATATTATCCTCATAAAACTAGAATCTATGTTAACCGCACATAAAGACAAACATCTTGCTGTGAGCAGTTGTTTCCCAGGCACCACTCATAACTGACTTCAATATGCACAACATTTTGCTTCTGAAATATCGTTTAACTAAATTTGCGTTCCCTTATATGTCATTTATATTTTTATTATGTACAGATAATCTTTAGTCTGGGAAATAATAATGCTAATGCATGCCTAATGTGAAGGTCATAGCCTGAATAAAATAAGAAATACTTCCAAGGTCCTCCAGGGGTCTCTCTCACATGCCACAGACACTTCCCGAAGCAAGCCTTTTTCTTTCCCGGTGGAGTACTTTTAGTTGGCTTAACACTCAAACAATGTGTTATTGTTCAAATATTCATATAACTTTTATAAAGAATGCCTCTGCAAGATTTAACTTGTTTATAGCTAATTGCAATAAAGATTCTATTGTGTTGGGGGAGGAGGGATTCGAAGCAAGGAGGTCTCGCCTCTAGCGAGGACTAATAATTTGTGATCTCAGCTTTTACAAATCTAAAATAGATCAGCACACGCAGGAATACAGTTGTTTCCACATCAGCTTTGCGCACATCGTGCAGTGAAGGGTAACAGACGTCATATTTGCAGGTGAGATTAAAAGTGTAATTATCTCAACATGTAGAAAATCAGAAGACAGTAATCGGACGCTACATTAATTTTACACGTGATTTTGATACAGGAAACGCAAGCTATATCACAGGCAAGATACAGGTCCACGCATAGAGATAAGTCTATATTTTCTCTATGGTCCACGCTTGAGTTATGCTGTAAACTATTTTATTTGTTTTTGTTTTTATATAAAATTTGTTTTGTTTTGTTGATATGCGGTATCATCATCTAAGGCAAACTGATATTTCTTCATTTTCTATTTTTTGTAAGTTTGCAGGATACGATTACAATTTAGAATCTTTGACCAAGGCCATGTTTATATTTGTGTTTGAACTTGCGTTCTATTAAATGACACGAAAACAAAAATAGTAGCTTCGTCCAGTACGTTATTTGGAACGTGAACTGTTTCTTGGTCCCAGTCCACGTTTATATTTGTGTGACAATACAGGCAAATTGGGTGAATATTTGTTCTGCTTATGCTTTATCAGATATGTTATGAATATGTGAAAATATATATGTCTTGATAATAAAAGGAATTGAGAGACATTATAATATGTGTAATCATTCTATCGCAGACATTTATATCTCACGTGAAGATATGTCAACAAGCAAATTGTATCAAAGAGAAGAGGTATATTTCATCGCTAACAAGACAGCCCTGAAAATATTCTCAACATTTTTGAGATTTGGAAAACGACCAAAATACACACTAGTACCACCCGTCCTGAGCACCAGAGAAATAATCCGTTAAGAATCATTTTAGAAATTATTTCTACAAATATTGTCACTAGGGGGCACTAATATTCACATTCAGACCCGCCATTTTGTTCACCCTCGGCTAATACTAATGAGCTTGGGTATTGCCGCCACCTGTTGTTCATCTGTTTGTCCATAACTTTCTTGTAAGAAATTCTAACGCTATTTTTGAGGTACATTTTGACAAAGTAAATGTGTAAATATTTGGCATACAGGTCTGATGATGGACGACCTTTGTCGATTTTCAAGGTTGTAAATGATCTTCAAAACATTTCATTGGACAACTTTGGCCCAAAAGAATGGATCTTTAATCATTTTTACATGTGTATGTGTAATGATCTGCAGGAATACCAATACAACGTCGTTTTAATTTTAACCTCTGATCCAGCCAAACTGGAAAATAAAAATGTCAGAAAAAATTCTCTGCAGTTGTTAAAAGCAGTTGTTTCATATTTCATACATGCAAATGGTCGAGGGATTTTAGTGCTCTCCACTGTATTTTTATTTACATTATAACTCACCTAAACCAGTGTTTGAATAATAATAAATAGGTCAAGCTTTACGACACATTCAACACCACCTTTTTAAAAACATATTTCTATTCCTTTCTTGTGAGAGTTTCAATGCATCACATAACGTATTTAGATCAACCAATGCTGACAGATATCAAAATGGATGACGTGAATTTGTATGTGTTTTGAATGAGAAATAAATGGTTTCCAAAAGGTACTTTCGAACAACAGCGTCATGTAGTTAAGGAAAAAAGGCATCAGATTTGACGAAATTTATCACGTGACAAATATTATAAGTAAATATAGATGTTACACCAAGTTATAATACCTAATAATATAGACACAGAGAAAATATGCACCGTATGCTTTATTAACGCAAGGCTTCTGACAGCCATATACGATCTTTCACGCAATTATAATTACATAAGTAAACGACTGTTATCATTTGCCATTTACTGCAGAAGTTTTATTCATTTTTAGTATTTTTAAATATTTGTTTTTCTTTTTGCGAACGATACGGCGGTCTCCCATACTTTTGAGCCGTGAACATTTCAAACCTTAGATAACTAAGACAATTAATAATCAAATTAAAGATATTGTTAACTGATAATTGAAAAGGAATTATTTACATTATCTAGAATTAAGTTTATCACTGAATGGTATATAAGAATGGAGAACCCAAGCCGCATACACAACACTAGCAAAGTGAATGATATGCAATATAAAATGATGGAGAAGGTTAGTTTGTCTGCCATATCTAAGTGAAAAATATCAGCATGACTGAGCGGTAGTTAAATACTGCAAATTTAATCAAATTGAATTAAATCTTTAGGTCACACCATTGGCTGCCGATATGTTCAGCCATTTACTGCAGGATATGTTCAAACCTTATGTAGATGCATCTGCATTATTAAATCATTTGGTTTCTTGGGGACAGCGTTTCCGTCTCTCTGTATATGCTAAGGTCACACCGTCCATGATGGGGCAATTGCAAATGACGAGAACCGACGGCCATATTTTCACTCCAGTGAACAAAAAGTCCACATTTTCCTGACAAAGACACTCCGCTCCCCAGCGCGAGTTAACTTGCCAATATTACACACACACATCGTACCCTGACCATCAGAGCATCACGGGAAATGACCCGAACACATAACAGAAAAGCGATTTGAGCTTGCCTTTCTTCACTCACTTCTTGGCACTCACCAGCGACATACTTGGAACACCAAAAGTAGCTATGTTGTGTGCAGAGGAGATGGATACACTAGAGGGACCATACAGTGCCTTCCTGTACACGTACATTCCATGGAGAACCCTAAATGGCTTCTCCTCTGTGTCAGTCACATGGGATGTTACTGATGATGAAAATCAAGAAATGGATATGTCATCAAAAGAAAAGTATCGGCGTGACAGTCATTTAGAGAGCTCCATTGGTGTCGAGGATACAGAGTTTAATAATAGCATGGATTCGGGAGAAGTGACCCGAACCGAGAGTTCCTCTACGTGCGATGATACGGACGCTGCTGAGTCTGTGGAAAGTGGTGGATTTACAGGATTAGTTAAGAGTGTAAGTTTTACTTAAAGCATTCATGAAACCACGGAGGTCACAGGCAATTTTATAGAGGTTTGGGGTATGCTTAAATCATATGTGGCCATGAAACTGTGATAAAATTAAGCTATCTCACTCAAATCAACCAAAATACACTGACCATGGTTATTGTGTTTTGATGAAAGTGCCAAGTACTGGCAGTATACTCTTTTGACCACCAGGTGGCCACATGTATACAATCATGTGACCTCTATTGTGGTCTGTCGGGGTGTTAGGCCCTTACCATTGGACAAACATTAATGGACAAACAGGGCTCTGTAAGCCAAATCACTCCATTGTCCCAATTTAGGGTGCCCCACTGTTAAAAAGACTTTACTAAGCATGTGTTTGCACTAAATCATTGGTCAGCTAAACAAAGTGTGGTGACAAAGTGTCCAATGGATGATTTGGCTTTTAGCAGAAGACTCCTCCACTTTCAAATGGCACAGAAGTATTTGTAGGGGAAATATGATGGGTAATAACTTTTGATCCCAAATTTTAGCATATAAACATTTATATTATGCAAGGAATATGTGCTTCAAAACCTCACGTTATGAATGCTTTAAGATTAGTTTTATCTTTTTATGACATCCCTGCCTCTCCCATCCCTCCTCAGGCGAGAAGATTCCTGATGGACAAAATTGTTCTCTCTCCAAAAACTGGGTTAGTAGCAGATATCATGCATCAGTGGTTCTTAGAAAATTTCTTAGTTCTTAGAAAATGTCAAATCAACCAATACTAAATATACCAGGGGAAAGGTTGAAATCAAGAATCCATTAATAGATTGCATAAATGCATTGCATCATTAGATTTTGATGCATTATTCCACCAACTCTTGGTCAGTTTGATTTCAGTGCTTGCCTCAGGTATAACAAATGGTTTTGACTTTAAAACAAAAAGTGTGAATTTTAATCCCCAACACTGGTTCCATACCAAAGACTTCCCTCTCAATGTTTGTTTTATTCTCTAAAAGGAATAACAAGTCAAACTGAAATGGTTGAGGATATTGCAATGCAAAATGTCATTTGTTTTTTCTAATGAAAAGCACAATGATTATTATTAGGTACAGAAAGCACCAATGCCTTGAATTAAGTGGGAGAACTTAAGGACGTTCCTCAAAATGCAGATATTAAAATAGATATTTCTTTGTGTATTTTTTGCAAATGGTATATAAGAATGGAGAATCCAAACTGCCCACTTAACACTAACACAGGGAATGATATGCAATATAAAATGATGGAGAGGGTTAGTCTTTCCGCTATATTTTAATAATATCAGCATAACTGAACAGCAGTTAAGTTTTGTAAATTCATGATTAAATCATTTCATTTTTCGAGGACAGCATTTACATCTGTCTGGACATGCCAAGGTCATACCATCCACGTTGGGGACAATTGCAAATGACGGGAACCGAGGTCGATTTAAGTTCACATTTTCCGCTCCAGGGGAAAAGGGTCTTGATGGACTAGACTTTTTCTTAGAAGATGTTATAGTTCTAAGAAAATGTCAAATCAAATAATACTAAATATACCAGGGGAAAGGTTGAAATCAAGAACACAGTAATCCATAAATAGATTGCATAAATGCATTGCATCATTAGATATTGATGCATTATTCGACCAACTATTGGTCAGTTTGATTCCAGTGCTTGCCACAGGTATAACAAATGGTTTTGAATTGAAAACAAAAGTGTGAATGCATCTGTTGCTGTCCTTCATTCAACGTTTTAATCCCCAACACTGGTTCCATACCAAGATTTCCCTCTCAATGTCAGGGAATAACACGTCATGGGCCAAACTAAAATGATTGAGGATATTGCAATGCAAAATGTCATTTGTTTTTTTTAATGAATAGCACAATGATTATTATATAGAAAGCACTAATGCCTTTAATTAAGTGAGAGAACCTAAAGCATTCATGAAACCACAGGGGTCAAAGGCAATTTTACAGAGGTTTGGGGTATGCTTAAATCATATGTGGCCACGAAACTGTGATACAAGCAAGCTATCTCACTAAAATCAACCAAAATACACTGACCATGGTTATTGTGTTTTGCTGAAAGTGCCAAGCACTGCATGTACTCTTTTGACCATCAGGTGGCCACATGTATACAATCATGTGACCTCTATCGTGGTGTGTCAGGGTGTTAGGCCCTTACCATTGGACAAACATTAATGGACAAATAGGGCTCTACAAGCCAAATCCATTGTCCTAATCTAAAGGTGCCCCATTGTTAGCAAGACTTTACTAAGCATCACTGGTCAGCTAAACAAAGTGTCCAATGGATGATTTCGATTTTTGCAGAAGACTCATCCACTTTCAAATGGCACAGAAATGTATGTAGGGAAATATGATGGGTAATAACGTATGACCGCAAAGGTTGTGTTATAAACATTTATATTGTACAAGGAAAAAGTACGTTCCTCAAAATGCCGATATTAAAATGGATTTTACTTTGTGTATTTGCAGGTACAGAAAGACACCACAGACCCTGTATTTAAAGAAAGGTTCCTATTCAATGTTGATCCGGAGCAGGTGGATGCAAAATCAGTGCAATTCCAGGTATACTCCTCGGACAAGTACGCCAGGCACAAGCTTCTGGGTGAGGCAGAGCTCAGAGTTGGAGACATAGACTTGAAGCATCCTATCCGTGTCTGGATGAATCTCAGAGATATGGATGAAGTAAGTGATAATAGACTGGAAAGATAATAAATCTATTTATTTTGATGTCTTTTTCCCATCCATGTTCCTATCACAGCTCTATGAGATGATGACAACGTTATGGTCTGTGTTGTTAAATATCTAGCTATCCAGCTATAGTGTGCAGTATGTGTGGGGCATTGTGTCCCCATGACAAGCTTCTACCTCTGACCTGATCTACTAGATCTAACCAAACAATCAATTAATGAATACATGGCTTGTTTATGAACATTATTATACATTCATATTGATAAAAAGTAGAGTACATTCACACATATACCAATAGTTATGTAAGAGACTATAAATCATATTAAACTTGTTTATCAAATAAACTGTTGAGCTGAAATGGTAAACTTGCAAAAAAATACTAAGAAAAGGAAAATTGTTGGTGAAAGCAAAGAAAATATAATAGCCGAGAGATTGACTATTGTACCGTCAACACTGTATATACTAAGTTTGACAGGAGACCAAATTGTAGCAACTAAAAAACCCATAACTGTGTATGCGCGAGGTGTTCTTTTTTACACTGGAATAATGGTTGAAAGATCCCATTGATAGTGGTTGGGATTTTTTATCGAAGAAGAGAGTCTGTAATATGATTTGCAGAGCAGTGCTTCCTTATACACACACATTAAACCTGGCAAAACGTCATAGGTCAATAGGTCATAGGTCAATAGGTCAATAAAATGTTTGTGTAAGATATCCGTCATTGGTCAATAGCCGGGTCAATATGATTTCTGTGCATTTTTAGGAATAAATTAAGAATAAAAATAGGTGACCAGACATCACTTATATTATAAAATATATCCCTTAATATGTCACTTGGTCATTTATATTTCATTTGTCTTAAAATATCTCTTCTATTGAAATGAACCCCTGACAAAAGGATACCCATTTAAAAAGATATATCTCAATCCCAAAAGGGCGATTTTCTAAAGAACCATGAGATATTTTACAAAATAAATCTGCCTTTGGCTCCCCACTTTCACGGCCGATGCAGTGGTGTGACTCCTGTATTCTTGTAGCATTGGTAGCAAAAACACAAAAAAGCTGAGGTTTCCTGAAAGAAAGCAAGCTCGGGGTATACAGGGTGGAGCATAACAAGTCAGGCCTCAGTTGAAGCCTCTGAGTAATGCTCTAAATTTGTTTGTAAAAAATCATTCTCAAAGATACATATGTGTCCGTCTTTTAATGTGACGAATTTGTGATAAACACTATGTCATATCAGCTTGAGAAAATGTGAATCAAGCAAACATCCACGTGACCGTTCAAATCTTTCTACATTTATTATACTATCATATACCTTATGTTGAAAATAGAAATATTTATCTATCTATTCTGATTATCTTTCAATCCATTCTACAATTATTATTTTATTTATTTTATGTTACAAATGGAAAAAAAATCATATTTATTCTGATTATCATTCAAACGATTTAACAGTTGTTATTTTATTATTAATCTGATTTACACCTGTTTGGATGAACATTTTGGTGTCTTGTATTATTTATCAACAACTGTTTACTAGGCAATGCAGAATTATGACTGCCTGGTGAGAACCCAATGTGATTGGTAAACTGTTTAAACACGTGAAACCTTGGAGGGTTCCCTTGTTTTTAAAACTTGATTATTACAGGTTAAGTTTCTTCTTATGGACCTCCTTGCCAATGTCCCATGTTTACATCGATAAGACAGGATGACTCCGGTTTTCACGCCTGGTAGATTTCGCGCAGATATCATGTAGATAATTATATTATATTATCATGTATCAGCCATGTATACACAATACAGGCCATAAAAACATAGGTCATCCCCATTTTCCCATAGTAGCTTTAAATAAATCCATCGATAAAAAAAAACTTTACCTGTTAATGACCCCGATATATCAATACCCACTTATTCGATTATAATGTAAACTATTTTCAAACTCTTTCATTTCAGAAACCAACAGATTTAGGTGATATTATGTTCTCGTTGAGTTACCTACCCACCGCAGAGCGGCTGACTGTGGTGGTTGTGAAAGCCAGGAATCTGAGATGGGCACATTCAAGAGACACTGGAGGTTCGACACTTTCACACATATCACTTCATATCGTTTCATATCATGATCATTTTATCAATGATTTGTTTTGACATGTATTTTACAAAACATTCTTTTTAATTTGCTGAGCTTCCCTTCCCTCCCTCAAAGAAATGGGACTCTAAGTACGTGAACACGTGACATAAGGAATGAATACATTAAACCCTTTGATAAAATTCGCCTTACCTACAAACCCACTCAGTTGGCTTTTTCAAGATCATCGCTGCCATTTTTCAAAAGGATTTGTACCTGTTTAAAGTGGATCTAGCCAGGGCAAGTGATTATTGTCGGGCACGTGCACAGTATGTTTATCTGTCCCAATATGTGCCACGAATAGATCTAGTTGATATGTACACTCATTTCACAGAGCTCAGAGACCTGTTAATACCAGGGAGAAGAAGGACCCAGAGGCTGGTTTTATTATACAAGACCGTAAATGGTGAAATAGCTTTGAAACCTCCAGAACATGTCAAAATGAAATCAGCTCCTACATGGAAAAATCATGGAAATCGCTATATCGAAATGGCGACAAGCTGCAACCCTTATAAATGCAGCTATTTTCCAAGGACAGTTACTGACTGGAATAATCTTCCCCCTAAATTAACTAAATTGGAACCAGGTAGCTCGGCATCCTTCAGAAACTCCCTAGCCAGAGTACCATGTTGGCGACAAGCAGCTGGTGTGTACCAGCTGCACCCCTTTGTGCCAGCTGCACCCCTTAGTGCAACCTTGCACTCTCGGCAGGATGCCAATTGGTTTTGCCGAATAAACTTATAGATGTAGATGTAGATGTACCAGATTGACTGTTTTATTGTTATCCCATGACTCATGGCGTTTTTATTTTGCAAATTTCTTTGGGTTTCTTCTCTTTCTATGAGGGAAATTCTTGTCCCTATGTGAGACGCACATATTCAATCTAAGGTCATGTCCTTGTCAACTAACTGGAACACTGGCGTTCTTTAAGTTCAAAAAGTTGTCCTCACTATTTAAGAAAGTGTCATTTACGACTCCAAAAGGCAGTGTAAAAACCCACCATAACTTCCTACAAAACCTGCGTTTTATTGACATTCGGAAAATGATATTTCAAATGTATTTAATTTATCTTCATTAGTAAATAACAATTTACGGTTTTAATTGTTCATTATCATTCATTACAAAGATTGCACATTTAAAACAACATTTGATATTTACCTTAACATGAAGTAAAAATATCTGGTGTCTTTTCAGATTGTTTTGTAAAGGTCTATCTACTGCAGAATGGCAAAAAGGTCAGCAAGAAAAAGACAGCTACAAAGCGCGGAGAAAGGAACCCGATCTTCAATGAAGCGATGATCTTCTCAGTGCCATCTAGCGCCCTGCAGGTGAATTACAAACACAGATTTTGATTTGTCTATCAAATTATCTTTACCTCATAAAAAAATGGGAAATATTTATTTGGTGTACCATGTGGCCGAATGCGTACCAGAAACAATATTATATTCAAGCCCGAGAATATATATTTGAAAATTTTCCCCACCCAAGAGAACATTATATCCAATTTATAACTGCTATAAAAACAATATTATATTCAAGGCCGATAATTTTACTATAATATGACCTGCACATTGCTCTGAATTCATCAGTGTGTTGTCCTAATAATTAAAAACAAAAATGTGAAGGTTTAGTCACATCGGCATCTATGGGGACATTCAGGCATAACACGGATTTCTCATGAACAGGGTAAAACGGGGCTTCTACTCCTGCTGGGAAGCAGCTGAAGGACACTAATAATTTGAATTCTCATGTCAAAAACATTATTTACATGAGGTTTAACACAATACTCAAGTTTGGTGTTAAGGTGTTGTATATTGGACAGCGCATGTCAGATATGAGAGAGTATAAATTGTCACCCTTTTCAGTGAAGGGTAGCTTACCCAACCATAAATTTGCACCCATTTTGGGACACCCCCTTTGAGATCAAGCCTCGGTGATCAAGGCGATTTCATGGCTCCCTGCAAACAAACCCCTCACCATTTTCTCCAAACGAAATCAAATGAATGGTTGCTTTACAGCACATCAACACACTGGGGTCATTCAGTGCTAAAAACAGTAAAAACAGAAAAGTAATACTGACTGGAAATAAAATGTAAACATTAATACAATATGAAGACAACAATAATTTAACATTATGATATAAATTACATCAATTAAATATGATAAATATTTAATTTGTTTAAAAGACTTTTTCAGTGTGATGTTCTGCAGTTCTTGATAAACAAGGCAATGATTTAAATAAACAAAAGCTCCGCCCTTATAACCAATCATAAAGTCCGATTTTATTAGAAAACGATACCATCACAGATGTATCTACAGTATCAAACAACATATTTAAATCTTGCATATTAAAATATTGAGTACGTATAATATCAAACTCGATACACTCAATCAAAACATGTTTAATAGTCAAAGCCTTTCGCCTTTTGAAAATATACGCTGTATGTCAAACGACTATGTTCTCTTCAGTTCTTTCTACTAGCACCTTTAGTTTTACCAAGAACTGGCTTGATTTCATGGAACTTACTAAATACAGCTTCATTCAAGCACAAATGTCACTTAGAACACACAAAAACAGCAACATGTTTCTTAAACTCGGTGAAAGGAATAATGGTATTCATTGGGCGCTTGTCCAATGTTGCTTTGGACCATTTTCTTCAAGAATTTAAACCATAATACCTTGGAGTATAATCATACTCCAAGATAATACCAAGTGTCGTTTCCAAGAACAATCTAGGTTCCTTTGAAACATATTCCATCATTAGTTTAGTTTTATTTCAATCTAAAGTGGAGCTGAGAGCAATATTTATTATAATGTTGGCACGATAAGATTCTTACATCGAAACGTCATGTCTCAAAAATCAACATATGAATCCTTAGATTCAAAGTAGCGCCAGAATAAACTCTATAATTGTGCGTAGATTTAATAGAAATCAGATAACGGCAAAAATCAAATAAACATCATCTTCATTACACATATTTTCTGTATTGTAGACTGTCCAACTGAGGATTACAATAGCAGAGAGCAATGAGGGGAAGGTTCAATCAATTGGTCACGTGATCGTTGGCTCACAGCTGGCAGGTACGGAACTCACTCACTGGAACCAGATGATGACGTCACTGAGAAAACCTGTTGCCATGTGGCACCGGATACGGAAATAGTGACCAACTAAAACTTAACTTTCTATACTTATTGAATGTTAATTTATTGGAATGGAAGTGAAAGAATGTTATGTGTGTATAATTATAGGCAAAATTATTGTACATTACTAATAGACGTAGATAAACGCTAATTTCAAATTGTATCGATATTTATGTGACATTTGGTGCTGCCATCTATGTGATATACTGGGAGAATGATGTAGTTTACCATGAGAAAATTATAATGCCTGGATAAAAATTATCTTAACACTGGGCATATATTTGTGTGTGAAACAATCTACCCAACGGTCCCAATATCGTTGTGGAAAATGAAACCGTAACAGATTTTCTTATTTAGAAATGCAATTTTACTCGAGTACATTACACATGTAAAACTAAATTAATATTATATTTACCAGACCTGAACTGGAAGCTCTTTAAATATTGTTTGCCTCATGTTGGAGATATTTGAGAGTAAAGTTTTGTCAATCTAGTAAAATGTCTGTTGGGCAATGGACCTTGAATTACAATAAACAGATGAAACCAACTGGTAAAGGTTCAACTGACAAATGTTTGGTCAACGATTTTTAAAGGATGAAAGTAATAATTTTGCCTCATGCTGCGTGCAATTGAAACTAGACAAATATGATAATCAAGGTACTATTAAATCAATCATGAGATTCTGTAAATAAAAGATCATCTTAAATATTTATAAACAGACATCATATTGTTTTTAGCCTAAGCATTAAAATTCCAATAATACTGCAAAGAAATCCAAACAAAACTTAGATTTGTTGGACGTTTTCAAAACAAATCTGATTGTAATGCAAGCTTATCCTAACATTTGCCATCAAATGTTCACAGCTTATCTATTAATTTATCTTTACATATATCCATATGCCAATTTAGCATGTTATATTTGGGCCGCTTTGTGGTATACACGGAGATGATGGCTATTAAGCTGTTTTTACAAATCATTCATATGGGTTGTATTGCTACATGGACTCAATACTCCTTGTAGTTTCTGAATGGCACTTTTTGTGACCTTGTTGATCTCCCCGGCTTTGGTGCATGAGCAAATCCTTTTGTGACTGAAAGAAACAAATTGGTTAAGTATCTCTTGTGACTAAGATATATCTTTTGCATCCATCAGGTTTGTAAGTGAAATGTTTTAAGTGTCCTTCTTGTTGAAACATGTGTTGTAACAGTGGGCACTAGGTGACGCTAGTGTTTGGTATTTAAAGATATCTACTTATGAGATCATCTCGTGTTACCGCATCCCATATGACAGACATGGCAGTATATATGATTTGTGGTATCAATTTAGAAGAATTATATCAAATATTACAAAATAACAATGTAACTTGATAGGTGGTGTGGACAAATAGTTTCAAATAAGTATGTACAATTCCTTTTGAACTATTCGGACCATTAGCAAAAAAACTGAGTTAAAACTATGCACTGCAAAACGTGCCTCGGGAAAAAAGTTGGTATCTCCCATCATAGATACAGTTTTACAATCCATTTATGAAAGTTCAAAATGGTATATAAAATAAAATATAATTTAATGAATTGCACAAATACTTCACTTGCGAATTGTCTGTTATATGGGATAAAAAAACGTTGAGCTTTTCAACTTGAAACAAATATTTATTTTTGGATTAAGTACTTTTTTCATATTTATAATCTATGCTTCTATATATACATAACTTACATGTAAATAATTTGTCTTCTGTATTTAAATGTAATTGTGATGAATTAATAATTCTCTACATTTGTTTGCTGGTATAAATATATTCATATATTCACATATAATGGCTTTTCTAAATAGTTTATACAGAAGGTATTTAGAGTAAATATTACCAATATTTTATAGCTGTGACTGAATTAATTAATTCAGGGTGCAAATATTGCTTGAACGCTATAGTTTGACCTTTAAAAAATATTAATTTAGTTTATCAAAACTGCCATATTTCACATTTTAGAATACATTGCTGTTATGCACCCTACACTTCAAAACAATGACGTTTGATAAATATTTCTTATTGGTCATAATATGTTAGATATGATATTGCCTTTTTATCGAAATGAATTATCATAAATGAAATGTAAGCGTTGGTTTGATTATTATTATGATTTGCTGATTTGTTCAATCATCATTGGAATTTTCTTAAAGAATTTAATTTTAGATTTGAAAATCAAGATTTACATTCTAGTCATTAAATGTATTGTTCATCAATTATATGTCATTTTTTCATTTTGTTATGGTAACTTGTTTGTTTGCATTTGTTTGTTTGCATTTGTTTTAATAGTACAATCAGACAATACCTGCAAACAAATATCTTTATTTGTAGATATATCAAGTAGAATGTAAATACATTTTGATTGTCTAAAATATGTGTAAATAATTTCAATGGATCTCTAAACAATTATACAATTATAAAAATATATAATATATAGCCATAAAACTAATATTCAGACAAGGGGATTTTTATACAATCTTCGGAAAGTAATTTGCATACATATACATATATATGTATATATGTGTGATTATATGAAAGTATATATATATATATATATATATATATATATATATATATATATATATATATATATATATATATATATATATATATATATATATATATATATATATATATATATATATGCAAAAAAGGTCTTATTTAATGTGGAAAAATCAACCACATCAACCACCTTCATTCCGCCCTTAATAATTAACCCTCTCCCTCCCCACCCACTGGTTGTCAGAATTTGGTTTCTTTTTAGCGTCAAGACAGTAGAATGCTACATGTTCATTGTACTGAGGTATGAGTAGATAATATTGAGATTTAAGATCTGGATAATTTCAATATACAAGTGAATGTATTATTTTGTTAAAGGAAAGTAGAGATTTACAACACATACTAGTACGTCCTCTTTAGGAGGATTGTTATAGAATATAAATATATATATATATATATATATATATATATATATATATATATATATATATATATATATATATATATATATATATATATATATATATATATATATATATGCGATTTTTCTCTGAACTGGACCCTAACTTGTGTATATAACAATAATAACATTGTAAATTTTGAGTGTCAACATTCCATGCCATTCAAAGATATATATTTTATCTTTATTCATTATGATTACATCGAGTGTATGTCAAATAAAAAGCATTTGTGTCAATTTGGTCTTTGGATTGTGCTATTTCAAGATACTTATGAGTCTGGAGGACTGGCAGACTGACAAAAAAGCGATTACATTACCCTCCAGCCATTTTGACGTAATGGTAAACTATTCACATAAAATGTGAAACAAAAATACAACGCATTAAACTTTGCATCTGGCATAAGTAATTGTCCCATAAAGGAATCGAACCACAGCCCCCAGCTTGGTAGACAGACATCCTGCCAACTGAGCCCCAATCAATTGTATTTACATGTTATTGAGTTAATAAACAAGTTTTCACTTTTTATTCATTTTTCAACTTATTTGGTTTCTCCAAACTACAGGCCTGATCATAAAAATATGCAAAATAAATAAATATGTTATAATGCATACTTTTATGGTGAATTATAAGTGCGGAGAATTATTATATTAATAATAAAGATATAATTATTATTGACCAAGGCTACCTATAACTCATTTCTTAAGATACACAACACAAACAATTGACTGATCCAGTGGGTCACGTTGCCACCTGGTGTGTTAAACTCTGTCATGCATGGGGGACTTTGTGGACATGCAACTTTGGCTCAATGTAAAAATGTTGATTAACATATCATTTAATTTAATTAGTTTATTACACCCTTAAGTCTTTTTATTCTATCACATATGACCTTTCTTTTAAGCATGTATAAGTATGGTCTATTATGGGCCTATTGTGGTGATGAAAGTCAAAGGCATCAACATCCTCTTTCACTACAAAGTGTCTCTAATGCAGCAGCCATACATTGTTTCTAGGTGTCAGTGCTGGGTTAAAGTGCCCAACCTGATGGTTTGGATTCACCAAGAGAACTCAGAGAACTGAAGTTGAAAGGACAGCAACACAACAGTTCATGATGGAGGACTGTGGGGACTGCAAATTCTAGAAATGACAACATCGACCTCTAGTGTTAAACTGGCAAGATGGCTTGCTCGCCTCCACAATCAGCAGACCGACACACGCAAAGTGACATTCCTTGAAAAGGCGAGAAGACAGCTCTTTGAGATGGTTGATAGCCCCCAAGGAAGCATGTAAAAGTATGTTCTATTATGGGCCTAGTGTGGTGATGAAAGTCAAAAGCATCAACATCCTCTTTCACTGCATATTGTCTCTAATGCAGCAACCATAGGCCCCCTGCCAGTCTCTCCGACCAATGATTAAATATAGTGGAGTTGTACAGATCTGGTTCCGGTAAAGTTGTACAGTTCCGGTGTGTACTTTTCAATGGGGAAAAAAAACAACATGGAGACCGGCAATCGGCCTATACATTGTTTCCAGGTGTCAGTGCTGGGTTTAAGTGCACAAACAGATGGTTTGTTGATCCACCAAGTGGATGAGGCCTGGTCTGTCAACACCAAGTGAGAAATGAAATTGACAGCAAATATCAACAGTTTTACCATGCATAATCAACCCCAAAGATGTCCATTGCTGAGGGCAGTTTCAGGAGAAAGACACACACAATTTATATTTTTGGATTAGAATCATAGGGGGTGGGGTACCATTGGGTTTATTCTTTTCATCCAAGATCCCACATGGGATTTGATCAAGTGTGATAGTGGCATAAATGGTAAGTTAACTGTTAAGATTAATTTTTCAAACATTACTTTATCAGTCTGAGGGGTCGAGCTCCCACTTTTCCTGCCAGATGGAACGTTAACTTTTAAATGCAATTGTCACACCATCTGTAGGAATCGAACCACATCCCCCAGCTTGGGAGACAGACATCTTGCCAACTGAGTCCCCACCAATCCCTTGTTTTTATATGTTGTTGAATTAATAAACAAGTATACTGTATTCACCTTTTATTCATTTTTCAACTTGAACTTAATTGGTTTCTCCAAAACCACAGGCCTGATCATAAATATATGTGAAATAAGTGCAGACGTGAAACAAATGCATACTTTTATGGTGAATTATTAGCACCAAGAATTATTATTTTTGTTTGTTTGGGGCTTTACATCACTTTCAACATTATTTCAGTCATTTCGTGATGAGACCTACTTGTAGCAGATATAGTGCTGCCTCACTCCTTGACATGACAACCCACCCGGTCACAGATTTACAAGGACAACGGGTTAACCCTTTTGGCACGGGCCTCAGCTCATGTGGGAAATTGTATCATGAGTTCAATCTCAGCATGGCCGGGATTCGAACCCACGACCTTTAGATCACCAGGGTGTAGCATTGGTCTATTCTTTTAATCCCAGAACCCACATGGGATTTGGTCAAGTGTGACTGGGGCATAAATGGTAAACCATTCATGAAATGAGGTTTTCAACTACTTTTTCCTTGCATAACATAATTGTTTATACCCCAAACTTTGCAATTAAATGTTATTACCCATCATATTTACCCTACATAAATTTCTGTGCCATTTGAAAGGGTACCAGGTCAACTTGTACCCTCTACACACTCGCACCTAAGATAACTCGTACCCCGCTTTCCCGCACCCAAGACAAGTCACATCCGGTGTTTATTTACATAAGTAACACTGGTTAAAATTGACGTAATTCAACTCACTTTTTTTAAAACACATCTACATTTCATAAAGAATACAAATATATGCCTGGTAAAAGTGTATCCTCAACGAGAGGTCATTAAAACATCGTTATTCGTATATCGCGAGTGAACTGTTAACTTGTCACTGTTTACATATATTCATCTGATCATAGAGAAAGGAAAGATAGAGGGAGCACAGGATTTTAAGCCAATTAGCTACCAATTAGTGCTGGGCAGCAGCCACCCAGATAGCAGTGTGGTGTGACTTCTTCTGATCTGCATGTGTGTTGTCCTGCCAGGCCGGTCGGCATTTGTTTGCTTAGCAGAAACCCTATCTGTGCCTCTGGCCTGCCTAATTATCATATGGGGATTCCCCCTCCAGAACGAGGCTGGGGGCTTCCCCGCCATTTTCTTTGTTTTTGAATTTCCTTGCTGATCAGTTTGGTGGTTATTTGGTTTCTCTGTGATGATATGAAGCTGAAATATGGATTCAGAAGACTCAACCATGATGGATCCTGGCCAGAAAGGTTGGTATTTCAATTCTGCATTTGATTAATGTTACCCTTATTTGCGTGCATTGAGATTTGGGGGGCAAACAGATGAGTTTATCAGGTGTCTGAACATGTGTTTTTTATTAGGGTGAGATGCAGTGCGATGGGTGAACTTTGAGGTCAAACTTGTGCCTGATTTTGGGGAATGCTGCCCAGTGGCCAGCTGGGCATTACAATCCACTGTGCAAAAGTTGCCAGTTTTTTTGCTTTTGCTTGGGTTTCTGTTGTTTTTCTGTAAATGAAGATAAATGATCAGAAATACCGAGGTGTGTCTTGTAAATCATAGAAGTTGTATAACACTTTGATGAATATGACTCATGTTATTGTGTAAGAGAGAAATATGCAAGCTGAAATGATTAGATCATATAAGAGACACAGAACTGAATAATGTAAATAGCCTAATGTAAATTGTATCATGCTAAGATGTATATGATGATTTTATTGAATGTACAAGTTCAAATGATTAGAAATATAAGAGACACTGATATGCATCATGTTAATTATAGAATTACATTGTAAGTTGAATATGACAAAAGAAATGTGCAAGTTGAAAAAGAGAGTCTGCTGAGAATAGCATGTTAATTACCAAGTGGTCAGTTGTAAAACCATGATTTGATATATAATGTAACAAAAAATAATAAAGATAAATGTAAATAATAGGGAAAAAAACAAAATATATTAAAACTGTAGCCATTTTTGAATAAACAGAGAAAAGTTAAATGTGCTTTTATCTCCCAGTTTAATTATTATTAACAAAAAGATCACTTTTTTGTGGTCTGCAGTCATCACAAAACCATTCTCCCTCAGGAACCTCTTCCTCAGTAAGTCCCACACAACTGAGATGAAACCACTCTAATTCACAATTTGGATTATCACAAGCTATCATATCCATAGTTTCAGCTTGCAGACAGAAACAATAAATTTGAGTGTAGTCATCAGAGAAATCCTCCATTTTGCCACTCTAATAAACTCTAATAAACTTTCTACCAGTATAAAAATTTATGACTTTTTAGAGACTGTGTATACTAGTAAATGCAGACTGCTGAAAGACTATTCTTTATTAAGATATAATATGGGATAAAAGTTTGACAGTTCAGGGATTCATTTTGACAACTGTCAAACTGCAGAGGTGCTGAGCATATCTGCCAGCCCCCTTGCTGACAGCCGGCCCAGCAGCCAATTAGTGGCAGACCAAGCTGCCAATTAGTGGGTGTGAGCCGGTTTAGATAAGGCGTCGCGGACAACGCACATGAAACCTTTGATGTTCCCCCAGTCCACCCTCCATCTTAATTACTCCATGATCTGATCTTACTCTTGTTAGAATTGATGTATTTGACCTCACTTTTTTAAAACACATCTACATTTTACAAAGGATATGAATATATACCTGATAAAGCTATATTCTCAACAAAAGGTTAGTAAATTAAAACATTGTTATTCCCAAAATACAATTCAATTCTACATGCATATGTTCATACATTGTTACTGTTTTGCATAGAAATGTAAGATGAAACAACATTCTGTCGAAGATAATGCAATCATAAATGATAATTAGCAAGAATGAATGATAACAGCATGTTACATTATTCACATTTGTTGGTTTCAGTCAGAAATATTTAACAATTTTCATGATTTGGGGCAGGAAACTGTTCATCTTATATTTTAATACAAAACAGTGACAATATATGAAATCTACAGGGCACGCAAAATGTCAGTTTTCTCATAGATGATGCAATCATAAATTATAATTATCAACAATGAATGATGACGCCATCTTAACATTTTCCAATGTTTTTGAAAACTTCACTGAATATATTTTTTATAAATAGAAGTAGTATAGTACTGGCTACCCCACTACTTTGGTTTTTCTGGGAAACAAAAAACATTAAACCCAGTAAATGATGACTGGCCTTGGCGTGGCTACTGGGCTTTTGCGTTACGAAGAAGTCATCAGTGTGAATTTGAAATATGATAGCTTGAATGAATATCTTTTTTACTTCCAGTGATCTTCAATTACATTGCAATGATTAATTAAAGTAATTATTTGCTTATTTATTTATTTTAATTTTGTTAATTATGTTGATTCACTCTGCTGAGAGTGCAACTATGATGCAACTGAATGAATTATGTAACCATTATGTAAAATAGGAATGTATTATTACTTGATGTTTTCTTTTCAAACAAGATTAATTAAACATCGTAATTCTTCCAGATGTCTTGTTGTAGGTGCCTGGTGAAGACTGTTTTGGGTACCAATATAGAGGGGGGTGAGATTGAAAGCTATCAAATATTTAATATGTGAAACATTTGGATTTTGGGTTTTATGCACTTACTAATCATTAAAGTTATTGTTATCTTGTTATCATATTCACTAATATTTTGTTTGTTTTTAATGTTTAATGTAATATCAATAAGAAAAAATGATGGTATTTCAGTAAGAAAAAAATGATATTGTTATTTCAGACTGGTTTCACACAACAGAGCAGTATATTTATAAAATATGCTATGTTTTCATTTTATTTTAGGTAATATTTTGCTTGTTTTACATTGCTACATGCAATTTACTCTGTTGCTTAGTACTGTTTTGCTTGCTAGATAAGCCCAGTTATTTCCAATAGGCTTGGTGATTGTTGACCCTCCAAGTATGAACAGTGGTATAGCCAGATGATTGAAGTAAAATATTAAGAATAGTAATTGAAACCAAATGTCATTCAACATTTGAGGTTTCTAAAGTATGCATAATGTTATACTGGCTACTCCACTTATTTGATTTTTCTGGGACACAAAAAAAAAAGAACCCAGTAAATGATGACTGGCCTTGACGCGGCTACTGGGCTTATGCGTTACGAAGAAGTCAACAGTGTGAATATGAAGACCAAAATTTGAATGAATATTTTCATTTACAATAATCTCCATTTACAATGCACTGATAAATCTAAAATAAATACAACACATGTATATCATTATCAAATATCTTTGAGTTTTATAAAGCCAATGGAATATGATGATCACTATCAAAGGTAATAACTTTTTTTTCATTTGATATGCCTAACACCCTTTGATGTGCAGTGGAGGCCTGCCACTGTTTTGATGGTGTATCACACCTACATGGCCATTCCTTTGATTCTCAAGTATTATTTGTTGCACCATGGATTTTGTTAATTGGCATTACATGCTAATTGCAGTATCAGTTCACACTAAACAATTGGTTAGAAGGGTTTGGATTCTCACCTCAAGGTTTGAACCACCACTACTGTGCTGTACAGGTGAGTGCATGTGAGTAGATCATCAGCCAGATTTGGCTATAAAAAGAGATGCAGATCTCTGTGTCACAGTGACTTAAACCACCACTACTTCAACATGCCTCCTATCCGTTCTACCAGCCATTCCACCAGGCTACCTATGATGCCGGAGCATCCTTGTCAGACCGGCTTCAGTAGGGCAGACTAACGTAAGATGGTGACAGGTGAGTATGAAGTGTTCAATTGGCAATGTGTAAAATGTCTCTTTTTATATTCCAAAGGACAGCTCCAGGAATACCACGAGCATTAGGGCCAGTCTGACCGATCTCAGCATGTTTCGAGATATCCCAGTACCAGTTGCTGAGAGCACTACTGTTGATGCTGTGGTTGACCAGGGGTGCAGACAGGAAGAGGGTGTAGACAAGGACCTGCCAGCAGACCCAGCCCAGTCATTCGACATTAGTGCCACCTTTGAGCAGCAAGCGGACCCGGAAGAGGACACTATGCCTGACCAACAAGTTCCTGCTGACCTGCCTGGTGTTGGGGAAGATGATGTGGTCACCTACAAGATCCTCCCTAATGGTTCTCCACGTGGCAAACCATTACTTGTTGATTCCCATGAACATTCTTACAAAAAGAAGTGGAAGAAGACTGCAACATCAAGGGATACCTGGGTGTGCAGTGTCTGCAGCAAGACTCACCGCAGCTCAGCCTCCGTCATGCAGATTGGAGAGAGCTTTGTGCCTAGTACTTTTGGCCACTCTCACCAAAGTTGTCCCGGGGCTGAGACTGCTGTTGAGATTGCTGCTGAGGTGAAGCTCAAGTCAAGGCAAGACATCTTCCGCCCAGCCTCCAGCATAGTTGATCAAGTGATCGGTGAAAAAACGAGAAGTGATGGACCAGAGGGCAGTTTTCCGAAGCCAGGAAATCTCATCCGTACTGCCAACAGAGCCCGCGCTAGTGACCGTCCTGCAGAGCAAGCCAGTCTCAGCTTTGACTTGGATATGAGCTTCATTCCAGGCGACTTCAGGCAGAAGGACATACTCGTGGATGATGCCAGGTGCCTGCTGTTCTCCACACCTGATCAGATGACTGTCCTCGACAAGGCCAAGACACTGTATATGGATGCCACCTTCAAGATAACAAGCGAGGCAACATGGGTATGCGGGTAGCGGGAGGAGCGGACGCGTTTTCTAGGAGCTGAGATTTCTAGGAAATTAAATCACCGTTCATCCTTGTAAAAAATACCTTCTCACAAGAAAATCATACCAAATCTCTGGAGTACCAACCTAAATATACCTTTTCTTGAAAATTAGGATTTTTCTGTTGGACTTTAAAGCAACAAAATCAACTTGAACAGGACGAAAACAATGACAGCGTGGGATTGTATATATAAACCTATATATACCGGGCACGTATAAAACCTCCTAGGACTTATCATAATACAACCGTCGGTCTCAATATATCAAGTGTCGGTCCCGATAGATCGATTTTCTGTTATATAATCGTGTTTTCCTGGAAGGTTCTAGCCGAAATAAAAATAAACAGGTATTAAGTATTTCCTCCCGCTTAAACTACAGTGTACACAAAGAACCCGCATTAAGTTTTCCTCTCTGACCGCATATACGTTTCTACAAATTAGAATAGCGTATCAAGTAGAAACCGCTAATACACAAACTAGAAAATATTGCAACTGTGTTATAAATAAAATAAATATATTGAGTTCAACTATTCCTGGATACGCCAGAACTGATAAGGGCAGTCAAGGTGAGTTTATCAATTCTGACATTCTCGTGACCATATTAGGTATACAGCTATAGTATATAAACCCTGACTACTGTGTGGCAATCATCGTCACCCAGCAACATTTCACCAAAACTAGGGAGCAATAGCACGTCTTGTGTTTTTAACTGGATTTTAATACATACAACGCTTTTAACTTGATTATACATACAACGATTTTACAAATATTTTGTGCAAGCGTCGTAACCCGGGAGAAAGTGAGAACTGGGTGACGATTATCGTATTTCTGCGATAAGACAAGTAAGTTACTTAATATAATTATTATATTATTACATCAATTATTTGTGGGTCTTTCTCTTCAGATAGAGAATTGGTGTGTCTTATTCTTCCATATAAGAATTTAGGCAACGCTATATACAATATATTTCTATATTTGTGGGTTTTCTCTTCATATAGAGAACTGGTGTGTCCTATTCTTCCATATAAGAATTTAGGCAATGCTATATAAAGTATATTTCTATTTTCTCCATATAGAAAATTTAAATACAAAAAATTGATCTTTGCTTTATTCTTCCATATAAGAATTTGAGCAACGCTAAATATTTGTGTTTCAAACATTTCTCCATATAGAAATTCATTTACTTATTCCCTCCATACAGGGTTTAAGTGTAGCTTTGTTATTTCTTCACAAAGAAAAAATAAAGATTAAAAGTTCACTCCTCCATATAGGGGCAAAATTGATTCTGCCAGAATAAATAGAAACAGAATCAGTCAAGTGCTCCTTCATATAGGGGCTACATAAACAATTTAATCCTGGTGCTCAGCGACTTTCTCCACATAGAAAGCCTGTAACATAATCTCTCAAACTTTCTCCATATAGAAAGATTTATTATTATCAAAGTTATTATTTTCTCTCCAAATAGAGAAGTGGTGTGCCTTATTCTTCCATATAAGAATCCGGGCAAAGCTATCAAGTGAGGAAGTAAATAAAAAATATATTAATCATTTGTAGTAAAAACTTGTGTTATACATTCTGTCATTGAAGCATAGCCATGGCAACTGCAGATACAGAGATGGCCGACCTTGTCAATGACCTTGAGAAACCCGTTGAGAACTCGAGTAAATCGCAGAGAGGGACTGTAACTCGAAGCATCAGTAACAGTGCAAGTAATGGTGCCAGTGCAGGAACCACAGTGGCTCCTCCTGGAAAGAAGGACAAGCAGATGGAGAAGTTCAGAAGTGAAAATGAGAAACTCAGAAGTGAAAATGATGACCTAAGGATAAGATTAAATGACTATAAGGCAAGATTAAATCATGCTCTCGAAGAGCTTCAATTTTCTGCTCTTAAATGTGATGAACTTAAGGATGATTTGGACACTAAAGAAATGAATGTAGCAATTTTGTCTGAGAAGCTAGAGGAAGAAAGGGTGGAGAACAGACTGCTAACACGGAGTCATGACTCTCCAGGTGGTGGCGCCACTAAGCCCAGTGTTTCTGAGAAACCTAAAGTACTAGTTTTAACTGAGAATTTAAATGGTGTTAAAATTAAGATAATGGCAGCAGCCTATACCAATGTACAGTTCTTTGTGCCGGATGTGGGTGAAAATACCTCAGCTGTTTATTTAAAAGGTACTATATCAAGCAAAGAAACAATAACAAAACTCAGGGAGTTTCACTGCATAATTGTTGTTTTGGGGTCGCAAGACATAGTTAGTGGAGAAAGTGTTACTTCAGGGTATCACTGCTGTGATGAGGGTACTTTTAGAGGAAACCCATGCACAAATGTTATTATGCACAACACCGCCAAGTAAGGTCAATTCAATGGAATTCACTGCACTAAACAGGAAAATTCAAAACTTTCACATATCTGAACTCAATCAATCAAAATTGCAAATTGTACATTTTAGACATTCCTTTGAAAATTTTCTGAGAATGCACACAATGATAGATGATGGATATTTCTTGACTGATGTGGGTGCACAAGCTTTCATTGATTTTATCATGCCCAAGGTGGTTATTGACCTCACTAAAGATTTAAATGATTTCTCGTCAGCGTCCAGCTCATCTACTGTTTGTGACCATGCTACTGAGATGAGTTCTGTAGATGCTACTGTTATTTCTGAACTTTCGAAATTAGATGTAAATTTGGTTAAAGAAATACCCTCAGACAAGATGGGTGCTATTATAGGAAACAAAGGGTCAACTGTGAAAAATATTCAGCATTTCTCGGCAGCAAAACTAAGAAAAATCACTTGGAACCGGTCTGAGAACATAAAATCTCAGAATCCGGATGACATGGGACAAGGGATGATCATCATGGGAAAACCCCACCAGATGATCATGGCATTAGAAGCGATTGATTGTATAATCATGGAGACTAACCCTAATGCTACTTCAACTGGACAGGAAAGTAGAGGCATATGTAACAATTTTGCAAAAACTGGAGCCAGGCTGTGTGGAGGAAATGCCAGGCTCTTGGGCTCCAGGTACCCTCCACCAACAACGCCAGTGTTCAGCAGTTTGTCAAGAAAATGCTAGCTCTGCCATTCCTTCCAGCCGAACACATCGCCCCGACGTTTGAGATCCTGAGGCAACAGGTGGCCAACCAGACGGTATTGACTGAACTGTGCCAGTATGTAGAAGATACCTGGATCAGTGGATACTGGAGCCCCGCCGACTGGTCCGCGTTCAACCGTTCTATCCATACCAACAATGACTGTGAGGGATGGCACAGGCAGATCAATGGCAAGGCTGGCCGCCATGGTCTCAAGCTCTACCGACTTGTCAAGCTACTGCATACAGAGGGCACAACAGTAAGTATCCAGATGCGACTCACCGGGGATTCCAAGCTGGTCCGTTACCAGAGGACAAGATACAGACTTCTTCAAGGGAAGATCTTTGGACTTTGGGACAGATATTCATCTGGACAACTAAAGACATCAGAACTGTTGTCAGCAGCCAGCCGCCTTAGTGGTCCAGTCTTCTAGTGAGTCAACAACACGAGTCACCAATGCATGTATAGCAGTCCATGAGTCCACGAATCAACAACACATGAGTCACCAGTGAAATTTTGTTGTTTTCTGGACAATGCAGAAGTAAAAAAATCACTAAATATGCTTTTGATGTTTACATAATGTAATTTAAATATACAAAAATTGTGGAACTCAATGTTTTTACATTTTTTTGTTATTTATACCCATGTTATTTTTCAATAATCATAATGTTGTTTTTCAATCAAATCTATTAGCTTTTATAGTTCTTTTCTTTAGTACTAAAAAGTAGAACAATATGTGTTGTGTCCTCTCTTAACCAATTATTGTAAATAATTGTAATATGAAATGGTTAATAAAGTTTGCAATACTTCTGTTTGAAATCTTGTATAATGGGAATCCAATATCAATGACTTCATGTCAACATTTTTCTTGAAATAAAGATAATTTGTTGATTGATGGGTCTTGAACTGCTCACACTGATGACTTCGTTGTAACACACACGCCCAGTAGCCACGTCAAGGCCAGTCATCATTTACTGGGTTTATTTTTTTGTCTCCCAGAAAAACCAAATCAGTGGGGTAGCCAGTATTACTATTTGTGTACTTGATATTATTAAAATTTGACTGACAGATTGTTTCAAGAACTTTGGTAAATAGTCTTCTTGAAACCGTTCTGGCTACGCCACTCTTAATGCTTGATGGGTGAACAAATCACCAAGCATAGTGGAAAAAACTGGGCTTATCTAACAAGCGAAGCAGAATGCAGCAGTTATTAAACTGAATTTAGCAATATAAAACAAACTAATGTTAGTAAATATAATTATAAGATAAAGTTTTGATTAACTAAAGTAAAATTATATCCATAATTAGGTACATGTACATGCTCGATATGGACCACATGGACAATGTGTAATGTAAATGAAGAATTGAAAAATTCCAAACTCCAACTATAACAAGAAAATGTGGGTGAACAAGGATGTAAACAAAATTAACAAAGAAAACAGAAAGTACAAAAATAAAATTAAATATTTAAGCAAACAAACCACAAAATTCAACAAATTAAAAAATTCAACAACAACAAAAATATTTGGAGAAAAAAGGGCTTGTCTATATCGTAAGGAATGCAAGTTGTACCATCAGATTATGTGTGCATTATTATGCCGATTTTCTCTAAATATGCGTGCTCACATTGATGACTTCTTTGTTACGCACAAGCCCAGTAGCCACGTCAAGGCCAGTCATCATATACTGGGTTTATTTTTGTTGTGTCCCAGAAAAACCCATCACTTTATGTAGCCACTTTTGCATTTTACACTATGTAAATGAAATATACTTGGTTGAAAAACTGGTTGAAAAACTGTTTCCACATCACTGTTAATGCTTGGAGGGTGAACAATCCCCAAGCATACTGGAAAAAACTGGGCTTATCTAACAAGCAAAACAGAACGAAGCAGAAGATTAAATTGCATGTAAGATTGTAAAAGCAAAATATAAGTAAAACAAAATTTAAATGATAATAATATGACAATCAAGATATAATTAAAATATATCCATAATAAATTGTTTCTATCGGTATATTACATGGGTACGAGTTGTCTTGGGAACGAGATTGAGCAGGTGCGACTTGTCTCAGGTGTGAGTTGGTAGTAGGTACGAGTTGTCTCGCAAGCTTTGAAAGTAGGTGGGTGTTAAAATCCAAATCATCCATTGGACACTGTCAACAAACTTTATTTAGCTGACCAGTGATCTTGTGCAAACACCTGCTTAGTAAAGCTTTGCAAACAATGGGGCACCTTCAGATTGGGGCAGTGGAATGATTTGGCTCACAGAGCCCTGTTTGTCCATCAATGCTGCTACCCTGACTAAAACTGCTACCCTGACTAAAAGTTTACACATCAAATTTTGGCAAACTTGCAAGATTGGAAGTATAGAGCAAAAGATGTGCATACTTATGGGTGAGTTCTTTTATTTGTTTGCCAATGGGGTTTTACATCACGTTCAACATTATTTCAGTCATTTTGTGATGAGACCTACTTGTATCAGATATAGTGCTGCCTCACTGAATAGTCATGTCGCAGGTCCTTGACATGACAATACACCCAGTCACAGATTTGCAAGGACAAGAGTTAACCCTTTAGGCACAGGCTAAAGCTTGTGTGAAATTGTATCATGATTTCAATCTTGGCATGACTACTTATGGGCAAGTCCAGCACAAAACAACTTGTATATTTGGCAGATGTTATGGGAGTAGGCATTTGTGTACCATGACTGAGAGAATTGAAGGCCTGTTGTGATTTTACAAGCTGAAAAGACAGTATGCAAAGTTTAGGCGAGACAAAAACAAAGAGACAGCATAGAAGCACTCCAGACAATCAGAATCAGAAATCATCAGTGTAAAAAGAGGTCTTCAACTTCTAGCAAAAGACTCCTATTTGATATTGGTGTTCCCCAGACTGTTACACCCACAACCTTGCCATTTGAAAATGTCTCCACACTACCTTCATTTACCCTATTGAATGAGTCTAGTTGGATGAAAGACTTTGTGACATGAGAAGTGAAACTATGAGGGAGGTTAGTGATTTAAGCGAGAAGAACAAACATGTGTTATGGGATAAAGGTGTCCAGTGGGACCCAAGATTGACTCCGAATAATAGCAGGTTACCATCACACATCATACGTCAGATGATGTGTGCAGATATAGTGCTGCCTCACTGAACTGTAATGTCACAAGTCCTTGACATGACAATCCACTTGGTTACAGATTTACAAGGACAATGGTTTAACCCTTTAGACACGGGCCTGAGCTCATGAGTGAAGTTATATCATGATTTCAATCTTGTCATGGCCGGGGATCAAACCCATGACCTTTGGATCACCACAGAGGAACTTGTGCTAATTAGCTGACACTCTAACCAACTACACCATGGCCCGTGGCCACATTTGAGAGATTTGTTGAAGTGCTTCTGAATGTGAAACCCTTAGCGCTTGTGCTTGAGCGTCACTTCCTTGGGAATTTAAGGTCAGTTGATACTTTATTTTCATTTCCCGAAAGATACTGAAGATTATTAGTCTGTTATTTTGAAAATGTTAGATACTGTTAGATATAGAAGTTTGAAATAAAGAGATCTTTTGAGTTTATATCTGAATTAAATGATCAGTCTTAAGATTTTGCACATTCTTCACTTCAGAGCTGAATGTGTGGTGTTAACATCCCTGAAGACTCCTGTTCTTCAGAGTGAACATTTTATGGAAAAGCTGGAGAATGGGGACCTGGTGGCAAAGATCATTGATGAGATGAATGGACTTGATGTGCATTACATTTTTTGTACTTCAAATTTAAACATGTCAATATTGAAAACTCTTTTCTCAATATCCACAGGATATGCGCAGTAAAATTAGGATTTATTTCCTTTGTTATAGAATATAGCATATTTAACCCACAAAAAAGCTGTTTGATCTTTTGATAATCTTGATTGCTTTGATTTTCAGCTTCATGTATCTGCTTGATGTAATGTTGGCTGTATCTACAGCTGAGCACACACATCCATGAGAGGGCACAATGGGACCTGCCACCCTTTAGGTACCCTTTATTTCTTGATACTATGTTGACAGTGGCAACTCCCGATTTCACACATCCAGGAGAGGCTATGAGGGACCTGTCGCATATGCATTTTTAATTCAGCAGAAATCACCAACTGTCATCCATGCAGCAAGCAATGACATTAGCTTCAGTTAAAGGAGTCAATGAAAGAGAAAGATATTTTTTATCTCCACAGGATTTGCATAATATTAAGCCAATTTCGCCACAGTTGACATGTGCATCATAATTTTTAAGAAAACAAATTTGTTTATGATTATGCACAGTGACACTTTATTTTGACATTTGCTAAAACCATTCATGAAACATGAGGTTTGGTTTGTAAATCATCATTTTATTCTTTTCCAGTTTGGAAATCTTTTGAATAAGTTGGGTTTGTCATCCCATCAATCAAAGATGAATGTCCTGGATAAACGCGCAACAAAAAATGAAACCAGATTTGTCAAAGCCCTTCAGGATCGTGCCCTTTGCAACCTGGCGGGTTGATATATTTTATTTTACATTGCTTTGTTTACTCAAAATATTTAAATTGTGTAATCTTGTTATACCAAAGGTCCTATGATAATGTCTACAATAACTTTCAGGTCGGAAATTTCAGGTCGGTGACTACTTGGACATCAGGATTGGAGTAGCTCATAAGTCATGAGACCAAGATATTCAGGATTGCCATTTCTTCTCACTGCTACTGATAGTCTCACGAATGGTTGAGAGCACCAAAACTCTTTCCTGTCTCAAACCAGTTGTAAAGGTATGAATACCAGTGATGATACAAAATTAAAGTCTAATGTTAATGTTTTAAATCTATGAAGGCATCAGTAGAAATCGAAATTATGTGGGCTCAATCAATTATTGGTATATTTTTCAGATACATTTATATGTCTAAAATAGACATTTACAAAAGATTAAACTGTTGGAGGTCAGTGAACTAACACCTGAGAGATGTGATATCACAACACCAGAAGAAAGGAAGCTGCTCTGGTTCATACAAAGTGATCCTTGGAAGGATATTTACAGCTAACAGTGAAAACCTTTAGATTGGTCAAACATTGCTGATTTTATGTTGCTTTCAGATATTCTGACACCATGGCATGAAAGTCTAAACAATTCCAATCAAGTTGCTCCTACTGAATACCATTATTGTGTCAAGATATTAGACAAAGTAGAAACTGAGGTTAGGCATGTGCATCAAAATGCTTTTGGTAAGTTCATGAACCAATGATGATTATTTGTTTTCAAGCACAGTTTTTGGTGTTTATTTTTCCAGATTAATTCTAAATTTTGGTTGCAATTACAACCCTTTTATGGCAGTGATCTACACTTTTTTCAATCATTTTCATTATTGTGAGTAATTGTCATAAGTGTAGTATGAACATAACAGAAAGTTTTAATATTTTGATTATCACTTTTCAGGGAGCAAGGCCAGTTGGAAAAGGATCAGCTCATCATTTGTGGTGACCAGTTGACAAGGATCCGTCTGCAGTACACAATTCCACTCAGTACTCATGCAGTCGACAGAGTGCGGAAATATGAGGATCTGCAAGATTTTCTGGCTGCAAGTTAGTTGTCTTTTTCAATGAAAGTATGTCATGGTCTACATTTCTGAAGAAAATTAATAACATTACAGCAGTGTATATGTATTGTTTCTTCAGGTACCCATGCAGATAAATAATATTACCATTCCTTTTCAATTTTATTTTATACTTACAAAAGTCATATTGGAATCCTTGGAAATGAGGCTGCGGACCAAGCTGCCAAGGCAGCATCGGATAAGCGGCCAATAAATATGCTAATACCTTATACAGAATTTAAGAAATATATTACTGTTTTTTTACGTTCTAAATGGCAATTACGCTGGAACGAAGCTATTTTTAATAAATTACATGAAATTAAGCCCATTCTAGGCAAAACTAAAGGTGCTATTAGAATTAACCGTAGAGAAGAGTCAGTTTTAACCCGTATAAGAATAGGTCATAGTCATTTGACCCACTGTTATCTGCTTAAAGGTGAAGATCAACCGGAATGTATTGGTTGTCAAAGGGCTTTGACTATTAAACATATTTTAATTGAGTGTATCGATTTTGATATTATAAGAACTCAATATTTTAATGTACAAGATTTACATACGTTATTTGATACTGTAGATACTTCTGTGATAGTATCGTTTTTAACTCACATAGGACTTTATAATCAGTTTTAAGGGCAGAGCTTTTGTTTATTTATGTCATTGACTTATTTATCAAGAACTGCAAAACATCATACTGATAAAGTCTTTTAAACAAATCATCCATATTTATTATATTTGATTGATATTATATAAATGCTGTTCACAGTTGATAAATTCTTGTGTTATCTACATATTGTATTAACATTTACATTTTGTTTCTAGTCAATATTACGTTTCTATTTTTACTGTTTTGGCACTTTATTGTGTTAATGTGAAACCATTCATTCATTCATTTTTACCATTTTTAGGCACTAAATAACCTTAGTGGTTGATGTGCCTCTAAGCAACCATTCATTCATTCATTGTACAAATGGTTCTACAATAAAAATTCCAGCAGGGATCAGGGCACACTCGATCACTTTAAGATGGCCCTAAGCAAGTCATATGTGAATGGAAACATTAAGAGTAACTACAAGGTAAGCTCTAGTTTGCATATTTGAAATTAAGATCCCATAATTTCTTTGTATCGTTTTCAGTCATTTTCAAGATGTCAATATCATTATATGAAAGAAATTGTATTCAAGGTACATCTCTGCATTTTGTGTTCCTACTTAACTTAACATTTGTATCAGCAGGTAATAAAACATTTGGAACCTATTATTCCCCACAAGGCTAACATATCCAATTGTTGTCATTTACAGAAGAACACTTTATGCTGGAGGGGAACACTATTTCTCGGCAGGGCTGGGGATCGAACCCACTACCTTTGGATCACCACAGAGGAACTGGTGCTAGTAAGCTGGCGCTCTAACCAAATGCGCCTGTGGCCTGAAAAGTCTGTACACAATATAAAGAAATAATAAGAATAAAAAATAACATGAAAATAAAACATTTTTAAAAGTTTTGTGTCTGAGTTTGTTCTGACCAAACAAGGTCATAAATCAATATTGGAATGCAAACGCCCAAAGAAATGGCTATAAAAAGTGATTCGAATTGATAAAGTCATAAAACCTCCCAAGAAAATGCAGAAAATACATAAACATATGTAGAATGTGTTATAACACACCTATAACCTGCACAAACTACGAAAAACAGAGGTTTCTTAATAGCACCTCCAAACCAGATTTGATAGAAACTAATAACACCTCCACTTCTGAGGTGCTATCAGTATAAACAAGGTTTAGGAAAACGCAGTCATGACGTCCCCATCCAACTGAAGATTAGATTGAAACCGTTGTTGGTATTGGCTAGGAACTGTGATCGTAGTCTAGCTATTTCTTGAGGATCCTTGCCTTTTCTACTAAAACATGTTTGATAGTCAAAACCCTTTCCATCCAATACGTTTAGGTTATCTTTGCTTTTAAGAAGATAGTGAGTCAAACAACTATGTCCTATTCCTATGACTTAAACACTCTTCTCTTCGGTTCTTTGGGTGCATAATGACATCCTTTGTGCCCTAGACAATAAGAACGCAGTCATTCTTGTCCTCCTCGACCTGTCGGCTGCGTTCGACACAGTAGACCATCACATCCTACTCTCTAGACTGTCAAAGCGCTTTGGAATTCGTGGTCAGGCTCATGCATGGTTAGAATCCTACCTAAGTGACCGAACCCAAGCAGTCTGTATCCAGGGAGTAATGTCTTCCAAAAGAAAACTCTCTTGTGGTGTTCCACAGGGGTCAGTCTTAGGCCCTCTGCTTTTTACGGCTTATACTGCACCTTTGGGAGATATTATGAGGAAACATGGCCTTGAGTTCCACCTCTTCGCGGATGACAATCAACTGTATGTGGTGTTCAAACCGACAGTTGCTGGAGCAAAAATTGCCTTAGATGTGATGGAAAAGTGCATTCATGAGATTCGTAAGTGGATGGCAATCAACTTCCTCCAGCTGAACGATGACAAGACGGAGTTCCCTGTGATTTCATCTCGGTTCCAGAAGCCCCCACCAGTTGGTTCACTATGCATTGGATCAAATGAGATCGCTAAATCTGTCTCTGCCAGAAACATTGGAGTAATATTTGACAACATAATGTCTATGGAGCAACAAGTAAACAGTGTCACACGTCAGGCATTCCTTCAAATAAGGAACCTTGGCATGATTAGAAAGTACATTGACACACATACAGCTGAAATATTTGTGCATGCTTTCATAACATCAAAGCTTGACTACGGCAATGCCCTATACTATGGGCTCCCACAGTCCCTCATACAGAAGCTGCAATATGTTCAGAACACAGCAGCTAGGATCATAAGTGGAAAAAGGAAATATGACCACATTTCACCAGTGTTGCAGTCTTTGCACTGGCTCCCAGTTCAGCAAAGAATAGATTTCAAAATCCTCCTCACAACATTCAAAGCGATTCACGGCCTAGCTCCCGAGTACATTTCTGAGCATTTCTCATACACTGGAGAGAAGCCTTCGGTCTGGGGAACTACATCTTCTGCATGTGCCCCAAACCAATATGGTAACTCATGGTGACAGAGCCTACGCTAATGTAGCTCCAGTGCTTTGGAACATGCTGCCCCTTGACCTTAGGAAATGTGAGACTGTCGACTCATTCAAGCGTGGACTAAAGTGTCATCTGTTCAAGCAATGTTATAGATGTTAATGCATGTCATCGTGTATATCACAATCTCAATATACTCTCTCAATCATACTGTCTTAGCGCCTTAGGGCAGGACACTGATACATGGCGCTGTATAAATTTCATGTTATGTTATGTTCTTTCAAGAACCTTTAGTTTTACCAAGAATAGGCTTGATTTCATACAATTTGTTAAATATATTTTTGTCCCAACGTCATTACCACTTAGAGTAAAAATATTAATGTGTTTCTTAAACTCTGTATAAGGAATAAGCATATTCATTGGGCATTTGTCTAATGCTGCTTTGGCAGCTTGGTCAGCAGCCTTATTTTCGTGGATTCTAATGTGACTGGGAATCCAATAAAATCAAATTTCTTTATAAGTACAGAGTCTATGATGCCATTCAAGGATTTTGTAAATAAAGGATTTCCCTACTCCTTTGCTTTTAATGATTGTAAACAAGACAAAGAATCAGAAAATATTAAAAATGTCCGATATGAAAATAGATTTAATTTCTTCACATCTATTTTTATATAATTGAGCATTTCTTGAATTCTGAAATGGCTATATTAATATTGAAATAAATTTAATGCTTTCTGGCATTACTTCTATTATAAAAGATAATTTCTTAGTTTCTTCGACAACAGGTATCCAAATTTGACAATGATAAATATCAGGATCTGAGTGAACTTTCCATTTTTTACAAAAGTACAGACATTTTATTTTTATAGAAAACTTGAATCCATTGTTATCAGTCCATTCTTGTATTCTATTAAGGTGTTGTTGGAGCTTTCTTTGTATAGTATGCAAGCTTGTACAATCAACAAATAATGAACAATCTGTTCCAGGTCTCACAATTTACAGTGCTGTTGATTTTTATTATAAATAGGTTACAGATAATATACTACCCTGAGGAACACCAATTTCCTGATCAAATGCATGAGAAAGTGATGAACCAACTCGGACACTGAACTGTCTATTTGCCAAATAATTTTGAATAAAAAGGGGTAAACGACCCCATAATACCACATCACATAAATCACTCATTCCAAACTTCTAAGTAGTATCATATGCTTTTTCTAAATCAAAGAAAATACTGATGACATGTTCAACTTTATAAAACCCTCTCTCGTAAATGAACATAGCCAGATGGTCAATGGCATTTTGTGTTTTTCTAAAGCCACCTGTGCAACTGTAATTTGTTTGGGGTTTGACGTCACTTTCAACATTATCTCAGTCATTTCATGATGAGAATTGTAGCAGATACAGTGCTGCCTCACTGAATTGTCACAGATTTACAAGGACAATGGGTTAAACCTTTAGGTACAGTTGCACACCGATATGGCCTCTTTCAGGGTGCAACACACATCCCCATGGGATTGTCACCATGACTACGGCCAACTGACCCCGGTTATCTTTGGTTACAAGTGCATCTAAGAATAGCTTATCACCAGTTTAGACACTCAGAAGACCATGCTATTTCTCAGAGGCAAACCTTTTGTTACAAAACTTATCAAAACACACTTAAAAACATCATAATTGAGATTATTTTACCCCCAAGGTCCGAGAAAACATATTAAGGATACATCTCATCCAAAAATAAAAACAATTATCATTTTGGAAAGTAGACTTTTGAAGCTGAAAGCATACAGCTCCTGTATATGTGTATGTGGGACTTGCAAGGTATTCTTATGAGGTATTGTAGATAAGTATGAGATAAAGATAATAAGACAAGAAAAAGTGAGTGCAGTGTTCAGGCTGAGATATCTCAAGTTGGTTTTGGTAGTCTGAAAGAAAACAGGAATGATCTGCAAAAGTAGTTAGGCACATGGGTGATATCTAATAGGTGCAGAACACCCTCTTGAAGTACGAGATAAAATAATATAACAGGCCTTTTATTCGGAAGTGGTGCAAACTTTGAGTTGGCTGTCAATTAAATTTTTTCAAGGCTGTTTTGTGCTCCTTGACAGTTTTTTGGCATTTCGTCATTGAACCATGGCTTTTTTTTATCACAGAATTTGACTTTGATTTGGGTATTAAGTGATGAGACCTACTTGTAGCAGATATAGTGCTGCCTCACTGAATTGTCATGTCGCAGGTCCTTGAAATGACAACCCATCCAGTCACATATGTACAAGGACAACAGGTTAACCCTTTAGACACGGGCCTCAGCTCATATGGGAAATTGTATCATGAGTTCAATCTCGGCACAGCCGGGGTTCGAACCCACAACCTTTGGATCACCACAGAGGAACTGGTGCAAGTACGCTGGCGTTCTAACCAACTGTGCCACGGCCCGTGGCCTTCCACAGCATGATATTGCTCATAGCCATATTAAGAATGAGAATAAATTTTGAATTTAACAATCATTTAAATTTACCATTATGTTTAAGAGTCCAGAGGAGTTAAATTCATAGAGGATCCATCCTTTCTAGAGATTTATTTTACTTTTTCCTTGCTCTTTTACTTCTTTTTGTTACATTTTGTAGATTGCTATTTAAACTTTTATTACCGCATGATGCACAGGGAATTTGTGAAGAGGGTTTAGTGGATGATGTTGTTGATGGAATTATGACTGGGGTATTGTATGTCCAAGCCTGAGTGGATGTTCCTGACGATTTTGTGGTCATTTGAAATAAAAGAATAATTCTTCTTATCGATTGGCCAGATAATTTCAGTGTGGATTGCTATTGATTTAGTCTCTTTAGTCTTTAAAGTATTTGCATAGATTGTCTTTGTTGTGTTCAAATTTTCTACTCCTTTGCATGCCTCTGGAAAAGATGTTTTCACAATTGAAGACAAGCAAGTCTTCTGTAACTATTTCAATGCAAAAGAATATAAAGTTGTAGTATTTTCCCCAGAACACTCCAATCAACTTTTATTCACAAACCTTTCTGAGTGAAAGGACATTTCAATTGTCATTTTGATACGGACATCTCCAAAGAAGTTTTTCCCCAGAAGACACATTTAAAACTATAATTCACAGCTCTTTCTGGGTGCAAGAGCATTTCACTCGCTACTTTGGTGTGGACATATATATTTTGTTAAAGTTTTGATCACTTCTTTAATATTCTTAACAAGATACCAAGGGTGCATAATTTGTTACATTAGATTGAAGTTTACTTAAATTGAAGAGTTAAGATTTTCCAAGAAATGATTTTTTTCCCACAAATTGCCAATTTTAAGATGAAGCATCTAATTTTTGCACATTTCAATCAGTTTTTTAATCAGTCTTTGTCACGAAAACGATAAATTTCTCATGAGCATAATTCTTAATGCTATTCTTTGAGACTTACTTGTTTGTTTGGGGTTTTACATCACTTTCAACATTATTTTAGTCATTTCATGATGAGACCTATTTGCAGCAGATATAGTGCTGCCTCACCGAATTGTCATGTTGCAGGTCCTTGCCATAGTATTCTTATTTTAAATCACAAAAAAATGAAAATAGAAACCTCATAGAAAACCACATAAAACCTCAGAAAATGGAAGTTTTATCATCTCCTGACTGAACTACATTTTACCAATGAATAGCTTGGAAATGTGACCAGAAGTTTCAGGAAAGATCATGTTTGATGAACAGACAGGATAACAGAAATATGCTGGTTTTGATTTCAACTTTCTGAATGACTGTGTTGTTGTTTTAACTTTAATGCTTTTTCATGAACCCTTATAAATTTAAAGACAGATATCTTAATGATTTGGAATGATTTTATTATGAAATGTGACTCTGTACATGACTTAAAAACAAATAATTGATTTTTGAAATAAGACTGATAACAAATTTTATGCTTGATGATCTGGTGGTGAGCATAATTGCTATGAGATGATGAATATCTGTCAAATAGCTGTGATGATGTTGATGAATCCCTATCCCGATCTCCACACACCTTCTTCTCATTCACACTTGCATTCTGAAACATAAATATATTGGTTGGTTAATTTGTTTCATGCTTGATATCACTTTCAACATTTTTGAGTTTTTTCATGATGAGACCTACTTGAAACAGATAAAGTGTTGCTACACTGAATTGTCATGTCACAGGTCATTGACATGACAATCTATGAAGCAGATATAGTGCTGCCTCACTGAATTGTCATGTCACAGGTCCTTGACATGATATATATGTATAAAATTATAAAATTATCGAGATGGATATACAGTGACTGGAGAAAAATTAAGTAACTCACTTCATCATACATAGATTCCAACCCAGAGGAGGAGAAATAGCACACCAAATCCCATGAAGACAGATGCCACTAGTGACACCAGCAATTCCTTGTAAATGTCACGTGTGAACTTTGTGGATGTCACCTCATAGCTACAGTCTATTAAGGAAACTTGAAGACAATCAGAAACTTTGTGATATTAAAACATAAAATACTGCCAATTTGCAAATTTTTGACACATAAATGATGCACTCATAAAAAACATTGACTTCCTTGGTCACAGAACCATGTATGTTGATACCAACAACAAGAAATATATTTTTTGGTAAATTCATAAAACAATTAACACTGTTTAAAATTCAACATATCATTTAAACTAATATTTCAAGGATACACAAAGAACCATGCCATGAAGAAGATTCCAATTCCAAGCAGCACAACTGTGAGGTGTGGAAATACCGCTGGGTTGATGGGACTCACATAGCGAGCCATTGATTCTAATCCCGAAATCTGAAATTTCAAACATTTAAAATTTAATCATTGTCAAATTAAAAATGTGTAAAGGATTTACCTCTATCTAAATTATGGTTATCTCAAATTGTGTAAATGTCTTAACTGTTTGGGGGACTAAACATTAATTCTTTTGACTTATGTTGCTATTTTCCTCACCTTCAACAGAGGGGCAGAACATTAACTTCCAACCCTTCTGATGAATGAGGTTATAATGAAAGAACTCAGTTCATCTTTTGCCAGTTATAATTTATGGTGAGTGGATGATATGAGCTAAGGTCAAAATCAGTGTCTAGAAACTTTTGTGCTCCAGTTTCAACTTCAATCTTTGTAATTCTTGATATTTAATGAAGTGAAATGGAAATGGTGTTTTTACGACACTTTCAGCAACTATGGCCATATCAGGTCGACTTTTGAGCCTTTTAACCAGTGTGAAAGTAACACTGCCGGCAGTGGGAGTCGAACCCACCACCTCCCGTCCTCCACTTATATTGCAAATAACTTTCAAGATTTTGGGAGGAAATGGTTGACAGGAAGATATTGCTCTGTTTAGTTGTATGGAATGAATATAATCATTTTATGGCTATGTATATGATTATGTCAATATTTTGGGGGTTGAGTGGTTCTTGAAATGAAAACACGACAAACTCTAACAAATCTACAAGACTCCTTTGCCCCCCTTTACAACATGCATGTATATTAACCAAGCATAGGATAGACTCAAGAGAGAAAAAATATTAGTGCTGTACAATTCCCTCCTCTCGACCAAGGGAAGTAACTAGTGCTAGATCAACAGTAAACACTTTTGAAACTCATAACATTTAAACAATCTGAAACTTCCTTTCAGACATAAAGGTCACTTTTCAGGAACCACTTTTATCAATGCAATGCAACACAAATCTCAATGTTGGCAAATGTATCATCAATTGCAACAATGAAAAAGAATCACAACAATAGTCTGTCTCTTCAATCCTTATGAATTATTTTACAATCAAAAATTTCTTTTCCACATTTGTCAGATTTTCATTCAAAGATCTTGTCAATCAAATTCTAATCATGTATCAACCAATATTGTTGTCAGAGAGCCATCAGACTCAGACTAATGCCCTCGCGGAACCAACAGACACATAAGCTCCCTGCAAATTTACATCACCAAATTTACATGATAAAACTTAATGCCAGTCCTATACATAGCTATTCCATACACTATGTGGCACAGAAGGTTAGAGGTAGTGCATTTTGTGGTAATATTGAAAGTGACCAAGCACATGAGATGGTTTAAACAGTTGATAAGATCAAATGATGTTTAATCCCACTTTGTGTAAGTTTTCTGATATCTCTGTCTCTGACACATCAAACCTTTTAAACTATGAAACAAAATTTATGCTTCTGAAAGATGTTCTCTCTCATTATGTTCTTTCTGAGGGAAACTATATATATATATATATATATATATATATATATATATATATATATATATATATATATATATATATATATATATATATATATATATATATGTATTATATAAGTACAAAGTCAAGTACAAAGTAATTTGCCCTACTTTCAAAGACAGCAGGGAGGCTGGGAGGGTCACTTTAAAATAATGAGTGTCTATATTTATCCCTCTGTGCCAAAGAAGTGTTGGACACCAGGACAGTCTGTCAAGAGAGGCCCAAATTTGTGTCATGAATGTAAAATTCTCATTATTTATTGTTTGATTTTCATATTGTCCAGCATTGCATGGTGTTATGTTTGATCAGACTATTCCTGTCAGAGAAAATGATAAAACATTCATGGATCTTTGAAACTATAAAAGTTCATAATGTAACAATGTTCAAATTGTGGTCTTCTTGTTCACAATTGACATAAATATTGGGCTTGGCCAAGCGGTAACGGAATGACAAGATGGTGGTACAGCAACCTTCATTTAGCTATAACTTTTTTCAAAATTAACTTAAATGAACAATTGAAACTGTTATTTAAAGGTTTAAATGGGTATTTTAATATCATGAATTGAAAAAAATGAAACTTTGTATTTTCATATGAAAATATGCATATATATTTTCGGTAACGGAATGACAGAAATATACCGCAGTTTTAGGTGTATGTATAAAAAATTATTAATTTTGCAGTTCCATTAAGATTTCCTTAATCATATGTTAATGGTCCTTTGAACAACCTATTAAACTACCATATAGCCAAAAATTGTGGCAAATTAAGTTTTCCTTTGGTTGTAGCAGAGTAAATAGTATGGTAACGGAATGACATATTGAAAAAGTAACGGAATGACAGAATTGTGCATTATCCAAAGAGTTTGTTTTCCCTGCATTTTTATGTCAGAATATCTCTAAGGATTGTTTTAAACCATTAATTCAAACATATTGTGCATGAAATATAAGCATCTGATACATGTTACCTGGAAAAGGGAACAATTATACCCAATACCTGTTAAAAATAACAAGAAGGCCATTTTCATTTACAAGAATTATTTACATCATAGAAATATGTTAATATCTACATGTTTGTGAAACACATCAAATGGAGGTTGATTGCATGTTCATGAACATGTCTATTACAGTTCTTATTTGGCTAATGAGTTAGTGCTAATCACTCATCTTTGGCCTGTAATCACACTACTGTAATCAAAATCTGTTAGCTTCAGGAGCCCAGTCTTTGTTGAACTTGTCCTTCACAACCTTAAACCTTTTAACATCTTGGTGTGTTTGCTGCAGGAATGAAAAGTGCCAGTTGGCACAATCGGTCTCGTCCTGTCTGAGAGCCTGTCCCAGGTACCAATAATCTGTTGGCTCCCAGTATATACCATACCACTTCCCTCCCTGAACTGTCACTGAAACACCACTGTCACCATTGTCACCAGTGTTCAGACTTTCATTGTGAGGTTCAGCAGGTACAATGTTCCCAACTTGTGGCACAAGAAGATAAACCTGTCCACATTTCTGGGAGTAGCTGGACACAGTAACTACTCCAGGTTCAAGTGTACAGACACAATGTACACCTTGTGTTCCAGGAACAGCCTTAACAGAGGCCCACAATACATACAGCACTGGCTTCTTCTGCTCGAGATCTGTCCCCAAGTCTAGCAAGGCTTACAGGTGGTTTGCTTGTTCCTATGATGTATCCCCCTACATTGTTATGTACACATGGCAACATCTGACTTAGAAATATATGCTTAGTGCTCAGTTATTCCCCTATTGGTATCTGTACTCATCATATACCAGGCTATTCCCCTATTAGTGTTTGTACTCAAGGTATCCTGTGTGTCTTCTAAGAGACATAAATGACAAACATACCATATTGGGGTCAGAAGTAACCAAGTTTGCAATATAGAAGAAAGCTTTTCTAGGCAACTTGAATATTATCAAATGTTGTCTAGGAAAATACCAGAAGTATGACAATTCATACAAACTAGTCTGCCTGTATACATGGAATAGAATGACTTCTTATAATATATTATGTCATGTAACACTAGACTGACAGAAGATTCATGAATTAAAGCCGAGCGTGATGTCGCAATCTTAGGGTCACAATCTTAGGGTCACAATAGAGCTAATATGTCATTCCCATTATCTCATTTGCATCCAAGTTAAAGTTAAATGGTACATCTCATTGGGTAAAGGCATTCAGCAACATTTAAAACACATTTTAATTTGAAAATTTGATGATAACCTTGATATTAGATTTCCAAAACAATTGTCATTCCGTTACCGGTAACGGAATGACACATTTATATTGCCCTTTAAAATCTGTATAACAATAAATTTTCTACAAAATGGCTATTGTCCTTAAAACTAGATGTTATAAGCCTTACTTATGGAAAGTTTAAACTTTCAACTCAAAGGAAAAGTTGTAGTAAATAAAAAAATTATGTATTTTTGGTAACGGAATGACAGGTAACGGAATGACAACATATGCGTTTTTATTTTCTTTAAAAATATCATAATTTCAGTTCAAACATAGAATTATTTTAAGTCATTTTGTTTTGGAGTCCTAGAACCTTCACAAACACATATTAGCATGTTCCTAGTGGCTTTTGTAAACATAATTTTTTTTATGACAGAACATGAAAAAAAAAATCATCCGAGACCTGTCATTAATGTGTTAATTACCATTTCACTTAAATCATTGTAATTTTTTATCTAGTGAAGATAAAATAAAAATTAAAACAGTTTTACAAATGGGAATATATCCTCTATTGAATGAAGTAAGACATACACTGCTTTTCCTGACTTTGATATTTATGACTGATGTTCATGTCTGCTTGGCCAAGCCCTATTGTGTTATCCTTGTAATATCGCCCTTTCGTCCAGTATTGACTTTCCTTTCATTTGGTGAGTACAAACACGTAAACGTTTATACGTGTTACGTTTCTGCATATGAAAATGATTATTTCTTAAATTCGAATTGAGATAAAAATGGAGAAAATCCTCCACTGTCGAGAAAAAACACTTTGTATCACTATCAGTTTGTTTACGTGGCAGTCGCTTGTCGCCGGTTACGCCCCCATAATTCAATCAAGTTTTGTGCAAAAAGTATATATGAAACACTTAAAATAGTTTTACACTCAGATTCAAATATATATTTTCTGTTAAGAGCATTGTATTTTACATTCAAATAAATCAAGATTGAGGAGGATTAAGCCGATATTACTCACCATTTTGACGGTCTCCTTTGGTTTCTATTTAAACCGGAAAAGGAAATGTGCTGGCATGAATTTCTGCGTGCGCGCATATGAATCGAACTCATTTTCTCCATAGGGGTGTGAGGATATTTATTTTTCTTCAATAAACAACGATGTCACAATTTTATCATTAACAGTATAAATAATACCACTGTTACAAGAGAAACAGCTTTGTAAAAAAATAGTGTGGTTTCAAATCAAAATGACGAAATATTTTCACGATAACTATCCCATATCCCTTTTTTGGACGGTACCATTATGCTGTCAAAAGTTGGGGGAAGCCCTCTCGTAGTTCCCATGTGAACATGTAAATAAATGGCGCTCAAGAACTTGGCACACAGCTCATTCGATCGATTTGCAACTCGATATACATAAACAAGCGTGGAATTATTTATCCGATCGAGGCAGTGCACTAGAAGCGACTATGAGTGGTACAAAGAAAGTTTGTGAAAGTCTCGGGACCCACTGACAGAGGCAAAAACGACACTTTTAAGTGATGGAGAGAGAGCAGGTCCCGGGGAACGTGTTCAGTTCCCTGGCAAAGGGCAGAGGCACATGGAAAGGGGAACTTGAGCTGGACCTTTTAGTGGACTTTGACAAAGATGTGAGACCAATGTGTTCTTGATAATTAATTAACGAAACCAATAATAATGTATTTTTGAAACTTAGATTATTTCTTCTTTCATGCAAACAGATCATATAAACATTGTACTTTTGGTAATGTTTTCTTCTTCATCTATTTTCTTTAATAGGGGACTCCAATATTGCCATCGCTTACTAGAGAACCATCAGGTTTTGCTTCTTCAAGTAATCTGGGGAGTATGCACAGATCAAAATCTGCAACAACCTTGTCAACGTCTTCATACAAAACAGAAAAATCTGATGGAGAAATAAACATTCCTAAAACATTCATCACAAGAAGTGGAGCTCTGCTTTTATTTACTGCACCAAACAATGTAGAATTATCAGCTTTTCAAAAGCAACAGTTGCAAAAAGGATTGCTTAAAGCAAGGAGGGCAGATGTCAGATCAAAGTTTGGAACTTTGACTAGATTTGCTAAATCTGTGCTGACATTTGGAGATGAGGTAAGGACTTAACTGTTTTTAACCAGCCTTTAATTTTCTGAAACATGTAAAGAAAAGAATACAATGTGTTAATGTTAGAAAATGTCATTTAAATAATTATACACAGTTTACAGACCATTTATTTGTCATTTTATGTTCATGGTTTGAAATCATGCAATTTAAAGAAATCTGACATGAAAGTTTCAAACTTTGTAAGCATATTACCATAATTTTATATGCAGCATTCATCTCTCTCAGAGTGCTCTAAATTTGTGGTCAATTGCTTACCACTTTAATAAAGTCAAGAAATGGCAGTCAAATTTATTTGGTGTATGTTCTTTGAGAGTATTGAATATAATTGTGTGTCATCATAACGTTACACTAAAAAATTACACTAAAGTTTCACAATAACAGAGATATGAGAAGTTCTAAAATGCAATAGTATTTTGTATCACATGATTTTTGATGAAGAAATTAGTCAACTTTATATTACATAATAAGATCATATTTGTGAAGTTTGTATTTAAGGATTTTCCACTAGTTTGAATTGCCTATAATCTTCTTTCTTTTCATGGGCAATGTACAAAACATATCAGTTCTAATTGGCTCATAGGATAGGGTAACTGACTGGTATGTATAGGTTTAGTGACCTTAATCCAGACATATATACATATGCATATTTCAATATGTGCAATTTATATGGACGTTCCTTTGACATGAATTGTGGGAGTACTGGATATTTAAATTTAGACTTTTAATTTCATCAAGAATAAAACGATTTGAAAGCAATGAAGACAAAGTTAGTGTAACTTAGAGATGCCATAGTCTGTGGACTGTATCAAAAATTCTTCAGAAAGAATAATCTTTTTTGAGACATATTATTTGGGTATACCTAAAGTACATGTATGAAGAAAGCATACAAATATTACAGCATGCCACATCTTTCTCATAAAATGTATTTAAATTATCTCCAATAGTAAAGGGATTAAGCACCAATTTTACAAAAATTGTTTAAAATTAATACATTGGTGATAAATGTATTTGTCTTTGATGTCTATAAACTTTTTGAAAAATGCATCCCCATTATCGTTTGTAAAATCTGTTTGAGCAAGACCCTATATTATAGCCTGCTTATGAAAGCACACTTCTTTCTTGGCGTCACTTTTATGTGAAGTGTCATTATTAAGGCACTGGAAGGTAAAATGAAGTCATAAAAGTATTGCAACATACTTCTGACGTCATGAAATGTATTGACCTCTGAATAGTGCCAGAATGATGTCAAATGTTGCTACCCTGCTTTGAGCCTCAATTAAGGTATAACCAGCAAAGTTCATGCTACCCGTGTTTACCCATCATGTGTAGGTGCAGCATATGGCTCAGACAGACCTCTGCTGGGAGTGCAACTCTTATGTCTTATAGCAATTTATATTATTACTCTATTACAATTTCAATTTGTCATGATGTTCATATGTGGCTAAGCTTTCAACACACCAAATTGTAGAATTGATGCTTAATACCTTTAAGATGATTTACGTGAATACAAACGTCATCAAACTTGCAGATCTTGGATTAAGAGGAAATATTTCTCAAATGAGGTGGACATAGTTGAATGATAAAAAAGTCACTAATCTTATTTCACCTGGAATAAGATTAAGTGTTTTAGATACAATCTTCCCATAAGCTTATAAATGTAAGGACACAATATTTGGGGGAAGTTTGTGTCATTTTGCAAATATTTGAAGAAAATATCAAACATAAAATGCACAATTTCTCTGTATAGCTGGACTTAATGGCATTTGAAAAGAGATTGGAAATTAGATGCTAATAAAGATATTTTCATGTGCCCATGAACCGCTTTCATACAAACCATAGACAAATCCCACAGGTCAATATTATTGGAGGAAATTAGCTGTTGTAATGTGAAGTTGAAACTGTGCAAATATCAAACAGGATCAGTATTAAGGCTTATGGCAGGAGTTTGTGCACACATGGCTGAAGCTAGTTTCCTCAATCTAGACATTTATATATTATAAGTTTCCACATCACATTTATCAAAAAATGTTTTCTGAATGTATTTGCGATTGCCTAAGTAGTCTCTTAAATTTTGCAAAATAACTTGAACTTTGGTACCACATATATTTGTTTGTTATAACTTTTTCAAAATGGTAATCTCACACAGCTAGTATATTAATTTGGTTGGATAAATATGTAAAATATTAGCAAACAAACGATTACAAGTAATTGTCAGAAGCGGTGATTACCACATGTTGCATGTTGAAGATATTTTTGAAGTGTTGCTCTGAATAATGAACAGTGAGTTAATCTCTAATCCTTGACCGATCTTTGGATTCCGAGAATGAGTCAGTGAACAGACTGTAACACAAACAAATGTTTTTTGCACTTGTACAAAGATAGGACTGATAAAAAGTCCTTTATACTGATAAGAATAATATTGAGTCTATTGAGCAAACTCTCTCTTCTGGTGATATTGAAAATGCTTTCACATTGAAATCTCTTTGGTTTGCCTAACCCTCCTCTTTCTGAAGTAGGTATTAACCATGCCACACAGAGAAATAGAAGGCTAAAACAATTGAGAAATGGCCCTATATTAAGAGATAATTAGAAACATACAGCCCACATATAAAGATAATTATATCCAATGTTCTCCCCTATAATGATAACATCAACAATTTCTTTTCAAATATTAAACATTGAAGTCTCAATCACTGTTCTGTGTTAACTGTGATTAATTGTGAAATTTTATCAAACATAACTATAAAACTTGATTTTCAGTTCACAAAAATCATATTGCCCCTTTTAACAACCATAAGTTAAATGATGATAACAATGTAATACATTTCTCTCTCATTTGTAAACCTTAGTATGAATCATATGTTCAAACAATTGCATGTCATCTTCTTGGACACACCACACATACACGATTAATCAATATGGATATTACTGCTATAATACTTATTTCCCTGCCATAAGCTGATGATATTGATGATCTGAGGTAAACACCAATTGTGAAATTATCCCTTGGTGATCATGTCTTATTCTAATTTAGGTTATTATTTAGGCTGTTATTATATGTCATTTACAGTCATAGTTATCATGGAAGTAACACAAGTAGTTTACATATTGTACATTTTTTTATGATCATCTCTTTATTATTCTTTTTCAATATCCCTCAATTCATACATGTTTGCTTTTAGGACTGGCAAAAAATACCAATTTCTCATATGTTTAATAAACCAACTTATAATTATTTGTAAATTATGATCATATTATGACCCAAATATGTTTTACTTGATCTTGGTTAAATTACCATAGATACATACTCAGTCAGTTTTTAAATAAAACTACCGGCGGTAGTTCTGGCAAGTTCACCTTCCAATGACCTTTTGGTCAGTTGGTCAAATAAATAGTTTCAGAGTTCTGAGTTATATGGCAATTTGCAATTTGCACTAATTTTCACTAATGTTTAGCTGATTACGCAGAATTTATGATTTACAAATATGTATCATTAAAAGATCCACTATGTTAGAAGCATATAGATAAGGTATTTAAATATTTTAATTATATATTAAAACTGCTGGTAATTGCATTAATTTGTCATGACACATAAGTTTCTGCAGACTAATTGCATCTGATATTGACTATGGTAATATCATTAGATAACCAAATCTTGAAACTCTATCAGTCTAACCATGAGGTCTGCTTTCTCTCTGAGCAGTATACTTTAATAACATGAACTAATAACTATTACTTTGTACAGGGCATATAATACGTGTATATCCTGATTACGCCACTTGGTCTTTTATATTTCTTGAAATGTTCAAGCTTATATCATATTACTTTTACCTTTAGTCTCTTGTCCCTATCACAAATGTGGGACATAAATACTGCAATTAGTGAAAGTCCTGATATGGTACATACTGTTCCTGTTCTCATGCCCAGCAGGTATCAAGATTAACATATAATCCAGACTGAAGAGTGTACTTAGAAAATAAAATATTGCCTGCTTGGAAAAGAAAATACATTTCAAAGTTGGAGATCAGGCTGTAGCTTTGACGTAACACAGATTGTTTGATGGTGTTAAATCAAGTTTATTTTTGTTAAACTGCTGTGAAGCATGACAAAATACAAGGAAGGGCGTTATAATACCTGTAATCAGGATAAGCCACTACCTTTTCATTTACAATAACCTGGATAAACTACTTTCCCAGTATTTGAATAAGGGAACATACTTTTGAGAGCTGATATTATGAACCCTTTAATAGAATAGAGGAAAGTTTTTGTAAGCATTATTTCCTGACGTAATGCAAAATAAGTAATTTCAGATATTTCCTGAAATAATGAAGCAGATTTTCAACCTTTAATAGTGTGCAGTTTGCATTCATCTAAATGTTTCTAGAACTTGAGTATTATTTATAAATATTGACATGAATTTTGATTTGAACTTTCAAATTCATATCTAACTATCAACTGAGTTTCAGCCCCCTCTTTCAAGGACCTAATAGCATAAAAAAGGTTCATAAGGTATGGTTACAGTCAAGTATAATTAGATTTTTTAATTGAATTGAGACAATCTTGTTTCATAACCAACATTATCATCATGCTCTGAATGTTTGGCTTTTGGTAACAATATAGCAAGCTATTGAAATTATCCCAGCAAATTCATTTAAAATTTTGTGATATCCCTTCTATTAATATTTATAGAAGGAAATTGTGTCTGTGATGAGAAAGGGATATGCAGTAATAGAAGAGAATTGCAGAAGTGTTAGAAGGGACATGCAGTAATAATAGAAGGGATATGCAGTAATAACAAAGAATATATAATACAGTAACAATAGAAGGGATATGCAGTAATAACAAATGATATATAATACAGTAACAATAGAAGGGACATGGAGTAATAAAAGAGATATATGTAATAACAATAGAAGGGACATGCAATACTAATGATGAGGATGTGCAAGAGTAAAAGAAGTGATATGAAGTAATTATAAAAGGAATATACAGCATTAATAGCAAGGATATGCAGTAATAGAAGGGATATGCAGTAATATAAAGGATATTCAGTAATAATAGAAGGGATCTGTAGTAATATAAGGGATAAGTAATAATAATAAAAGGGATATGCAGCAATAATAGAAGGGATATGCAGTAATAACAAAAAAGGATATGCAGTAATAATAGAAGGGATATGCATTAATATAAGGGATATACAGTAACAATAGAAGGGATATGCATTAATATAAGGGATATGCAGCAATAATAGAAGGGATATGCAGTAATAACAAAAAAGGATATGCAGCAATAATAGAAGGGATATGCAGTAATAACAAAAAAGGATATGCAGTAATAATAGAAGGGACATGCAATAATAATGATGAGGATATGCAAGAGTAATAGAAGTGATATGAAGTAATTATAAAAGGAATATACAGCAGTAATAGCATGGATATGCAATAATAGAAGGGATATGCAATAATAATAGAAGGGATATGCAATAATAGAAGGAATATGCAATAATAATAGAAGGGATATGCAATAATAGAAGGAATATGCAGTAATAGAAGGAATATGCAGTAATAACAGAAAGGATATGCAGTAATAGAAGGGATATGCAGTAATAATAGAAAGGATATGCAGTAATAGAAGGGATATGTAGTAATAGAAGTGATATGAAGTAATTATAAAAGGAATATACAGCATTAATAGCAAGGATATGCAGTAATAGAAGGGATATGCAGTAATATAAAGGATATTCAGTAATAATAGAAGGGATATGCAATAATAATGATGAGGATATGCAAGAGTAATAGAAGTGATATGAAGTAATTATAAAAGGAATATACAGCAGTAATAGCATGGATATGCAATAATAGAAGGGATATGCAATAATAATAGAAGGGATATGCAATAATAGAAGGAATATGCAATAATAATAGAAGGGATATGCAATAATAGAAGGAATATGCAGTAATAGAAGGAATATGCAGTAATAACAGAAAGGATATGCAGTAATAGAAGGGATATGCAGTAATAATAGAAAGGATATGCAGTAATAGAAGGGATATGTAGTAATAGAAGTGATATGAAGTAATTATAAAAGGAATATACAGCATTAATAGCAAGGATATGCAGTAATAGAAGGGATATGCAGTAATATAAAGGATATTCAGTAATAATAGAAGGGATATGCAGTAATAGAAGGGATATGCAGTAATAGAAGGGATATGCAGCAATACTAGTAATAAGAGGGTGATGCAGCTGTGATATGAAGGATTCTGCATTAATGACAGAACAGCAGTAAACTGAATGATCTCATCTTTACTGATAATTGATATACATCACCTTAAACCTTTTGAAATAAGACATATATTATAACATGGTCTGAAACATGCTATTTAATTGACCAAAAATGACCTGCTTAAGATTGATAATTTAAATCTCATTGTAAAAATTATCAATTAAGATCCTCACCTATTTTTAAGCCAATCAAAACTGAACTCCCTCTGAGGTAATATTATTATGCTACATAAATAACAGGATAATGATCTGTGTTTAACCTTAAATGTAACATAATTCCTTTATTCCATCTGATCAAAATAATCCAAATAAACATCTTTTCATTTGACTGCACCATGAATAAATATTATTGCTTTGGTTCAATGTCAAATTCATATTTTTTATTGATAATGATGCAAATGAACCAAGTTAACTATCATTTTATTTGTTCACAAGAAATATGCCTAATAATCAACCTCCATATTATAAATATTCTTTTCAATACCAGGAAAATCACCAAATGTTCATGTTATTTATACTCATGAGCTTGCACATTTTTCTTGACAGAGTTTATTAATATGCCATGAACTGTAGATTGCATGGTTTGAAAAGGTCCTATTGATATATTTCTTCATACCAAAATTAATCATCTCATGTCCTCCTCAAAAATGGTCATTGATATTCATTAAGATGATATACAAATGGAAGGAGGATTAATCAAACATGTGTTCAGTCATGCATGACCGTGACCTGCTGTGGTCATGTTGGACAATATTAAGCCACAGTTCAATTAAGGCAGCATTATCCACACCTCAGGTTGGCCCTGTGTAACCATTTAGGGTCATTTCAGTTTGCTTATAAAAACTATAATGTATATCTTCTTTTTTTAGATAAGCCATATTTGACTTGAAAGAGGCAGAAATAGGATTCTTTTAACAATGAAAACAGTGTTGTGGCAAGCTGTTTCCATATTATGAATTAAACATGGAGTTTTTTAAGATATTATCATGTACTTAAAACTTGATTCACAGAAAGAGATTGATTGAATTATATATGGGATCATTAGGTCCTATTTTATTTTGTTTGGAAGTTATGTGTTTTGATAGCACCATTTGGATGTTCAAATATATGCTCTTCTCTTTATTTCTGTAAAGTATGTTTTTCTAAATATAAAGGACAAATGATCTCAAATTACACATTGTATAGATTGAAAATATTCAATATCATATCAATTTTTAAATTAACTGTTGTCTCCACAATCATAAATACAGTGCTGAAGTTAAATGTCTAATGTGCTGCCCCTTAGGATGTTAAGATACAAAGTTACATTTGGCAGTTTATATATCCAATGGGTTTACTCAGTTTGCATATCAAATCAAATTCCTCTTGTGAGGTCAGGTTTAAACAAAAGCTGAAACATCAATAAAATTGTACATCAAGAAAGTAATATTTCCCTATAAGTTGGAGCCCAATTGCTTGCACGCTTTTATGTACAAGTATTTCAAAGTATATATTTGTATATCAGTATACTTTTGGGACTGACAATAAATAGCAGTATTAGTGTTCTTGGTCGAGTGCTTATATTTGGTGCATATCAAAATATGTCAGCTGCACAATTCTCATCCAAAAAAATCAATCTTAGAGTTGCTGCATGACCAGCGCCTCTGAAAGATGCAAAGTTTTATCAATGACATTTGAATAGATATTATGTATTTCTGATAGAATTTTACATATGTAGTAGCCTAGTGATTGTTGCTAAGGGTGTGAAAACAGAGAAGTCAGAGCACAATAGAATTCCTTATCAATATTTTAACTTTGAGAAAAGTCTGAATATATATACAGTGACTGATCATATAGAGAAAAATATAAAGATGGTATTGTATTTTGCCTTTTTTTTATGAAATATGATAAAATGTCATTTTTTAAAAGTTGCCCTGCATTAGGCTAGTTGATATAATTCAAATTTTCTATATTTAGATATTCGTTTTATTTGTATTCAATATATTAACCCCCAGGTACAAATTTTTGTTGACACTTATTCATTTTTTATAGAAGCATATACCGGTACACTTTGCAGGACCATTTTTTTTTTCCAGGAAGAATTAAGATGGTCAGCGCTGTTGTTAGTCACCGGAAATTTATAATTGATAAGAATTACATTCACAATAACTAAAACCTTTTTGTTTTGTTTTTTTTTTCTTACAGAATTACCCAAAGGATAGTGCAAGCATCTCTGATACAGATAATCCGGTATTTCTCCGCTTCCTGCATGATCTGGATAACAGTGATATGGTGGACCTGCGGGCCAAACCTGGGGCGGACCCGGCGTTCTACCTGCGTGACCTCAAGGCTAGGGCCCATAGGTACGTCCTGTACTCTCCTTTGTGACGCCATTTTGCTGATACATTTTTTCTTTGCAGATGCATTATTTTACTCATTAGGAGTCCATAATTGTAGAAAGATACACATCAATTCACATTTTAGATTTATTACTGTTCTTTAAAACATCAAAACCAATTAAAGATTGAAAGTTTTGAGCTTTGCTTCATTTCAAATATTGCCTAAACAGCATACATGGTGTTCAGACATAGAAATTAATCATTTTAAGTTGGTCATTTTTTTCCTTCAACTTTTGAAAAAACTCTGTAATGCAAAGATCATTCCAAACAAATCAAACTTTTTCTTGCTTAACCCCCAACGGACTAGCCTATCTAAATTTGGTTGATTGGCAGGACTAACCATTTTTTTCTGACTAGTGTATCTACATACTAAATTGATAAAATACATGACCATGGTTGTTCAATATGCTCAATGATGATCATGATTATATTGTAACAAGTTGCTGCCCAAGGGAATGTTACAAAATGATGTCATTAAGCCAGAATAATGGGGACATGAATATCCTTCCCGTGCATTGCCAGTGGTGGATGTTGACGTCCTTTCTGTCGATTAGGTATTAAAATGAAATGTACCAATTCCTGAGCATTGCAGACAAAAAGGCCAGCCTCTGTTAAGAACATAAAAGGATAAAACAAGTTCAATTTTGTACTCATCTTTTTTATGATAAATTCAAAAAGCTAACAGAAACAAAATTTCTTGAAAAAAACAAATCTGAAACAACCCATTTTGTTTCTTAAAAACTCACAAATGTTTGACAATTGTACAAACAAACATTTATTTTTATTTGAAACTTGAAAGTTGTTGTGTGCAGTTTAAGGCGGTCTACCTTGATACACATGACTATGATTGTGTTTTTAGTTCAGCTTCACTTTCCATCCATTGCAATATTCTTCTCTATCAAACAAATCTTCATGAATATATTATGTACAAAGAAGCGTGTTATTTAAAATAATTCCTGGTAATCATTGATTTTCTTTATGTTTACAACACATTTACATATCAATAATCAAATAAGATTCTATTTTTTTATTATAAAAAATATTATAAATTCTAGCGCAAGGAGCTCAAAATCAGGAAGAGTCAGTAGCGCACATTGGCAAAGAGCTCACACATTCTCATATGGATTTGGCCCTGAATATCATGAAGAACCAGAAGTTTCTATTGTTTCGCCTTCTCCACCTCTGCCTCAGTTTCCTGTAGATGAGTCAGATAAATTACCCAGCGACTCGCCAAGAACCGGCGATAACTTGCAAAACTATCCTTATGCAGTTCCTCCGGTAAGGGAGGATTCACCGCAACTCAGTGATGAAGGACAATACGTCACTGCTGAGGAATTACCCAGAAAAATGGATGAACTTCTAATATTTAATGAAGGTGATAGTCCAAAGTTCTCAGGCTTTCGTGGAAGAGCCAAGAGGTGAGAAAGGCACTCTCGCTGCATACCATAGATCCACTCAGTCATGTGATGTCATAGCATGTTGTACATGGGATGTCATGCACTCTCACTACATATCATAGATCCACTCAGTCATGTGATGTCATAGCATGTTGTACATGGGATGTCATGCACTCTCACTGCATACCATAGATCCACTCAGTCATGTGATGTCATAGCATGTTGTACATGGGATGTCATGCACTCTCACTGCATACCATAGATACACTAGATAATGTGATGTCATAAGATGCTGCACTCTCACTGCATGCCACAGATGCACAAGGTCACATGATGTCACATGATGTCATAGGATGTCATAGCATGTCGTACATGGGATGTCATGCACTCTCAGATGCACTAGTTAATGTAATGTCATTAGATGCTACACTCACTGCATGCCACATATGCACAAGGTCACATGATGTCACATGATGTCATAGCATGTCATGGCATGTTGTACATGGGATGTCATGCACTCTCACTGCATGCCACAGATGCACAAGGTCACATGATGGTACATAGGATGTCACAGGATGTCACATATATATGCTTTAATACAATGCACTCTGTACATTTCCACATTTGCAGTTTAAACTAGTACAAACCACATATATATTTCATTGAAATGAGAGTTGAGGTATGGTTTCTTTCCACTACATCCAAAACCTTATTGGCACTGAATATTCATGTACCGGTATGAAGACATTGCACTGAAATCACACTGCACATGAATTGAATAGTTACTGTAAGATAAGTTATTCTGATTATAATTAACGTATATAAGTAGAGTATTTTAAGCCAGGGACGCACTTTTTCTTGTAGTCAAAGACTACACTCACTAAAAATGGTGTTAGATATGTGGTACCAGTATTGGAATGAACCAGATGCACACTGCCGATGTTCTGGTTTTATAATATTTCCTGATTTAAATTTGTTCAGAACGATCAGGACTTTCAAAGACCATTCACCACAAACAGTTGGAGAGAATGTTTGTGACAATAAATCTGATTTAGAAAAACAAAAAAAAATACTCCAGTTACAGTGTGTACTTTGTGTGATATTCTATAGCCATCTATTACAAGTCACAGTGTTGAAAATTTTGTGATTTATGTCTATTCTTTGTTTTATATAGATCTTAAATTAATCATTTATTTTCAGAAATAGTTGTAGATATATTGAACAGAGTAAAAGCAAGAATGAACAGTAGCAAGAATGAACAAACTGCTCATGGTATATGAAAATATCTAATATCTGATATTTTATTTCAGCATCTGTTTTTCTGAAGACACTAAAGGAAATCAGGAAACTCATAAAAATACAATTAAAAAAACACCATCCTTTGCTTTCCAAAAATCTAGCCATATGATTCCTAATAATATCAATCACTATAAACATAATAACACATTTCCCATTCAAAGTAAATCTAGATATAAAAACCAACCTAATACTTTTATTTTAACAAATTCTTTGGAAAGAAACATTTCGCCAAAGATATTGGAAGGAAAAAAAGACCAAGAAAAGTCCAGAAATGTTTTGCCGATTGTGATAAGATTGCCAAGAGTAACAACAGAGCATGAAGAACCACTGCACACAAACGGTAGTGACACAGGTGTGATGCAATCACCAGTTTATCAGAGGTCAAGAACCGATACTGATTTGATAAGTATGAGAAGGAGATATTCATTAAATAAAAGGAATAATACAAAACAGAAGTTAGATGTAAAAGTCTCAGTTATCCAGGGACCATCCAGTTCTCCATATTCATGGTCACCTGTAAACTCCAGAAACACAGCAAAACTCAAGCGCACAACAAGCCACATCAAAAATGGAGTCAGAAAGTCCGCTAACAGAATTAGCAGATCTCAAACCTCATTGTATGATGAAAGGTCAGTTGACTATAAGGATTCTGTCTTTGGAAAAGTTCAGGCAGTTGATGAAAATAAGAAATCTATCAGCACAGCATCAAAAGATGGATATACTTTCGGAGATGTTTTAGCAGAAATTGAGAAAACTAAAAGGTTTAAGGAAACAGATTATGATATAAGCAAACAAGACTTGGAAAAAGCCTTGGAAAAGGTCATTGAAGTGAATGTGGTGAAGATAGACAAGGATTTGACAAAAACGCATAATTCTACGTTAGGTGTGACACCGGTTTCCTGTTGCCAACCTGAGGAAGATGTTGGTTCAACAAATGACTCCAAAAATATCACCATGGAAATGCCTGATGGGGTCTTTCAGGAAAGTAAGACTTTTTGTTTTGACGATGAAGGAAGACATTTCAATGATAACCATGATAACAGTAGAAAAGGAAATAAAGCAGCAACAGGCTTGATTGATGTTTCCTATTCATATTGTCAAGAAAAGAAAAGAAAATCTGCAAAATCTGAAAAGAAACATTTCTTGCCATCTGTCAAAATGGAAATGTACAATTTCTCTCTGAGACAAAGTAGAGTTAAAACTGATGAAAAACTAAATACCAAGAGACTTGGAAACGAAATAAATGGTGAGGTTATAAAAATTGAAAATAAAACAGAAAACGACATGCATGACACAGATTGGAAAGAGCCAATGAACTCATCATGTTCCAAATATCAGGAAAAGCTTAAAAGTTTGGGATTAACTAAAAAGTCACGTGTTGCTTGGCAACAAGACTCTGATAATGTGCCTGGAAGCAATTTACATAAAACATTTAGCGAACCACCAAAGGTAAGTATTTCAGACATGAGGAATACCACCAAAGTCACACAACTTGACAGTAATTCTGGAGAATTTGATAAAGAAAACAAAAAGGGCAACATAAATATCAAAGATGAGAACAATGCTCATTGTTCTGGAAAAATATTGAAAGCAGAAGAGAGTTTGAAATTGTCAAAGGAGGCGAACCAGTTTATGACCATTGATAAAGACACACTGAAAGGGGCCGCTAAAACTGAGAATGGACCAAATGAATATATTGTTGCTGACATAGAAAAGACTATAAATGTGCTAAACCTTGATTCAAAGAGTTTAAATGAAAACAGCAATAAAGAAATTAACAGAGGCAATAAAGAAATTGACAGAGGCAATGATGAAGGATGTTTTAATGATTACAGAGAAACTGATTTTGAGGTTAGAAATAAATTACATGCATTTAACTCATCACAGAAGAGTGTCCATTCACACAACCCAATTATAAAAAAGAAAAAAGATGACTGCCAAGTTTCTAAAGTAGATACAGAGAAAAATATGAAAGTTATATTTGGTGGCAAGGATAGAAGTTTACAAATACCTCAACCTGATAACATTGCAAAAGTATATGATAAAATCAAACCAAAAGAAAATAGAAACCATGGAAAGGGCAAAGATAATCAGGAACAAATACTGAAAACTGATCCTCAATTAGATGATAATGGAAGGGCTGGAGGGAGGTGAGGATATTATAAATTCAATTTTGACACTTTTTACATTTTCTGCAGTTACCTGCTATAAGATTATTTTGAACGGCATATAGACGTTGCGCAACTCCATCCTTTGTCTGAGAAAAAGCTCCCTTTCATATGCACCACTTACAGGACACAAAACAATTTGAACAAAACATGCAAAGGTCACAAAACATATGGATTTCAAATCACAAATAATAACACCACTGTTCCTTATGAAAATGAATTGCATATCAATACAGAAATGCTGTGGTTTGGCAATTATGAGTGATCTTCTTTTTTGCAATGTTAATTGAGGATTTGTCATTATTTTTGTTTGATAAAGTTGTCTTATTCTATATTTTTTTATTCTATAAAAGATATATGTTGATGTATGAAGTTTGTGATACTGACTCTCATTAATTTTCCATTGTTTGTATTTCAGCAGATTTTTCACCATATTTTTGCAGTTTTTTTACCATTCCAGTTTTCACCATTTTATTTTAGCCAATTTAACTCATTTCCTATTTAATTAGAAAGTCAATTATTCATACCATTTAAATTTTTAATATTATGAACTCATTTTCATAATAATGTAGCTAATTGTATGATGTTGGTTTTTCAGTGCGCGGCTTAGTCCCCGGTATTCTTCCCGCTCTTCCATACCAGAGCGCCCTCTGACAACAGGATCTGTACTGAGGGCCTCAGGAGATCTCCTCTCTGCTGACACAGGAAGTTTGGTGGCACAGTATCTTGACAAATCTTCTTCACAACATAGGTTAGTTGTTTCTTAATGAGTTACTCTTTTTTTCATGGACGCAGACCAAAAAATGTGAAGGAGAAAACATTGTGTTCCTAAATTTACGTTTCCAGTTGTTTTTATAAGTGTAGTGTTACAGACTATTGGTGTGATCAGAAAAACTATGGCTCTTGAAATTTTGTAAAAAATAGGTGCCTGATGCGTTTCGTCATTCAGGGTGACTCTTCAGAGGCTAGACCCTAAAAAAATAGTTGTTTTTATAAGGAAGATATTTCAACAAAATATAACAACATACTTTGAGATTTAGATAGGTTTTTTTGTTTTATGCAATGCTACTCTGCATTACATCAGTAGTTATGCTAGTCATTCAATCTTCTCTCTACCTCTGCCCTCATTGCCCTGTTTTGACATTGATTGACATAAAAATTTGGAACTCCATGTCCAGTCATGCATGTGGATCATGCCCACCAAAATATCACAAATTCAGAATTTATCATCCTGAGGCCATAACCTGTAATTATATGGATGACTGAGATGTTAATCAATCAGTTCTCAGCCAGATGTTTATGAATAGTCATGAGTTGTCGCCAACCCTGTAACCACCTTTTGATCATTGGTGGCTGCAACTGTTATGATAGTGAAGTCCTGTTTTGGATGGTCACACAATGGTCAAAACTTATCATCACATTTATAAATGGTTATAAGTAATTAGTAGTCTCTGGCAATCCATACCCTTATCAACAAACCCAGACAACATATGGTGACCAGCCATCAGACTGTGATAATTTTTATTAATCTTACTCTACATTGATTTGGCTCAGCGTTTGCTGCACAAATGTGTATTTGTTTCTCAAAATGATCAGCTCTTTTTAACCATAGAGTCAGAAAGTACTGATTGTTGTTTGTCCTTCCCCAGTACACTGCCAATTTTGAGTGGTATGCATGCTAACCAGGAGTAGGCTTTATTGTATAAATTGGAAATATTGAGTGATATGAAAACATGATCAATATGAGACAGCAAACGATAGCAAGTCTAAAGTAAACAGTGCAACATCATTTAGCTAAACTTTAAATATCTTTGATAATGATTCTTGTATTTTCAATCTCTTATTCTCATTTTTTTAATAATGAAATTTGCTCATTTTGTTATGGATATTTGTGAATTCTTTTGTAAATATAAGTCATTAGTGTTAATGTAGTTCTACAGAATATGACATATTGGAACTGACAATAACATTTGTACAGTCAGGTTTGAATAAGTCGAGCCAGCACACTAAGACTATTGATATACTTACCTCCATTATATCAACCTACAGGCTGCATTACGGAAATTAATTGCTGTTGTATTATTGTATAATATGTTCAGGGTACACATGACACTTCTAATTACATGAGAGGAATGTAGAATTAACTTTAATGTAAAGGTTAGATTGCTAGGTCATGCAATTTAGATCAAATCCACAGATATATGGATATATTTCATTTCCCCCGGGTTCATATCATTTGGTGCTTTGCCCGGGGGGGTACTCTCATGATTTTAACCCGCGGAGGCTGGGATGGAACTGAAAACCCCAAAGCCTGAATTAGGGAAATATTCTATCATTATTGGTACCCTGATTTAGGACTAGCTGAAATTTGGTACCCTGATTTAGGACTAGCTGAATTTTTGATACCCTCATTTAGGGATGATGCAGAAGGAGGAGATTTGGAAAAGGGGATTGTGATCCCTGTTTTAGGGAGAAATTTGAAAAACAGTACCCTGTTTTAGGGAAAATGATAAAATATCTTAACCCGGATGGAACTGAAAACCCCAGAGCCTGATTTAGGGAAATATTCTATCATTATTGGTACCCTGATTTAGGACTAGCTGAATTTTTTATACCCTATTTAGGGATGATGCAGAAGGGGTAGATTTGGAAAGGGGGATTGTGATCCCTGTTTTAGGGAGAAATTTGAAAAATAGTACCCTGTTTTAGGGGAAATGATGAAATATCTTAACCTGTTTTAGGGAAAATATCAGCGAAAAGGACCCTATTTAGCCCAGCTTCCCCGGTAACGCTGACTATGAGAGTACCCCCCCCCCCCCCCTGGGCCCATACCTTGTTGTTCATATAAGGTTTATTCCTATGATATGAATCAAATTCTTCATCATTAGCCTTTTTGTCCATCTCAGTTCATATTAAGAACTGTCAGCATGACAAAACATGCCATTTGATATTGGCAAATGCCTGCATATTACGCAAAGATATTACCAAACATGCGGCTTTGACTGTTATGATTATCATTGTCAATGTTGACAAAGCAGCTCAAAACTAGTATTCACAATCAGATCATGCATTTTATTTGATTAAAATGTATCACCATGATATTTACAATATCGGCAATTTGATATTTAATAAGGGGCCCTAAAGTTATGAAGTATTTAGAGGTTTTTTGATTAAACAATTAAATACATTGATAGTATGATATATCTGTCTTTTGTGACAAAATTTGTACTGATCATGAACAATAGAATTCATATTCATTAAGTGGATTCATTTAATGAATAAACAGGGCTTATTAAATTATGCAATGGCCCAATTTCTCTGAGTTTTATTTTAAAACTTCAGGCTATGGGCCACTGGCTTCAAAATTCTACTAAGCCCAGATTGAAGTGAAAATTTCATAAATTTTAATTGTTTTATGTTTTGTGCTAGTAAATTTGACAAAAATCCATTGGATCAGTAAACATTTTAGCCTTTTGGGCTTTTGACCTTTAATGTCAAACAGTAAAATCCTTAATTTAATATCAAGGCATGATACCTAATATGACATAAAAGACATGTAATAAATAGGATTTGTATATATTGATAAATATTTTGAAATTGAATGAATGACCTTATCAAGAACCAGTTCATGATCAAACAAACATTTCATAGATTTAATGAGACAGATGTCTGTCATGTTGTGTGAAGTTGAACACCTTAAAACATAAAATGCATAAAAGCAATTTTTATTTGATGAAGTTTAAATTAAATATACAGTGCCTCAGTTCTGAGATACAAACACAAAACCCACACACATACATATCCACACACATTAATATATTAGAACCAGAGTGGACTAATATAATTAATTATAATGTGATATTGCAGAGCAAATTGTCTGAAGATCAATTGAGGGTAATAGGCACAGTTTGGCCATTGATCTTTGATCATTCCTTTGGCAAACATGAATGTATACATTTCTCTCAGAATCAACAGCCGTGACTTGCCGTGCTTCATTGAGTAAATATTATCAAATAAACTTTTGATTTCCAGGTTCAAGAGATGTCTGCTCTACTTTAGATTCGTGTTCACAAAGATTCATATTTGTAATGAAAGCCAACAAGATCTTGTTCTGTATATTGTTGAAATTTGTTAATATAATGACGTAAAAATATGTAAACCATGTTGAAATGTAGACATGTGGTGATCGCCGCTTCCCGCCATTGTTACTATGGACACTTTTTGTAATCGTCTGTTAGTTACCTTCTGATTGGTCGAAATAATTGACAATATCTCCCACTATTGTCTCGATTGCCATGATTATTCAGCAAATCTTTTTCAAAATGTTCATCTGAGGTTGTGAATTGATTTAACTTGTGATGAGAGAAACATTGTATGGATAATATGATATAAATATTCGCATAATCTATTCCATAGGAAGATCCCAGATTTTCATACTATATCTTTATATCAATGATATAAAATTTGAGATATGAATTTTGTGCATTGACTTATCTCGATGGTGGAGCCATTGTCCTGAAGGTGCCAGCCACTCACCATTCTATATACCACACAGGTTGTAATGATCATTGATTTTACTAGGCATCTTGATAGACAGTCGTAATTCATGATATCAGGCATCTTGATAGACAGTGGTAATTCATGATATCAGGCATCTTGATAGACAGTGGTAATTCATGATATCAGGCATCTTGATAGACAGTGGTAATTCATTATATCAGGCATCTTGATAGACAGTGGTAATTCATTATATCAGGCATCTTGATAGACAGTGGTAATTCATTATATCAGGCATCTTGATAGACAGTGGTAATTCATTATATCAGGCATCTTGATAGACAGTGGTAATTCATTATATCAGGCATCTTGATAGACAGTGGTAATTCATTATATCAGGCATCTTGAAAGATAATGATCATTTATTATATAAGGCATCTTGAAAGATAATGACCATCCATTATATCTTTGTAGAAACTGATCATTCATTATATTAGGCTTTTCATAATCCTGGATCTACCACTGTATTCCCTTAATTGATAAAAGAAATACATCAATCACAATATTAATGGCATATCCTCCTGCCCCTCTTGATTCTGAACCTTACACAGCAGGAGGTTTAGTGAGATTTTGAAACTAAATATACTTTGAAAGCTAAAAAACCTTTTTGTTCCTCAGGTCACCAAATTCTGCGTATGCCAGAAAATATTCCGCCTCGTACCATGGAAGTGTTCCAGGTTAGTTGCAACCCACTATTTTTTAAAAATATTTTATTGTTGTGCCAACTCTTTCAACAAGTTACATATTACATTTATTTGTATTTATAAATTTGGCTTCAATATGATTTATTTATTTATGATTTGTATGTAGGAAGATTTGACACGAGCCATGTTCATTCCAAGAAGTTACCATTATAAATATTGGATTTTCAATTAGTTGGCAATTTCTAAAAATATATGGAGCACTTATTTCATAAAATACTATTTTATATGTTGTTCTGTCACCTACATAAATAATTTGAAATATTTTGAACATTAGTCTAATTTGTTACCATTTTCAATATCGTAAATTATTACTTTTAGTTTTTGCATTGTTTTATTTTGCTTGCATTGTGATAATTTCATGCAGAAATGCAACAATCTAATTCATCCGGAGACATCGCAAGACCCAATACACCGTCATCACGCGCATCCAGTACAATGTCATTTCACACGCAACCATTGTCCGGAGAAGGGTCAAGGTCATCGTTAAAGTCACGACCCGGTAGTGTATATGACAGCGGTGGGATCAGTAGTGCAGGATCTTGTGTGCATTCCAATATACCTACTGCCATAACCTCAGTTAATATCAGCCATAAAGGGGCACAGCATGCTGCCCCGCCCCACCCCGACTCCATCCTAGCTCACCCAGCAGAGGTCAGGCTGGATGAGGAAGAGTTGCCTCCTCACAGAAAGGCCTGGGAGAAGGAGGACGGGTGTGAAGACAGTATTGCCTCCTATGACATGCCAGATCATGACCTTATGTTTGATTCTGCAGGTAGTTTGCATGACTCTTGTTTTATAGTTGCATTATATTAATTTACTGTTTACTAATCGTGTACATGACATTTAATCATGAATACCAGAATAGAATATAGAATTTTTTTTTTGCATGGCTGTTTTGTATAGACTCAAGAAATCTATATTTGTTGTGTTTCAATATCAAAAGTTAACATATTTTGCATGAAAGTAACTTCTCCTTTATGTTATTTCCACCATAAAATGCAAAATGTCAAAATTCCAGCTCACAAACCTAATTTTGCTGAAACCGATTGGTAAACAGTTATCTGAATTATTCATTTAATCAGGAGGTGATATGCTTCACAGCGTTAGTATGGATGACCTGGACCAAATCAACACACATAGGTAAAGTGAAAGAATTTATCATGAATATTCCACAGTTATATAATTTATATAACCAACCATGAGAATTCATTTCGAGCATGACAGTTGTATGTTAAGTAATGAATGCTGAATTATGGATAAGTATGATTTATGATATGATAATCAAGTCATATGGATAGGTCATTACCATATGCAAGCAATTTTTTTAACACCAGGTGTCTCTTATAGAAACCATTTCAGTCCAGAATCAGCTTAGCAGTGACACCTGGTTATAAAAAAAATAGGACCATTTGATAAAGTTTCACCTTGCAACAAATGTGTAAATGTATGTTTCATGTGATAAGATATGCATTGTGGGTGTGTGTTTCAGGCGTGATAGTGGACGAGGAGATGGACTGGGGGCAGCTCATCCTCTCCAGGCTCCGTACCAGGGTGGGTATCTCCTGCATCAGCACAGCATACAGCGCCACCTATATCAACGTGCAAATATCCTCAGATTTATAACAATCTCTTATGTTAATAAATAAACCTTACTCTATACATTCAAGTGTCAAGGATTGTTTTGATATTGAGTGACATGGATTGATTGCACTCATTTTATAAGAAATTTATTTTTGTTTATTTATTATATCTAACATTTTCAATATAACCTAAATGCATGAATAAAATGGAAATGGCATATTTGTTTCTTCTTGAAACAGAGGAGAATGGTGACAAATCAGATATTGGTAAAATTGTTTTTACAGTTGCTGTACAAATCACAATATTCTTTTGCAAAATTATTTTTCTGAAAAAAATTGATGAAATAATTTTACAAAGAAAGCGATTATTTGCTGTGATGTTTGTGAGCTCAATGTGAATGCAATGTACTTCTGCATGCCTTTTGTATGTTATGAATTTTGGGGTAGAAACTGAGACCTTTTTTTTGGGGGGGGGGGAGGGGGGGCAGTAGGTTGGGTTGTTTTTTTGGGGTTGGGTTGGTTTTTTTTCCATGTCAGTTTGAGTGCTATCACCCATCTTTCATGTCAGCACACACATTGCCTTTCCACACAGGTGTGGGGTTGATGACAGTTAAGGCAGGAAGCACTTTCTCTATATCAAGTAGCGTACCCAGCGAGGACAGGGAACACATGTTGGCTGAGTTGGAAAACCTCCCGGACAGCAGACAGGGGGAGAGAGATGGTAAGCTAACACCTGATATGGCTTCAAGATCACCATACTCATACAAGGCTTGTTTCAGATTTTCTACTTACCCCAGTTCAAAACCCAATGACCCTTAGGTTTTCTTGGACTTCTTGACAAAAAGACATGGTTTCAGTAATAATTTCATGTCTCAATTTTGGATATATTTGATCATGTTTTACAAAAAAATATTATAATGAACTGTAAAACAAATCTACCCCCATTCTTATTTTTGAAGAATATGTTATCAGAAACATGATTATTATTTTTTTGGGCCTAAGGGTGCATGCATAATTAATAAGCTTTCTACTACTCTTCTTGGGCAGGTGTCTGTGGACAGTAGAAATGAATGCAAAAAATAAAAGACTAAACGACTAATCAGTAGTATAAGGATTGCTACTGTATTATTGGAAATGTGTATATATATATATATATATATATATATATATATACTTACATACTTATAAATTCTCTTTTTATTATAACAGCAAGTTTTGTAAATTTTTTGTTGTGTAACAATGTAATTATATATGATATATACCGGTAATGATCTATTCTAACACATATATACACATTATAAATATTAGAATTATATGTGTTTATATTTATATATTAAGATATGTGTGTGCTAAATGTTGCTGCTTTTAATGCTTCTTTATTCTTAAGCTGAGTCTTGATATTATTAAGAGGGATTTGAAATCTCCAAGCATTAAGGTTTTTCATTAACAAATCTTAAAGCTTTTATGAAATCATGGAGGTCACAGGCAGTTTTACAGAGATTGGGGTATGTTTAAATGATATGTTGTATGAAACTGATAACCATATCTATTTCCCGGAAATCAACCGAAATACATCTGCAAGGATTATTGTGATTTGTACTATTCTCTGACTCATGTGACCACTTACTGGTCCATAAGGGTGGTGAGGCCTGTACCAATAAACAAACAGAATGGACAATGGACAAACTGGCCTCTGTGAGCCATATCACTCCAGTGTCCCAATCTGAAGGTGCCCAATCGTTAGCGAACATTCGCTAGGCTAGTGTTTGCCTTCAAACTCCACCAGATGGCGACATGGTGAACCTATCACCTCTGTACAAGGTGCCTTTTGGTGCTGGCTCACCACATCCACCAATTTTCATGTAACTGTCCGTCTTACTTCTTTTTTTTCTTAAATTGTACTCATATTGGTACATTATGATATATTTCACCCTTAATACAAAAGTTTGTGCATATAGAAACAACTATTAAGAGAAATAAAACTTGGAACTACATTCTCAACTGGAGGAGCCATTTCCTGGATTATTGATAAGGCGGAACCACAACAAAAATGGCCGCTTTGTTTACAATTTGAATTCTTTTAATCTTTTATACTTTTGGTTAATCTAAGCATCAAAAAACGTTCAAATATTAACAAATGAATTCTAATACATCTCAAGGAAACTTCATATTTGATATTAAGAGATGTTAACATGTAAATCACATTTACAACACACTGACAGTTCTTGAGCACATGGCCAGTAAAAGTAGGACCGGATGAATACTAATCTGGGTTGGCCAGAGGTAATAGTTTGCGTGTGCCTCTGGTGGACAGTGTGGTTTGCCTTAGATCACTGGTCAGCCAAGCAAAGTTTGTTGACAAAGTGTTCAATGGATTATTTGGATTTTAACATAACACTCTTTTATTACCAAATGGCAGAGAAATTTGATGGGTAATAACATTTACTCACAAAGTTTAGAGTATTGGTCCCATCGGTCTGACGTCACGTGTGGCTACTGCGCATGCTCAGAAGACAGCGTGGCTATTGAGTGGAAAGAAACTTGTGAACGTGTGTTAACCAATGTATATTATTAATGTGAAATCTTCAAAACTAAAAAATTACGTCAGTCATTTTCGGGGCCAAAACGTAGTACAATCTCCAAAATACATATATAACTATCTTCCTCTTGTTCTCACGATTTCAGACATATATAAATCAATTCTGTAAGTGTATTATTAGCCGAGATATTAATATGAAATCTTTAGAACCATCATTGACATCTTATATCGTTAACAATTATGACAGTCATTTTCGGAGCCAAAAATTAACAAATTAAAATCTACAAAATACTATTATCACTGTCTTCCTCTTGTTCTCACGATGTCAGATATATATAAATCAATTCTGTACATATATTATGAGCCGAGATATGAATATGAAATATTTAAAACTAAGGCTAACTACTGGTTTTAATGTTCACAATTATGGCAATCATTTTCAGAAAAATATTAATCATATGTGAAAAATATCTTACTTATGTGAAACATATCTTACTTATGTGAAAAATATCTTACTTATGTGAAAAACACATAACTTATCATCTGACAATAAAAGATTTTTTTGGCAGAATATTGTTGTAAAATGGGAAGACATCAAAGACTGAATGGGCTGAGCTGTGGAAACAATGACAGAATAACCTTTGATCACAGATCTGGCCTTATATCACAAGGGTTTTGAAGTTGGCTTTAGGGGTGGCTTGAACAGGTTCTATCTTAGGGGTGGCTTCAACATTTTCAGCACGTTTGCAATCTGTATTAGGGTTGGCTTCTGGAACTATCCAAACATGCAAGGTATCTTAGGGGTGGCTTCACCACTGAATGCAAAGGGCATTTCCTGCCCTTTGATCTTAACCATAGTACAAATAAAAAATAAACAATTAAGAATTTATTTTTATTGATAAGGTAAAATATTTCAAAGATGTTTGATGACCATGGAACAAACTCTCGTTTCTGCATTTTATTTGTAGGTCTACCTGCAACAAATGAAAAAAACAATGTAAAAGAAGAGTCTAAACATCAAATGAATAGTCTACACATCAAAAGAATAGTCTATATAGATTTCACATTAATATCTTGGCTAATATTACACTCAGAGAAATGATTTTTATATGTCTGAAATCTTGAGAACAAGAGAAAGACTGTTACCTATGTATTCTGTAGACTCTATTGTGTTTTGGTAATTGTAGTTTTAAATATTTCATATTATTAATAATATCTTGGCTCATAATGATATATGTACACAAATGATTTATATATATGTCTGAAATCATGAAACAAAAAGAATGGCAGTTATCTATGTATTTTGTAGATTATGTTTTGGCCGTGAAAATGACTGTCGTCATTGCAAACGATATAAGATGTTAATTATAGTTAAAAAGATTTCACATTAATATCTCGGCCAATAATTTTAATCCGTTTACGGAAATGATTTTTATATGTCTGAAATTGTGAGACTGAGAAGAGAAAGATAGTTATCTATTTATTCTGTAGATTCTATCGTGTTTTGTTAATGGTAGTTTTAAATATTTCATATTAATATCTCGGCTCATAATATATGAACAGAAATTATTTATATATGAATGAAATTGTGAAACCAAGAGAATGACAGTTATCTATGTATTTTGTACATCTACATCTATAAGTTTACTTGGCAAAACCAAATGGCAATCCCGCCGAGAGGAGATTCTGTGAAAATGACTGCCGTAATTGTGAACATTAAAACTATATGTTAATGGTGGTTTCAAATATTTCATATTAATATATCTGCTCAAAATATAAGTACAGAAATGATTGTGTTCCAATTGTGTGGTTTCCACTCACTGCTGGTGGCTCCGCCAAGTGGCAAGCATAATGAGCGATATTAGGTGAGTTACCGATGGGAAGAATAATGATATATATTGTGTGAGAAAAAAGTGCTTGAAAATCTGATTTCATGAAAGCTTTAATGCAAGCTCTCAGATCCCTCTATATATTGTCAAATTGCAATCTTGTATGCAATCTCTGGATATTATCTTCATAATTTTACAAACTTGCAATGTTACAAAGTAGAAAATTATGAAGAACTGTCTTGGAGAGTATTGTGTTTGTCTCAGCAAGCTTTTGCTATTGATACATTTGTGTTGCTTCAGTGCCATCCATTGCTATCATTTCTCCTGAGGATCGTATGTATCACTATGAACATGCTGAGTTTGAATCAGACAAGGGTGAGAAACTAACCAAAACTGCTCATATGGCTTGTGAATAAGATTTAGTGAATAAGAATGCTCTAGTGTGATGTGATTCATAGTTTTTTATATGATAAGTATTAACTAATGCATGCATAGAATTTGGTCTAATATGAGGTATATTACCAGTAAATTATTATTTTTATCTAAACATAATAAGACCTAAGATTTAGATTTTGTGATTATAGATGTCATATAGCTTTGTCATTTTTATATTCTGAATATTTTAATAGATGGTATCCAAAGTGTGATTTCGGTGGAAATAAGTCGTCGAGGTTCCAGTGCATCAGTCGAATCTTTGGACCCTCTGGGTAAGAGTTTCCCCTCACATGTTTCTCATATTAGCCTTTCATGAATGTTTATGTCTAAATGTTCAATAATTTTAAAAAAATAATTTATTGTGTATTATTATATAATGAATATCAAGAAATGTTTTGCACAGATAACATTTTATTTATTCATAAAAATATAGAATTCTGTGTTTACAGTTTGATTTTGTTTGATAACAGAAATTATTTCTGAACATGAAATGTGTAAACTTTTTCTTCCCTAAAGATGTAGTACCTTCATCTGAATCCAAAATACCCTCTGAAGATGCACTACCTTCCCATGATTCCATGCACAAAAAGGAACCAGAAAGAGTGTCAACAGATGAGGTGCTGAAAGAGGAAGTGGAAATGACCATTTCATCAAAGAATGGCGCTCCTCAATACAAAAGTTCAACTTCTTTATTAGACTCACATAGTGACATTCATCTGAATGAGGAAAATGGAGATTTAAAGGAGAAATTTTCACCTCCTCCCTCCTCTTTTCTCCACTCTGAGACTGATATTGCCACAAAAACCCCATCAGAACCTCTCTCCAAACCTGGACCACCATTACCAAAAAGTCCTAGTGTTACCTCAAGCACAAAAAGAACACACACCCCACCAATTAGAACTGACAAACTGCCGGTTGATATTACTGAAGGAGTTTCTGAAATTTCTGCACAAACAGGTACAAGATCTTCAAGCTCAAAGGTCAGTATATTTTTTATTGTGGAGTATTTCAGAAGACATATACTTGAGAAGATAGATTTATGTAATAATATTTCAAAAATTTAAAACATATAGTGTGCAGTACTGCCATATTTGTAACAAAGATTGTAACCCACAGTCACATTAAAGATGGGGGAACAGGGACACTTCATACAGAGGATCACAGCTGTTTGAAATATGTTGTTGACTGGTGCTAAGATACCAAAAAGTATGATGTCACTATTTCCTTGATAAATAACCACAGTGCCATTATGACATCATTGCTCTTTCAACTGAATGAAATAGTGTACCATTATAACCCACCAAAACCAAGTAAATAGAAAACATATATTGGGTCAGAGGGTATCAATGTTTATTAATACACATGAAAACATCATGTATTGATCTTTTATGACTAATCGCATTGGACATCATCACTGCCCAGTGATACAAATTTAGAAGTAAACAATAATTTCCCACATATTTATGACAAAATTGAGAACAATACAGGTAATTTTGATTTATGGCCTATATTTTGAAATATCTATCTTTGTCAAAGTCAACTCAAAAATTACCAAATTGTGTCAAAAGTTTACATATATTTTAATTATTTTATTCACAAAAACACAAAATACTTGAGGTATGGAATTTTTCAAAATTCTGTCTATTTAAACTAAAACAGCTTCATTCTAGCTGAAGATAAATGTCTTAAGTTATACAGATTGATAGTGCAGTTATTCCCAAAATGTTTCAAAATTATCTTTATCCTTTCTTCACTTCAACTTCAAGTCTTAGATTATCAAAATTTACAAATGTAAAGCACAAATTAAAAATCAAATTCAAAAGAAATATCCCTTCCTTAGCATTTGACACATTAACCCCTAACGGACAGGAAGGACGGCAACGTCCACCACCGGCTAAGGACGTTGACGTCCCTATTGTTCTGGCTTGATGACGTCATTTGTAACATTCTGAAGGGCTCCAACTTGTTACAATGTAATCATGATAATGACGTCAGACTGCCTTGATCATGAACTTTTGACCCCAGCACTTCATTAAGCATATTAAATAACCATGGTTATACATTTTATTAATTTAGTATGTAGATACACTAGTCCAGAAAAAATTGGTTAGTCCTGCCATCCAACACAATTTAGAAAGGCTAGTCCATTAGGGGATAATAGGCGATAATCGTTTTTGTAGTTTTTTGATCCAAAGCAATTATCTTGCACTATGTCATTTGTGGGGGTTTAAATGTGAAGGATATGATTTTTGACGGGGAAAAAAGAGCTGTAGAAGAAAGACACTGTTCCCCCTGACGTTAAATATATGATATGTATGTACCGATCAACCTTTTTCTCACAGCAAATTTAAAGTCTCACTTTCCTAGGTCAATTCTAATATTTGCTCTTTAACGATTTCAAATACGAAGTTGATTTTATGAAAATGGGAATAAGCACATCATAAGTATTTAATGTAAGTTCCATGTTTGTTTTCATAATAATGTGAGAAATTCAATAACATTGACGTGCGGTAAGCAAATGCTCTATCACTCACTTGGATCATGTTGGTGTTTCTTATGATAACATCTGATTGGCCATTGATATAGTGTACCACTTAGCAGGGAAAAGTTTGATATATATATATACGTATATGTCACCAAAATCATTTAATCATTTTCATATTCAGCCCAGACATCAGACATCAGGACAATTGATGCAGACACAAATGGGTGGAATTCGAAAAATTTATAGTTTCGAAATATATATTGAATGTTTAAATCGGTAGGTGACCAGTGGATGGTGATAATTTCAGAAAGTTTCTGCTTTACAGGACAGTTCTCTCATATCAGAGTCCTGCCCAGTGTCCAAAGTACTTATTAATCAGCTGAGCAAAAAGGAAGCCACAAGGGAATATGATAATGAACAAATTGCAGAAAATGGTAAAACAATGAAAGGAAAGAATATGATAGACTTTATGAAAGAAACTTTTCAAAAGGATGATACAGATATGCATAAGATTCCAGCTGAAGTTTTAGTGTTGTCCTCGAGAGAAGTTTCCAAGTTGAGCATGGAATCTCTGAGTAGAGAAACCACCAGAATCCGACCCAAAACTGCCAAACAGAGAGATAAATCTAGAATAAAAAAGAAAAGTGGTACAAAAAATAAAAAGAAGGATGTCATGAAGAAAAAAACTGCAGAGTTAAAAGAAGTGGAGACTGAGGAAGACGGGGATGACCCAGAAAGTTTGCGTCAGCAGTATCTAAATCTGGGTCAGAAGGAAAAGGAAGAAATAGCAGCATCGGATGCAAAACAAGCCGAAATATTAGCTTCATGGAACCGGAACCCGCTTAATCTCAATGAAGAAGGAACTTTTATTTTGATTGATGACAAAGAAGAGGAAGAAGCCGAGAAGAAAGAAAAAGAGAAGCGCTGGATCGACAGAGAAAACGGAGTGGCTGCAAAATCATCAGAATCTGAGGAAGGGGAAGAGCCAGGTGCCAAAAAGGTGGAGTAAAAAGCACTTGAGTCTGTGATGAAAACACAATAGAACGTAACGAAATCTTGTATGCTGAGTTTGATGGTGAGCAATTAACTTTGGATGAGTTCCTGAGATGTGTGTCGATTCTTGACGGTAAACTTCTTGGTGTCTGGAAAGAGGCTTGGGGATCGTCTGATTTCTGATATCTGCCGGTGGTATGTGGGTGTGTCACTAATCACACACACACACATACACACACATGCACACACACACACACTCACTGACAAGACACACTCACACACACCACACTCACACACCACACACACACACACACACACACACTCATTTCTCCCTTTGCATACAAAAAAAATTGTTGAATGTCATCACAATTTTTTTCCAGAATTTTATTGGATTTCTAGAACACTCTTTACATATTGGGACACCTAATTCTGTTCATAGTCCGATATTACTTTGTAACCTTGATGTCTTTATACAAATCTTGATCCGGTGATACACAGTTTGAGGAGTGTGTTTATACTTTAGTTTTGTATATAAACAGGCTTAAGTGATGTGCTCACAAGTGGTCATGTGTGCCTACCAGTATTAACAGTGGCTCTCTGGAAGTTCTGTAATAAGCTGAAGAGGAAATTGGTGTATATATATTTATTTGCATTTACCGAATTATGTTTTGTTATGTTAAATTTACCAGCTTATTTTTGATGTGGTATTTCCTCTCTTGAACGTGTTCCTATATTTTCTGTATTTACAGGTGTTTTGTAATTAATTTAATGACTAATGGAAACTTAAAAGATATCAAATATTGAAATTTTATTGTGAATAATTATTTTATTTTGAATAATTATCAAGACATAGATTGTGAAAATAAATTATTTGCATGTTCACGCATTATCAACCTATATCTATAAGAATTTTAAATAAATCTTGTCCCCTCTTCAGAAGATTACAAAGTATATATATTCTGAGAATATGACATGCAGCTGATATAAAATAATATATAACAGATATCATATTTTTAATTTTTTTGGTGACAATAGAGACAGTCAGAAAAGAACATAGACAGGTTAGGCTAGCAGTTATGGCAAGGAGCATCGATTATGAGAGATCAGGATGAGGCTGTGAGCAGGGAGCATTGATTATCAGAGATTATTACAGGAAGAAGTGATTTCCAGGGAGACAATGCCATGGTTGATATTTGCTCACCATTATATGCATCAATTATTCAAACCATTGTCATCTCAGTCACATTCTCAGGGCTATTCCAGACGGCCACATTAATTGATGTCCTATTGTGCATAACAGAAATTGTTATATTGAAACTTTCAATGAATGCTAAAAAATTTAAGACAATCCTACTTGGATAACTTTGGAATTTAGTTAAATGTATTTTATCAAAAGAAAAATAACTGGCTTATATTGAAATGATATTGACATTTTTGACAACTTATAAACATTTGGAACAGCCTTTTTTAATGACTTTGCCGGTTTCCATGGTTCAGACATGTAGCATCTTGAAATATTGTGTACACAGAATACAGCCTGCATTTCAACTTTAATATATCACATATTACATCACAGAAAATGTAGGAAATGACAGACAAGGATAAACAGAACAGATTATTCTAGACTCTGGATGATGGGAATGTTTTGGACCAGGACTGGGTTACTTGGATTTCTCCTGGACCCGGAGGTAATCATTGTCATACACATTGTATTGAGTTGGATGTGATGGTCATTTCAGGGTTTGGATAGAAGGGGATCTCAGCCGCAGTATGTGCAAGCGTTTGACATCACATCCGTACAGAGCGACAAACATGCAGAAAGTCCTACAAGTCGACAGGTAACCACTGAGATCGATGAAACTTACCTCATTTTTTTTCAGTATAATTTGTCTTAAATGTAAATTTGATTTTCCTATAGAAGATTATACAATTTGTCTCCAATATATATTTGATTTTCCTAAAGTTAATTACATAAATTGTCTTATACTTCAATTTTATTTACAAAAAATAGATTATATAACTTGTCTTAAATGTAAATTTTCATTTTCCTGAAGTAGATTATAGAGTGAAACAACAAAATGCACCATATTTTTCATATAGCTGGGAAAAAACTCTGAGACATGTTGTAAACACAGGAACATTCTTTTTTTTCTGCTAATCAAACATTTCATTTCCAAGATTGCTGCAGGACTGTTGTATAAATCATCAAGTCTATATCCTTTCCCAAAGTAACAATTAGCTAAAGTGGTGATTTGTGATTGGTTCTTTTCCTGCACTGTTATTTATACATATTGGTAATGCATTCTATTTTTAGATGAATCTTATTGACATTTAAATCAATTATTTATTTGAGGCCTTTTTAAAGACCATACCTTTTAAAGATAAGAATTTTTTTCAGACTACATTGATTCAATTAATACCGAGATTTTTATTTAATCTTCATGATATCTATCTTTGATTCCATCCCCAAGAAGTAAGACATCAAAAAGGAAAATAGCTTTTTTGACACTGTATTTAAAATATATTGGTGTTTTCAGGAAATTCGAGCTGAGAGTGTGGTTAATGATACTCAGGCAGAACTAACAAGATTGTTTGGTTCCGTCACACCAGTCAAGAAACCTGGCAAACATGGGAAATCTAAGGGCAAAAAATCTGTCTCAATACGGCAAAGCCCATTGCCCAAAAAGACAAAGGAGGAAGAAGACATAGATCGCTTGGAAGAAGAAGGTAAGATTTTATTTTTAGCAAATTGGCTTTTCCATCAAGAACGAGTAAAAAATTGTTTCCAATTTGTATTTTGAAAGTTATTTAATGACTGCGTGGACAAAATTAAAGGACATGAATGAAAGTGATTTTTTTCTTTTCAAACTTCATCACAATTCCTTTCATCGTTTATTTTCCTGTCATTATAGACTGAATGCAAGATATCATTTTGGCCCTTACACATTTGAATATAAAGCTTTCATGAAATTATGAAGGTCTGAGGCAATTTTACAGAGATTTGGGGGTATATTTAAATAATATGTGGTCATGAAACACTGATACAAACAAGCTATCTCCTGGAATCAACCAAAATATTCCTGCCATGAGTGCTGAGTTTGCTGTGATTTCATGAAAGCTTTAAATCTTAAAGACCCCTAAATGCATTCCTAACACAATAATGTTCAAAAATATTCAACTTTTTATCCCCCACTTTGGATTTTGTTTCCAATAAGTCAGGTACATTCTAAGAAGGAAAAATAATGTCATAAGACAATTACCGGTTACCATCTAGATTTTTTTTAATGATTGGATTTTAGAGAGTTATACTTTTCTGGTTCAGATTTTTGGAACAGTTCTCATATAAAGTTTTCAGTGAGGTAAGAAGGCAAGCCACAATCAGATGATGTGTAAGAGAAGTGTGCAACAGCTTTAACTCTATCAAAACCAATGGATGTGGAGAAAAATGCACAGGCCGATTGCCGATCTCCATGTTTTTTCCCATATTGAAAAGTACACACCGATCTCCATGTTTTTTTCCCATATTGAAAAGTTCACACCAGAACTGTACAACTTTACCAGAACCAGAACCAGAACCAGAACGTCTCCCTTCTTATCATCAATTGTCCTTTCATCAACTTTGGGAATTTTATGTTATATCTACTTCATATTCTGTTTATTAAAATAATTCAATTTGTTCACATAACAGATAATGGGAAAACAAAAGGTAGGGTTAATGTAAATAGAAACATTAATTTATTGAATATTTTTGCACCACTTTAATGCAATCTCAAGTTTATTGTACAAATTAATTATACATTAATGTTTTTTTATTCAGTATTTTTATATTTGTTCACTAAGAAACTTCAATATTTATTGTTCCCAATATAGCTGAAGTGTGTTTTCCTGTCAAAAAATTAAATTCTTCTCTATTAACGAGTGCTCAGTAGTTAAAGAAATTCATTTTCAACATCAACATCAAGAAATATAGGTGACAGCATTTATGATGATATGTCACAAGAAATGAAGGTGACAACATTTATGATGATATGTCACAATAAATAAAGATTCCAGCATTTATAATATGTCACAAGAAATAAAGGTGACAGCATTTATGATATGTCACAAGAAATAAAGGTGACAACATTTATAATCATATGTCACAAGAAATAAAGATGGTGGCATTTATAATCATATGTCACAAGAAATAAAGATGACAGCATTTATGATATGTCACAATAAATGAAGATGACAACATTTATAATGATATGTCACAAGAAATAAAGATGGCAGCATTTATAATGATATGTCACAAGAAATAAAGATGGCAGTATTTATAATGATATGTCACAAGAAATAAAGATGGCAGCATTTATAATGATATGTCACAAGAAATAAAGATGGCAGTATTTATAATGATATGTCACAAGAAATAAAGATGGCAGCATTTATAATGATATGTCACAAGAAATAAAGATGGCAGCATTTATAATGATATGTCACAAGAAATAAAGATGGCAGCATTTATAATGATATGTCACAAGAAATAAAGATGGCAGCATTTATAATGATATGTCACAAGAAATAAAGATGGCAGCATTTAGAATGATATATATTTAGATGGCTTTCATTTCATTTTAAGACTAGATGCACAACATTATAATAAAAATAGATATAATAATAAATATTTCAGATCTGTCGGGAACATTTAAATATTATTTTTTATCTTATCTGCATTTTACTTTTTTTCTTAATATATTATGTCAGATTTGTATATTTTCAATGTAAATACAAAATAATAAAACTGTAAACAACTTGAATTTATCTGAATTTATAAGTTGTTGTTTTTTTTACTTTTTTAATCATGTTTGTGAGAAATGCTTATTTATTGTGAGATGCTGAAAATGTCTGTTAATAATATGGGTGTTGAGGAAATATCAAAGCTTTGAATTATTCATTGAGCATTGCATTATTTTTTAATTGTCAAGATTTTTTTCTTGTTGTGACTTGTTGCAAAAAAGTGTATTTTAAGTTTTACTGATGTGTGAACAGCTGAATTTGTTGTGCGCAATATATGTATTTAATTTTTTGCATCTCTTGGTACCTTTGTGCATTGATATATTACAAGGCTACTTTTAAACTTCAATTTAAACACTTGAAGGTATCTATGTACACCAAGTGTTTACTTAATCATCAAGTTCATTTTGTAACAAATATAATTGATGTACAAAATATTGTGCTGGAGATATTGTGGTGGAGGTAACGGAAAGGAAATGGACAAAAAATAATCTTTCATGCCAAATAATACAATTCAAATGTATCCAAATATTTTACAATGTCCACAAACAACTTTCATTAAATTAGTACACAATTTGATAAAAGAAAAACTGAACAGATTATATTGAGATTATATTTATATCCCTTTAGCAATATTTTAAGAGATACTTTTTGGACTATTGTAGTGGGAACGCTTCTGGCTGCTACCACAGAAAATAATGAAAATACTGAAGTAGGACTCAGCCAAGAAGAACTGGAACTCGCAACAGAAATGTTAAAGGTCAGAACTATAACTGTGATACATCCAATTGTTTTACTTTTTAGCTCTGCTGACTTCCTTGTCCATCTGTCCATCCATCTGTCAACATTTATTTGACAGGGGGTATGTTTATATAATCATCTATACTTTCAAATTTGCACCTCTGACAAGAATGCAGCTTTGACAGTCTCAAGTTCATACATTTTGAATGCCAAAGCTCCAGATGTCATGGATACAGTTTCACATTTCAGGTTTAAAACTCTTGTGTTTCTTATTGTTCATTATTTGCAATTGATAATGAACTTTGTGTATTTAGGAGACAAACAGACAGACAGACAGACAGATAATGATTTACAAAATATTAATGAATATCTCATCAAAACTGAATTGGGATCTTGTATGGAAAATCATAACCTGCTTGCTTATTGCACTTTATCTAAGTTCATGTGTTTTCATTAAAGTCAGCAGAGCTATCAACCCATAGGGTTATGTTTTATATATACTTGGCCATCCATAGCTGCCCCAAATTACCCTATTTTTAGTTAATTTGAACTTTCTACTATGATACACAAATATATTGTAAGTAGGGATATCTCCTTGTGTTATTTATGCTGGAAAATTGTTATATTTTGTATTAAAACCAACAAATTGTTAACTCCTCTCTGATTGGTCAAACTAATCACCCTTGTCTCCCATCAATGATATTCATAAATTTTTTATTTATAAGTTTATTGAAACTTTATAATCAATGAATATTGCTCATTTCAAATCACTTGACTACAGTTCTTTTTCACATAAGAATTGATTGAATATCACATTCCCTGGAGTGACATTTGAAAATGTCCGTAATAAAGGTATGCTGATGCAGAACATAATGATATGAGCCGCTTCTGAGGCTAAGATCAATATTTCCATGGTATATACAGGAAGAATAGGAGACCTACTTCAGTATAGCTTACAACTCTTGGTACAAATGTCCATACTCATTGATGTCATACTCTTGTACTTTGAAAAAAATAAGTAGAACTTTGGAAATTTTATTAGAATATTTGAAAGGAGCAATGGTAAGCTCATGTTTTGATATTTAGAAATTTTAAAAAATAATTAAAAGGTGTAATCTGGACAATAATTTGAAGTACACAAAGAAATTGTTCTTTTCACAGGAAAAAGTGGCCATTGCTGAGGACCGAATCCAATCAGCTGGAAAGAAGGATAAGAAAGAAAAAAATAAAAAGAACAAGAAAGTCGGGGAGAGAAAGGATCTCACAGAGCAGAAGGAAAAGCTGAGACTTCAGAGAGAAGAAGAAAAACAGGTCAGATTTTGTATGCCTCTAAGTTTCTATAGTTAGCCTTTACCAGAACATGCACCAATATCAGACATAATAATCAATAGGAAAATATAAACCTTAAAACCAAAAATTGTGATATCATCAAAACATAACAATAGTGGAAGATTAGTTCAACAAATAACAAGAAATATATTATTTTTTCTGGACGTCCTACTGCAAACGTGTTGGTTTTGAATCAGATTGGATTTGAAAGCTGAATAAAGCTGACAGTTCAATGAGATGGCTAGCCTGGTGTTTGATATTTAATATTTCCATATGGGTCATTTTTCCTATGCGATATTTGAATAATGACCATATGGGTCATTTTTCCTATGCGATATTTGAATAATGACCATATGGGTCATTTTTCCTATGCGATATTTAAATAATGACCATATGGGTCATTTTTCCTATGCGATATTTGAATAATGACCATATGGGTCATTTTTCCTATGCGATATTTGAATAATGATCATATGGGTCATTTTTCCTATGCGATATTTGAATAATGACCATATGGGTCATTTTTCCTATGCGATATTTGAATAATGATCACATGAGTCATTTTTTGTATGAGATACCTGTATAATGATGATCAATATTCTAATTGACATATCAACACCAATTGTTATATGTTAACCAGGTATGAAGTGCTAATTAATTAGTCATAATAGATACAAAGAGATGTACCAAATAACTTGTCCTGAAGTGAATATTTTAACCATGCATATGATATTATTGTTTATCACATGCCTGTCTTGCTGCCCCGATATTTACTCATTGAAAATGCATTGGAGCCTCGTTTTAAAACCCAAGCGATAATACTTGTTGTTTCCCGGGTTTTATGCCCTGATTTCGATACTGTGTGACATCATATCTGGGCACTTCTTAGGGCTATATTTTGGGGTCATTTTATCATTTCTTATATGTTTAAAACCATCAGATTCTTTAACATTACTGATTATTCAAAACTAAAAATGGTATGTCAGAAATATTAGGTCCTTAAAATTTATGCCACTCAAATCTGCTGAAATTATTGTGATGAGAGGAGTTTGTATCATTTTTTTAAAACTTTTTTATTTATTTATTTTATTTTTATTTATTTATTTTTTTTGGTACCGATTCTGTTTTCTTCCATGAGTTTGTATTATTGTTGTTCATATTTCAGAGGCGACTACAGGAAGCTCAGCAACTCCAGCAGAAGATAAAAGAACAAGCCGAGGAAAAGCAGAAGCATGAAGAGGAGACAGATAAACGTAAAACGGTAGGCTTTCTTACAGATAAACGTAAAACGGTAGGCTCTCTTACAGATAAACGTAAAACGGTAGGCTCTCTTACAGATAAACGTAAAACGGTAGGCTCTCTTACAGATAAACGTAAAACGGTAGGCTCTCTTACAGATAAACGTAAAACGGTAGGCTCTCTTACAGATAAACGTAAAACGGTAGGCTCTCTTACAGATAAACGTAAAACGGTAGGCTCTCTTACAGATAAACGTAAAACGGTAGGCTCTCTTACAGATAAACGTAAAACGGTAGGCTCTCTTACAGATAAACGTAAAACGGTAGGCTCTCTTACAGATAAACGTAAAACGGTAGGCTCTCTTACAGATAAACGTAAAACGGTAGGCTCTCTTAAGAGCATGGTTTGAGCACATCGGCCATTTATGTCCATTGATTATTAATTCCTTTGCTGTTTTTGTTTTTGGATTTGGATTTGGTTTTAGTAGCCATGATTTCATATGTAATGCAATGTAATTAAAATTCATTTTCTCTCAGTCATTAAAAATTAAATTAGATGAAATCTTGTGATGATTATTAAACCTATCATTTTCTGATGATGATATGATATATTATTTATCTCTATTTATCTGATGATGATATGATATGATTTATCTCCTATATATTACCTATATTTCATGACCAGGAGTTGGCAGACGAGCTTTCCATGATCGCCAGAGCGGCGGAGGAGGCCCGGCAGATGGAAGAGGAGGCCAGAGCTGCTCTCTCTGCCGCTCGCAAGTCTACTCGAGAAGAACGCGAAGCTAAGCGCAAGTGAGATCACTTATATACTTGCTATTAATGCTGTTTGCATTGACAACACTTTCAAATAACAATAACTTTAGGTTATGTTAGAAGTCTCTCACCAGGACTATGCCCTACTTTTTCATTATTCTGTTGTCAGTAATATCAAATAAAAAGAAATGGCTTTGATTACTTACCTGGTTATTTACAAAATTAGACAAGATTTTTTTTTAAAAAAGGTTATCAATTATTTTTTTTTACATCTACCGTATGTATTAGTACCCATGTCATTCTGACCTACTTAAAGCTTATATAGGTCAGATCTTCCAAAATATGAATTGTTAATTTGTTTTGGTGACTTTCTGGTGAATTTGGATCAAGTTCAAGATTAATATTAAATCACCTTCAGCTGTTTTGAAGGTCACAGAAGCAAATTTTTTAAAATGACAAAATGCTAAATTTTACAAAAGCAGGTCATGTCAAGGACATGACCTGCTTAGTGTCAATTACATGAGCACTCTTCTGTCTGTATCAATACAAACTGGCATACATAATATGTGATTATCCTATGAGGGGCTTAGACATTTTTATATTGGGTGACCTTGAGCTACTTTCCAGGTCATATCAGCCAATTTGCATAATCAAAAAAATGCAGTATTATATATCCACCAAAAAGCATTTATTGCCATCACACTTCTCCTTTCCCAAAGATATTACCAGTTTTTTTAGAATAATTTATGTAACTAGGTCTTTCTGACCTACTTAGAGCCCAAACAAATATTATCAAATATGAGATGAATATTGCACGAACTTGAGGTGCATTAGATGCAGTGTATCTAGTTTCTAAAAGAGGAAAACTATATTTACATTAGGGCTGACTTAGAACGAAAGAAAGCAGAGGCTGCCCAGAAGAGAGAAGAGGAGAAGAGATTGAAGGAAGAGGGAAGAAGAAGAGAACGGGAAATGTTAGAAAAGATATCTACCTCTGAACAGAGGAGAAAGATGGCTGAGGAAGATCGGCTGAGAAGAGAAGAGGAAGAATGGGAGGAGGAACAAGCCAGAATGGAGGTAACCTTGACCTTATTATAAGAATGTCTGTGTTAAAAATAACTACAAGCCAGAATGGAGGTTACCTTGACCTTATTATCAGAATGTCTGTGTCAAAAATAACTACAAGCCAGAATGGAGGTAACCTTGACCTTATTATAAGAATGTCTGTGTTAAAAATAACTACAAGCCAGAATGGAGGTAACCTTGACCTTATTATAAGAATGTCTGTGTTAAAAATAACTACAAGCCAGAATGGAGGTAACCTTGACCTTATTATAAGAACGTCTGTGTTAAAAATAACTACAAGCCAGAATGGAGGTAACCTTGACCTTATTATAAGAATGTCTGTGTTAAAAATAACTACAAGCCAGAATGGAGGTAACCTTGACCTTATTATAAGAACGTCTGTGTTAAAAATAACTACAAGCCAGAGTGGAGGTAACCTTGACCTTATTATAAGAATGTCTGTGTTAAAAATAACTACAAGCCAGAGTGGAGGTAACCTTGACCTTATTATAAGAATGTCTGTGTCAAAAATGATTACAAGCCAGAATGGAGGTAACCTTGACCTTATTATAAGAATGTCTGTGTCAAAAATTACTACAAGCCAGAATGGAGGTAACCTTGAGCTATTTATAAGAATGTCTCTGTCAAAAATGATTACAAGCCAGAATGGAGGTAACCTTGACTTTATTATAAGAATGCCTGCATCAAATATAAGTACAAGCCAGAATGGAGGTAACCTTGAGCCTATTATAAGAATGTCTGTGTCAAAAATAACTACAAGCCAGAATGGAGGTAACATTGAGCTACTTATAAGAACCTTGAGCTTATAAAAGTGCTTGTGTCAAAAATAAATCCTTTTTTAAAGCATTTTTTGAATTGCAGGCTATTTCATCACAGCTTTATAAATAAATTAAAGGCTTCTATCATCAGAAAGTATAGACACAGACAATAAAAATAATAAATATTCATTTAATTAAACTGTTTTTAATGTTATAATCACAAATTAAAATAATTTAAGTATAGGCTAATTTTCAGTATGCATATTTTTTTTTTATTCAAATAAAAACTTATTGAGGAATTTAAAACAAATATCAAAACAAATCCAAGTACATGAGATGTAATAAAAATGTGAAATCCTTGCAATCAGGAAGAGAATGCCTGGATGACAGTAAGTAATTAAACAGTAATTAAACAGTAACACTAGCAGTGCACAACAAATTGCACTTAATGTGCAGAAATAATCAATTATTGAATTTCTAAAATATAACTGTTTGGCACATGCAAAATGCTTCCTCATTCTTTTAGGCAAGGATTAATTATGGGAAAGAAAACAAGAAACTGAATTAAAAGGATAATCCAATGAAAATTTATAACTAAATATAATCAAAATAGTTCCACATTCACACATTTCAAAACATTAAAAATGCACAAAACACAAATATAAATAAGTATAAATTGATCTGAATTGATTCCACGCACATTTTATTGATAAATCTGAAAACAAAAATGATTATTTGAAAAAGACTAAAATTGAAAATATAATTAAGCAGTTTTGCACCTATCAGCACTTTTTTGCCTGATTCATAACCTGATAATAGATTGCTGTGAAGCACGTCTCAGATCTTACATTTACATAATCTTATCACTTTGAGTGGATGCTAAATGATGACATCATATAATCCATGATGTCATATGAAGTCATGTTATTGCCTTGTATATTTTATGGTTAGTTTATAAATGAAAATCATGACAATATCAACATTAAAAAAATATGATTGAATTATTTTGTTAAATATCATTATCTATGCCAGTTGTTCAAATAAACATTATTGTTCTGCCTTTGAAGAGTACTGCAAGAATCCAGAAATATTTACATTTAAAGATGTGTGTGAACTTTGTTACTTATTCACTATTCACTATTCTGGATTTTGTGCCATAAATTTAGTAAAAGATTTGAATAATGATCTGTGAATAATGAATAATATCTGTGAATAATGAATAAGTAACATCATTTAAGACAAGTCAATCAATTTGGTCATTGGACCTATAAATTGGAAAAGTCATATTATTGAAAAGAAAGTGACTTTGATTTGTGAATCTTATGTGACATTCTTGGTTATTCAGCACCCAGTAAGTAATTGATGTGATGAGTGACTCCCACTGATTGCTTTATTCATGCTCTACTAATTGCCTTCACGATCATTTGTACAAAGGTTTATCATGTTTTCTCTCTTTGGTTAAGTGTTATTTTTATTATGTTTGATCTCATTATTATCATTAGCTCTACAATCTCAACATTCTGAAATTTTATAACTTAGAAAGAAATTGAAACTGAAAATGAAATATTACCATCAAAGTAGCAAATTATGAAAAGAAACTCCCCTCAAACATAGGGTAATTTTCAGAAATATGTCCAGATTGAAATGTGTTTTTTTTCCAAGATCAAGAGAAACCACCTGACTTGGAGAGGCCTAACTCTGGTCTCAAGCCCAGTCATGGTATTTAAAGTCTGAACTGGTATTCACACATTTGTTGTTATCTTAATATCATATAGTTAAGCATTGCCATTGTGGGAGCTCAGTTGAAGTATAATGTGCCAAAAGAATATATTAATTGGGTGTCTTATTTTAAGAAATATTAACAGTTATCTAATGAATGAAATTGAGAAAACTAAAAGTCTATTCAAGATTTTCTCCATTTTTCTCATGGCATTAACACAAGATGATTAACTTAAAGGATTTCGTAAATAATCAAATCATATTATTGTCAAAACAATTATATTTTAATATTCAATGTAAAATTGCATTTAAATTATTTGAAATTGTTTTTTTCTGTGTTATGAAATGTAAAAAGTGAGAAGTGTTTCGTTAACATAATTCTTTCTTTGATTAGTTTGATCTGGATATGATAAATAAAGAAGTGTTTTATATGGGAGTACTAAAAACTCAAAATTATTTAATTTATATTTTTATGATTGGTTTGTATGATCTGTATATTATCTTTATTTATAATAATATATATGATTAATTTGAAAAAGATGAATACAAAAATATATACGTTTTGAGCTGGTTTTTGTCTTCCTCAATCATTGAAAATAGTCCTACAGAAATATGATGTTGTATTATAATAATATCAAATTGGTATTTATTATTTTCTCTCTTATTTCACATAATTAATTTAGTTAAAGAATCTAATAAACGGGTGAATTTATTTTCAACAGGAAGAGGAAAGACTTGCAAAGTTAGCACTGGATGAGGAAGCAAGAATCGCTGCCCATGAAAAAGAGGTTTGTTTATTTATGTTTTATCAAATCACAAATACAAATCTCATTTCAAATAAAAAAACTCAATCTTATGAATATAATTTATATCAGAATCTATTAATTCATGAAAGTTAAACTATGAAAGGTGCAACATTTATGTGGTAGAGTGTTAGTTAATCAGTAGACGGGGCACCAGCCAACACGTCAGACAATCCTAGCCATAGAAATTGCAGTTGTCGTTCTTCTTATCAGTTCTCCCATATCCAGGGCATTTTCCTTGTGATGCAATAATGTTTTACCCAATTCTTCAACTGTAGCATACCTGATGCAGCGACTAAAGATTAAAGTAATTCTGATGTTACTTTTGGTTCTGGGGTGAAGATGTACATTGAGGGAATGAGATTGCATAACAGATCAAAAAGCCCAACAGTGCTGACATTGAATTCACGAATCATTTAATCAGAGTTTTCTCATATAAATTATATACATCTTTACTTGCATAAATTAAATGCCAGTAAATGACATATACTGTCCAATCAGATATCAAAAAAACCTGTGAGAAACATGATGACACCTAGAGAGAGAGATCACAGTGTTATGGTACACGCTTTGTCCAACTATTCGGAACACATTTCTAATTATCTAAGTGCCCTTGACAAAATGTTATAGATGCTCTCCTGATTTCTGTGACATTTGATACCAGATTGTTGGGCAAACATTACCTGGTGGATGACAGGGTTTACCATGCCAATCTACATAGTTTATCAAGATAGTGAAGATGGTAGGGAATGATAATAGTAGAACACTTATATTAAACTATGTGTCACCTTAATGACACTGGATGGACAATGATTATAAACAACCAACCACTAACTATATTGCTACAGAGGTCAGATACAGGTACATTTATTGCTTCTATCTACATTTTGTATGTTATATTCACACCTGTATATTTTAACAACATTATTCAAATGCTCACAATTGTTTTAATGTAGGAAGAAGTCTATTCTGATTTCATGCACTATTTCTTGTTTAGAAAAAATGATTTTTGGCAATATACATGTATGTAAAACCAAATTAAAGGTACTTCATCTTAGCATGTGGTCACGGAATAAGTCACAATAGCATTAATGTGATCACTAGTTACACTGTTAAAAATTGGTCATATGATTTATAAATAGTCAAGCTAATTGATTGCATGATGAGCATGATAATAAAAATAATTACAAAATAGCTTTTTAATTATCCTCACTATCTACACTAGATCAAATGTCTTTTTTTTGTTTTGTTTTTGTTTTTGTTTTTTTATGAAAAATAGTGTGATTTGTACACTGTTATTCAATGCCACATATTGATTCAGGTGAAGTACAGATAATAGGTACGGATTATAATAGAGGTACGGTAAATTGATTTTTTTTGGTGGTCATTTATAAACAGTGTAGGGTGGGTAAGAAAAATTTCCCCCAACCTCTGTGTAAGCATTGTATTTAATGTGCACTATGAGAAAACAAATTTTAAAGTCTATTATTTCATCAAGGCAAACAGATTGAAGCTCAATAATTGGCCTGCAAATCCACACCATACAGACTGCGAATTCTGTTTAGATAGCAACATTACAGATGCGTGAGATGTTTATTGACTCAGCCTGCTACTGAGGACATAAATGGCTTTAATAGAAAAGTGAAGTAAATAATTTATCTCTGCATCACAGTGTCAATCAGGACATTGGACAATAGTTGTCACAGATGCCATCACCACTCTGTAACATAGCCACGAGAGATTCATTTATATTTTAATAAACATATATATATATATATATATATATATATATATATATATATGAAAGCAGAAAGGTAAGATTATTTCTCTAAGTGTATGATTTTGCAGCTTAATCATTTGGGGAAAATAGCTAAAAGTTTTTGGAAAAAGTTGTGAGAAAAATGTGAGAAATTTTGAGCATACATGTACACCACTATTACTGAAAATCCTGCTGTGTTTTATAGATATATTATTAAATGTTAGAATATGTGATTTCATGTTTTACATCTTAAGTAATGTATATTTAAAAGGTTACGTTGATATTTTATTGTAAATCAATATCATATTGTGAGGTGTGATTAGCAAAAAATAGCTGTCAAGCAGGTTATGCAGTAACTTGAGCAGGTCTCTAACTCACACTCACGTTTATCACATTATCATGAAAAAATACTCTGACATGTTATTTACATGCTCAATCTACATGTTATTTACATGCTCAATCTAGCATGAAGAGATTGTGTGAAAAAAGTCAGAAGTTATAATTAATGAAAAGAGCACCACAATCAATTTTGTGTCCAGAGAATTACTAAGAACATGAGTGAATGTACCAAATAAGTATATTTATAAGCAATGTTTGATAAATATTAGATTTGAATAATTTTTCGCCTTTTAGATAGACAAGATAAATATCTTGTTATTTAGGATTCTTTAATATATATCAGCTTTTATTTATTGTCAAGTTTTTTGTAACGAGGGCTTAATTTGTGATAGTCTATGATAACATGACCGAGGTCACCGGCAAAGTTTAAACAGTTTTCATATCATCGTTTTTGGTTTCACATGATGCCAAGCCTGAGACTGAAATTAGCACCTGCTTGGAAACCTGGCAGTCTGGTCATGTTTATTACTGCCAAACTGTGATACTCTTGTGAAATTGGTGTGATTATAATTGCTTGTTCAACAGCTATCTTTGTATGCTTATAAAATATTTAAAGTTGCATCAGATTGCTTTTGAAAACATTAGTTAAACAAAACCACAAGGATCACCAATGGAAACGTTTATGGTTAGTTAGAATTGCAGAAAATCACTGACATTTTTTTAAATTTCATACAGATGTGCATGTATTTTTTTTTAATCAAGCCACTTAAAATTTTTTGATCAGGATTTTTTATTTATGTATTTTTTTTTATCTAATAAGAATTTTGTCTAGAATGGAATCATTTTCTTGGTTTGATATGCAAATTAACTGGATGTGTTGCAGGCAGAGGAGGAAGCTATGGAGAAGTTGGTAGCGGAGAGACTTGAGATGGAAAAAAAGAGGAAACTTCTGGAGGCTGAGTCGAAGAGGATCCAAGAAGAGGAAGAGTTAGAGAGGTAAGCAATGCTATTGTATGAAAAAAAAGGGTTGCTCTGATTCTATTAATGCTCCAATGAGTAAATGCTATAAAAAGGGCGATAGTGTTTAATCTCTCAAAAAATAAATCAAACTTGATCTTCTGTCAGCCACATTGAGTGACACTAGTTTTTGTGCTCAGTTTGGATTTTAGACGTCCTTTATTTTGCAAGATTAATTTTATATTTTCCTGTGATGAAGACGTTGACATACCGGTAGGTATTTTTAGCAGTGTTGACTTGAGATGCACATTTTTATGCGTATGGTTGACATGAGCGATCCTTTTCTGTACTCAGTTTTGATTTGAGATATCCTTTATTATGCAAGATTAACTTAACATTTTGCTTTGTAGAATAGTTTCACGAGGGTATCTTTAACTATAAGCAGAGTTGAATTGAGGTAGAACTTCTCATATGTATGGTTGATTTTAGCTATCTTTTTCTTTGCTAAGTGTTAATTTGAGATGTCAATTATCATGCAATGTTTATTCAATCTTCTTACTACCCCTTGCCCTCATTGATGCTATTCGAACTGTGACAATATTTGAAATTTGCAACTCAATGTCCAGTCATGCATGTTGAGTCATGCCCATCAAAATACCTAATCAGGATTGGCCGGTCTCAGACCAGGACTTGTGATTTGCTGACTGACTAAGACGCTAACCAATTAGTACAAAACAGAATATGTATAAACATTCATGTATTCTTTCACTGATCAGTACATGGCCTGATTTTTATGAATATTCATGATTTGCAGCCGATCCTTTACACAATTTCCCCATTGACGGCAGGGACTGATATGAGAGAGAAGTCCTGTAATGGAGCGTAATTGACTGTAGAAGCCCTTTTATTATATGAAAAGTTGACTTAGCATATATTTTGTTATGTCAGGTATCTGTTACAGAATTCTTGAGATACCTAATTTTCTGTGCAGGGCTGAAATCTGGCATCGTGTATGAAAATATGTTTTGTGACATGCCACTGGGACATAATATGCAAATGGTGGTGAAATTAGCATCACAAGTCTGTATCTGACTGACCATGGTCTCACGGTCAAAGTCTGATTTCCGTCTCTCGAAAAATTAGGTCAGTAGGTCAATATGTAGGTCAGGAGGGGCATAAAGAAAGTTTGATAAAATTTTATATTATATTATGTTTAGGCGGAAACTCGAAGAGGAGCAGAAGAAATTGGAAGAGGAGAAAAGACAGCAGGAAGAGTACCTCCTCAAAAAACAAGAAGAGGAACAAACACGTCTGAATGAGGTAAAATTTCTCTCTCAGGTGGTCACTTAAAATAGACTGAGGAAATTTAGACATATGACTGAGCTTCACTCCCCTCCTTCTCAGTGGAAATGTATGGAGACTCAGTGCATTTAAAAGCTTCAGAAAAGATGTTAGACCTGAAAAATGTGAAAATTTTATATATATTTGAAAAGAAGCTTTTGGGTAAGTTAAATGCTGCGAATGTGAACATTAGAAATAGAAATGTGTGGAGACTCAGTGCATTTAAAAACTTCAGAAAGGATGGAAACAGTCAAGTTAAACATGAAAAAGTGAAAATTTTATCTTTATTTGATAAGAAGCTTTTGGGTAAGTTAAACGCTGCAAATGTGAACATTAGAAATAGAAATGTGTGGAGACTCAGTGCATTTAAAAACTTCAGAAAAGATGGAAACAGTCAAGTTAAACATGAAAAAAGTGAAAGAAATGAGTTAAATGCTGCGAATGTGAACATTTGTCTTTTAGCTTCGAGTGATGGAGAGTGAAGCCCGTAAGAAGATGAAGGACGAGATGGAGAAACGACGGCAGGCGGCGCTCGCCAGACGCGAGGTCAACCTCGACAGACACAATCATCTTAATGGTCTCAAGAAGGAGCAGGGCATCACCAAGCCTTGGACCTTCTCATATTATGTGCTGTGGCCAAGAGACAACTATGAAAAGTAGGTGACTTTCAAATTCACATGGGAATTTTTATTTTATTTTTTTTCATTTTCCATTTTTTTTTTTTTTTATTTCTTCATTTTTTTCATTTTTTCATTTATTTTTATATTTTTTCTTTTTAAAATATTTTTTTCTGGCTATTGATTATTTCATGATGCATTCCTGGTTACATTACAAAATAATTTGTGTTTTTGAGTGTTTTTGTTTAAGACTTGCCTGCCGGAATAATCGTAATAATTTTATGTTTTAGGTTAATGGGTGATGACACCACAAAAAAGAAACGACGAAGTGTCAAACCAAAAGCATCATCAGCACCAAAATCATGAGGAGACAGCCATCATCATTACATGTTTATCACTCCAACCTGCATAGTTATGTATTATACACCATTTATCATTTTAAACTGTGATGATATTAAGCTGCATATTAGTATCCTTGATAAGGATATGTAAACAAAAATATCATTTGATGCAGAAAATGTTTTTACCATTCAATTCATAAGGATTTAATGGTTACAGAATTTTTTTTTACATTGAACTTTTAAATTAATTTTGGTCAGTGTAAATGAGCTGTGTTTGATCAACAAAGGAACAGATGTGATTTGTTTTAGCTTCAGAAGAAGAAATCTGGACTATTTAGACATTTCTGAGACATTTCTGAGTTGAAGATCAAATATGCCTAGATCTTCACAAAGATATTGGGGCATAAAAAAATACCTGAAATTTCAAGATTTTTGTATTAGTTTTTCTCTAGAAATGAATCAATCTAATCAAATTGGCAAGTATATCAGCTTTGATGATTTTGGTGCTTTAATAAGATTTACATGTGGAATCTCATATTATCAATATATTGAGTTTATAACATGACTCCAAATAGTTAATAGGGTAAGGAATTATTTATGGATACATTTATTTTAATTTTGAATGTGTATGTTAATAACAATATTGGGTTATTTATTATTTCATTAAATACCATGTTCAGTGAGTTGGAGGAAATGAATAAAATTCATTATTTAAAGATTTTTTCATTTTTCAAACATAAATAATACTAAGCAAAGGTTTATGAAAAAGAAAAATCTTTAGTAGAGAGTTTGATTTTTGGTCATTGTGAAGTTTCAATGAGTAGCATATCTTAAAGATAACCTAGGTGTTGTTTTTTTAAATAAAACAGTTCAAATGATATTGTAGGATTGATATTTTTAGCTTTGCATACATTATGGCTGGTTTTATCACTTTACATCGCAAGGCCTTGAATATCTGCAAGGCCTTGAATGTAAATAATTCTGTGACCCAGGTATGCCATTACAATAAATTTGAAATTATAATTTATTATGTAAAAATTTATTTTATTAATTTTATTATATAAAAAATAACCGAAAAAGATTATTCTTATGTGAAAAGTGCAATGATATATATAAAAAGTGGCTGATGATAATTTAAAATGGAAATATGGGATAAGATGATTTTGTAAGGTACTCTTTTTATTCAACAAGAGTTGTTCAGCAATGCCAGAGTGAAAATAAATCACAACAACAAAATTTTTCAAAGGTGAACATTTCATTGGGAATTTTGAATGATTGGCTGATACCACAACTTGAAAAAAGACCAAGTTTTTTTTAATTTGATATCAATCATTTCCAATGTGTCAAGCTATTTCACTCATGACACAAACATAATGAAGTGAATGACATTCTATTAGGTTAATCCATCTTATGTTGGGGTATGCAAATATTGTACATATTTATCAGTAACTTTGTACTGCATGGTGTGTATCATATAACACTTGATATTATTCAATATCTGGAGTTTATGTCACCCACCTGACGTAATGCAGTCCAAAGAATGTTTCTCAAACTGATTGTGTTTGCCTAATGTATAAATATCATGAAGTAAAGCCACTCAGATGCATTGTTTATTTTACTTATTTCAGGGAATAACATTGCTTATTAGATTTTATTACACATATCTATAATGGGGTAGCACCTGGTATAATATATCATTGGGTATATCTATCATGGGGTAACACCTGATATAATATATCCTGGGGTATATCTATCATGGGGTAACACCTGATATAATATATCCTGGGGTATATCTATCATGGGGTAACACCTGGTATAATATATCCTGGGGTACATCTATCATGTGATAACACCTGATATAATATATCCTGGGGTATATCTATCATGGGGAACACCTGATATAATAAATCCTGGGGTATATCTATCATGTGGTAGCACCCGATATAATATATCCTGGGGTATATCTATCATGGGGTAACACCTGATATAATATATCCTGGGGTATATCTATCATGCGGTAGCACCGGGTATAATATATCCTGGGGTATATCTATCATGGGGTAACACCTGATATAATATATCCTGGGGTATATCTATCATGCGGTAACACCGGATATAATATATCCTGGGGTATATCTATCATGCGGTATCACCTGATATAATATATCCTGGGGTATATCTATCATGGAGTAACACCAGATATAATATATCCTTGAGTATATCTATCATGGGGTAACACCAGATATAATATATCCTGGGGTATATCTATCATGGGGTATCACCCGATATAATATATCCTGGGGTATATCTATCATGGGGTAACACCTGATATAATATATCCTGGGGTATATCTATCATGGGGTAGCACCTGATATAATATATCCTTGGGTATATCTATCATACGGTAACACCTGATATTATGTGCCTTGGGTATATACATCATGGAGTAACGACTGATCTAATATGCCTGGGTGTATCTTGAGATATATCTTGGGGTAACACATCTAATTTAAAAGTATGTAAATATTGTATATTAAATGTCAATGCTGGTTTATCAGGGTAATTGTCATATATATGCCATAACAGAGGAAAACCAATAATATATATTATAATTCTTGATCCTTGATAATTGTTTGATATTTAATTTCATTATCAAACCTAACACTATTATGTGAAAACAGCACAATGCTGAAATAGTTGTGATGAAAATATCTACATGTATGCATTATTGTGATAAATCGAAAAAAAGGATTTTAATATGCCGCATACGTGTTATTTTTTGGGGTGTTTACATAAAATTTCTTAATGGAAATGAGGAAGATCATTCAAAGAAACTGTATTGCAGAAGTCTTCATACATAAAAACCAGAAACTGCTTACTAGCTTAATACCTCAATATTTGGTGTAATCCTCTGAAACTGTGATAGATGGACAAGATATCAAACATGTGTATGATCAGTGCATTACTATTCTAGTGTTTCCACAAAAAATAATATAATTTATAACAATGGTCATTCACTTTGCTCAATGAAATAATAGGTTCAAAAGTTTATGATTCAAGCAGTCTGAGGTTCTACAATAACATCATTAATTGAGATTCTGAGTGTCAGAATGCAAATCATCTGTTCATCAAAAACACTGATGTTATTGAGAAACTGAGATGAATACCTGAGTTTTATCACCAGATGTCACCACCATTCATTTTGTCCAAACTCTAGAAAATCAAGGCGTGTCTTTATATGGTATTTCCAAAAGCTACCATATGTTCACCTTATATGGTATGTTAATATACTGAATTGCAAGTAAAAATAATAGAAAATGAACAAAATAACAAATGTCAATGTCAGTTCTATCTTAGAATCTTATGAAGCCTTGAATAGTGCAGTTATATGTAAACTAATATTATATTGAGTAAGTATGGAATAACACTAATTATGCCAAGGAAACCATTCAAATTAAGCATATTAGCTGAAAGTTTACATATCAGTCGCCATTGATCAATACTAAAAAAGGTACAAGCTTTGGAATGGAGCATTTGGTCAATAAGGAGCAAAAACATTTCTTATTTCAAATATGCATTAATATCCAATATGTAATCAATCATATGCATTTGTGTGAAACAAAAGTATACATATATCATTTTTGAGCACAGTATGAGACATAAGAAATATGTACAAAAATCAGAATAAAAAGTCTGGTATTTATGTATCAAATTCGACATGGTTTTGTTTTTGGTATTCACTTCACATTCACAGAAGCTCAGGTTAATAGGTGTCAAATGAGGCTGCATCCCGTCCCATTATCTGCCTGTCTGCAGGAAAACATACAGATGACAAACATCCTGCCGAACAGTCAGGATGACAAACAATTATACGCTTCCTTTCTGTGCCATCAATTCTAATTCTGTCTGCCACCGAGTGGGAAGCATTCAGTACTTATCAATGGATGGGTGAGGTTTTATGTTCTTAAAAGAAATATGTTTAAACATCAAAATGTCAAGAGTAATGAAGATATCTCCTCCTCTCGTTACATAAAAGTATTAAATTTTAGTTCAATATAAACATTACTTCATTACACTTTATCGCAAATATCTCTTCCTCTTTTACATAAAAGAATTTAATTTTAGTTCAATACAAACATTACTACATTACATTTTATTGCAAATATTAAAAAAATAGTTGCAATTAGTAGATATGATTCCTTGAAAGAACTGATCAATTTATGTATTAAAGATAATTTAAATATTCCTTTCAAATTTTTCATTTTATTAATAAATTTATTTTATTTTTATGACTTTTTCCATTAAAAACTGATTATGCAAAGCAAAGAGAGCTTAAAACATGAAAGCTTATTTAGCATTGGTTTATTAGCAATATTTCTTGATTTGTGTATATTAAGATATGTGGCAATTTGAACCCTTTTATGTGTGAAACTGTGATATATGGCCAGAACCTGAGGCCTCTAAACCTGTGATTTCTTGTCAGCACAGACTTTGCAACACTGAGAGGGTGGAGATATTGCTGTCCAAAGTGAATGCAGCAGGTAAAATGGTTGGAAGCAAATGCTTAAAACATGAATCAAATACCACACTTGTAATTTGCCCAATAAAAGAAAAGGTGATATTTTCTATACTTTTAAGAGAATATTTTTGTGTGCAGGTTTACACAGATGTAGTGGTTGCGGGAAAAATGAAATGTTTGTTATGGTATTAAACTGCATATCATTTTTAAATGAATAGGTGTATCAATTCTGACTCGTAAGATTAAAGCTATCATGAAACCACAGAGGTCACAGGCAATTTTATAGAGATTTGGAGTATGTTTAAATGATATGTGGTCATGAAAGTGTGATACAAACGAGCTATCCCCCTGAAATCCACCAAAATACACTAGCCATGATTATAGGGCAATTGCGGGTTACCATCTTGTTTCTTTAATGATGGAATTTCAGCTAGTTTTTTGTGCACCCTGATTTTGTTTGTCCAGTTGACAAACTGGTCTCTGTAAGCCAAATCACCCGTTTCCCAATCTGAAAGTGCCCCATTTTTAGCAAACCTTTACCAAACAGGCGGCACTAGGTCACTGGTCAGCTGAGCAAAGTTTGCTGACAATTTGTTCATTGGATAATTCTGATTTTAATAGAAGATTCCTCTACTTTCAAACAGCACAGAAATTCAGGCGGGGGTAATATAACAGGTATTAGCATTTGATCACAAAGTTTAGGGTATTTCATTGAACACATGTGCTAGAGATGCAAGCGTGCAGTCTGAAAATCCTTGATCAGACTTCTGTCACAGCCAGGTATTTCTATGCTACAATATTGAAACAAATTGGGCTTCATTCAGATAACTATTGCATTATGGTCATCAATAGTTTTGTATTGAATTTACTTTATATAGTGCATTATGGGTGAACATTTGCTGTGCTTGAAACAAAAATACCTTTCTTTTTCACCTGTTAATTGTTTTATAAGTAAAGTACAGTAAATATACGGTTCCCGTTGGTATTAGTTTATGGAAAGTATCAAATAAAAATCTTTGTTTGCAACATTTGATACTTTCAACTTCCTGTGTGGGAGATGCATGTCTCAACTTGCACCGTCAGGACTGTGTGAATATGATACATAATACATAAAAGGAGATGCATGTCTCAACTTTCACCGTCAGGACTGTGTGAATATGATACATGATACATAAAAGTTATTTTATGCTGCTTATTCAGTTTTTGTCATTTCAAGGTTTCCTTTTGTGAATAGGCACCCACACATTGCTACATATTGTGAATGGGAAGTAGGGTTCTGATGCAGGAAAGCAGCCTTGACACTGCAGCACACAGGAAGTCAATATATCAATCATACGACACTCCAGTACAAAATGATTTACAACTTTTAAAGTTGTTTATGAGGTATACTCTATGTTTATGAGGTATACTCTATGTTTATGAGGTATACTCTATGTTTATGAGGTATACTCTATGTTTATGAGGTATACTCTATGTTGGTGATTCTCACTAACTTTTATATTAGTTTCTACCCTTTCATATTTTTGTTATTTCATCTGAAAAACTCTACCTTGTTTCAGGATATACATGTATGTAGCTGGGCAGTGAATATGATCAATCGATGGCAAGCAAAGCCGTGATCAATTTTATTATTTTTTCACTCAGAGAATATTTTTAATCAAACATAAATGATAAAACTGGATTCGGATCAAAATCAAAATCAAATTTCTGTGAAGAAAATTTTAAAATTTAGACATAAGAATAAACAAGAAGACAAGAATGCTTCTGACTAGAACAATAACCTTTATTTGACATGGACACTGTGCCATACAAGGCATAAAATACATCATGGGTTGCTCACACCTTATCGCTCTATTTGATGCATTGTATAGTCAAACACCTCTGGGCATTGCAGTGTCGCCACTTTGTGACCTTAATGGTGCGATACTTGGGATACGCCCAATTATGATTGATTACATACATCCTATGCATTAAGTCATATATAGGATGCATGGCGAATCATAACTGAGATATGCTCAAGTTATTCGCAGGATTTACAATATGATACTCACTTGTCTACAGTGATGTATGGAGCTATTATTATCTGACCGGCAGTTATGGTGACAACAGATCAAACGACACCCCCCTTGTTATCTTGGTGGTAACATACAAGAGTCTTAGCAAGATATATATATATATATATATGTATAATAAGGGAGCGATATTTCTTGGGGGGATGGGGGGTGGTGTACGTAACTAAAAGAGGGGGTTAACAAGATGCAAGATGCCACAAAGCCCAGAGTGACCCAGTAGATCCATCTGGTAGGTTGGATATATGAGGGCAAGCCACATACTGCATGCAGTGGGGCAAAGTCGTGGGATGCCACCAGCCAGTGCCCAATATATACCCTGCATCCCACCCAGCCTGCCTGCCCGCCTGCCTTTCCACCTCCTCCTTTCCTCCTTCCTTCCTCAACAGCATACCCTTCCTTCTACAGCACCCCTGCTGCCACCTGTAGGGCAGCAGGTGTGTGGTGCTGCCACCTGTAGTTTTGGACAGACAACCAGGTCTAGCCTTGTTCCTCCTCTGTCGCTGCACCCAGGCATATATACATGTATGTACATGTGGAAATTAAATAGGCAATAACAACCGTTAGTTACCATCACATTGTCCTTTCATCACATTTACTGAAGTAGACATTCAGCAGGTTCTTGTTTGCCACTTTGAATCTGTTGTCAGTTGCACTGTTAAAAATAGGCTGCTTGATCTCCTTCATGCCTTCCTTGGAACTTTAAAAACTTTCATGTCTGGTTTCAATTTAAAATCTGGGTACAATAATATTTATGAATTCAAAAAGCTTTCAGTAGCACTTAACATGTCATCCAAACAGGGTTGACTCAAAATGACCTTGTTCCATTCAAGGTCAAAGTCATATCAAGGTTGAGGTCAGGATGAAAGTGAGGTTCATTGACCTGTACCCATAATGCCCCAGTGCAGCAATGTGGTTCCTCCATAGAGTCATATTTCTTATTAATAACATCAACATTTGTAATTGTACCCATAATTAAAAAATTAAAAAATTAATTTTGAAAGAGACAACCTAATGGTTTCAAACACTGCTTAAAATTCATCTATATATATTTACATATTTAAGTGGATAACAAGATCTAAATATAATTTAGATTCAACGGGAAAAGCCTTAACGAAAATCAGTGTTTTGGACGCAGGTTGGGCACTGGCAGGTGAAAATAGACCCTCCCTGAATGTGATTTATTATTTATATTCGAACTAGTTATCATTACTGTGACGCACTACGACAAAATGTGGTTACTGAGACCCCCCTTATGGGGCCCACAATTTCTACACAGAACCCCCCTGGTGGGGCCCATACGTTCTACTGGAACCAAACCTTCAAGTCTCTTGTAATATTACCTACACATAAATTATATTGAATAATATAGGCCAGCTGTCTTTCGTGACAAAGATGTTCACATAAACTGTTTCTACGATAAAATGTATATAATAATACCGGTATAATATATTATCATGAATTGATATATGTTACTCATAGTATCATTAACTGAACACTGCTCCAAAAATAAAATCCAGTTTCTATGTACATGCCACTAAGACAACACCTTTACACAATCATCGTACAGTATAATACATGGTATACACAGAATGCGCGTTGGCTCAGAGTATGATATCAGATAAGAGTGGATAGTGTGGCTATATATATTCACAAATGTAAATATATATATGGATTACACTGGAGTAGAAGTACACCTAAATCTACTTTTAATAAGGAATTTCACATTTTACGCTCACCGACCATTAAATATATGGGAATAAGTAATGATCAGTGCCCGACTGACACTAAGCTAAGTCACTGGAGTAGAAGAAACGACTGGAACTACAAGCTTCGCTGAGAGAAAATCATCCACCGACGTGTTCAAAAAGCTAACTGTACATGTCACATGCTTCCACTATATGACAGGAATGTATAAAGTATGTTGGAATTCCACGCAGCAAACCAGCGATGGAATGTGTTACAATGTATATAGACTACAACTAAGGGATTGTATTATTGGTGGTACATAGTTGCCCATATCTCCATCTGATATCACACTCTTATAACAATACAAATGAAAATAGTAGTATATTAATGAAATATTGAACCATTTGTGAATTTCACACTAAATATTAATAAATATGGGTATGTTATTGTCATCAATTTAGGTTCTGTGTGATTAAGCATTGATTTATCATCATCATTATTATTATCTTTTTTTTGTATTTTCACTACTGCTTCGGTGTGATATATTATAACAAGGTTAAGCTAAAATTTCCTACACTTTTCCACACACGTGAATTACAATCATTTATCACCAACCTAAGTGCTCACGATCAAGCGTGCCAGTGGCACACGACACAGTTTTAACACATACACTTTCAATAGCTTTGACTTTGGCCATTAACAAGTTAACCTCCGTTTTTTTTTGTGGTTTATATGTATATTCTATGAATGAGAGGCGGTTTTATGACACAAAGCTGAGAGAGTGAAGCCTATGTATATTGCCCAGGTAAAGTGAGAAAATGCTTCAAGCTCCTGGAATTACTTATTATTACTTAACTTACTTACTATTATCTCCTCATATAATTTACTTACCATTGAATTATTTTAAATATTCACTCATTATGTACATACTTTGGTCCTGATTTTTTTTATACTTTTATCAGAAGCACAATCATACGGTGTAGTCGACCATATAGTTATCCCGCCACTTGGTAAAACTAGACTACTGGTTGGTGAGTGAATTGATCACCAAAAAGAGATTGCAGTTACTTGTCTAATATCTTCTCAATAAATAGTACTCTATGATTAATAGTATTATGATTATTATCCTGGGTTTGTATACAAGATAAGTGAGCTGAGAAAAATCTGCAACTTTATACAGTGTTTTTTTTTTTTCATATATGGTCCTACATACCTCTGTTAACTGACTTCACATTTCATCATTTAAAACACATCTCAAATCGTCATGTGTATAATATATATATCACATATCACATACATAGGGATAGTATTAGTTATTTTTTTGTTTTTCTTTTGAGAAACGATACACTCGTATTTCAACACACAAGCTGGCGTTGACATGACGTAATGCCATTGTATATCAATACACGGATGCTGGGGAGAATAAGAATTCACATAGTCATTGTCCATTGTCCTTCAACCAGTTCCTCAGCCTTTATATATGTATATATTGATGTCAATTATATAAGTTATAAGTCCCATATATACGAGTGTTACAGACTTCGAGAGTCTTTTTTGATACCGTTTCTCATTGATAATCTAACGTCCTGATCATAATTTTGATCCAGTCCTTCTGTTATTATGCAATCCCAACAAGTTGTTCTGCATTGCCCCTCCAGAGGGCGTTTAGTTCTTCTCGGGCATCTCCTGCAGGGTGTGCCACTGTGCGATGGGACGACGTGGGTTCGCCAACATGTCACTCCAATGACGTAGCTCGGTGCCAGTCGAGTTGCAGCCCAGTACCACACGACCAATGGGCTCGGATGTTCCGATACGATCATAATCCACCACTGTGATGATGCACTGCACTTTCTGAAAGGGTCAAGGTTATACAATTCAGGCCAAGGTCATGTGTTCTGTCATTTCAAGTGTACATTGTGCACTGTGAATATCGCAAGACAATTTATTTTAAACTTGTTAAAATTCAAAATAATTTTGAAGCATTTTGTTATTAATATTAATTTGGGTTTCTTTAAAGTTCATATTTAAATACTCTACTTTTCACAACTTGAACATTAATAAAGATAATCCTGAAATAAAGGTTTGATTAAATACAAATAAAAATGTGGAGGATGTGAAAAGAGAAATATCTTATTAAAGAGAATTAAGAAAGAGGACGAGGGTTAAATGATCTATCTACATTTAGCATTAGTTTAAAAGGGTTACAGTGAGTTAGGTGTATTAGTTCAAACTTCTAAATGCCACAAATATATTAACAATGCATTATCATTAAGTGTCAGTATATTAAAATGTGAGAAATATTGTTCTATTTAAATGTGATCAAACATTCGTGTTTACAGGAATTGCGCTTTCCAGTTTGTCATGCAGACAACATATTATGCTAATTCTACTCTGATACTAGACTGCTTGTTTCTTCCTAATGTCAACTTTCTAACTGTTTCCATTTAACTTCAGCAATGACCAGTGTTTTTAATCTCTTTGACAAGTTTAAATAATTCATTAAATCAAATCAGATTTAACTTTATGTTTGATGACAGTATATAAGCATAAAATTTGACCAAATTTTATCACTATACTTTTTAAATTCAATTCTTTGAAGATGCTGAATGATCAGTCTCATGTTTAAGCCTAATATAGTGCTCAAATAATCACGGTCTATTCCACAGCTGGTCATTCACCAAAGAAATAATAATCCCTGGGGTGCAGCGTCACTGTCTACCTCTCAACCCCGCAAGTGCCGGGAAATTCATTTCATGCATGTTACTACCATTCTGAGAAACCATGTAGGACTAGAAATTAGAGAATTTATTTTATGATTTAGGGATGGTGTAGCACAAGAGAAAACAATCAGATATTGAAATATGACTATTCTCAGAACTGAGAGCTATAATTGTCATATTTCTGTTCTTTAAAGTTTTCTTTGTACATAGTCATCCTCAACATCCAAATATAAACACAAACCTACAGGATGAACAGAACGATGGTAAAACATTCCGAATAATGCTTTGGCATCATGCAAAAAGGAGCGAATATCCTTTGCAATTACAGACAGTTTGAATCTATATTTGCCTATATTTTATTTTAAAATTTTGACTAATTTTATAATTTCCATTCCCCAACAATTTTTTCGGGGGGAAATTTCCACATTTCTCACCCAAATTAAATTTGCTCAGGCCAAAAATTATTTGTTCGAGGCAGGTATGTCCTTTATGAAGTTTTAATGTTAGAAATCACACATGCATCAACGAGTTTATGAGGACTTTGTTAACATTTTCATTTAGTTATATTAATTCTTACACCAGGGTAGTTAAAAGTATGTAAATATTCTTAAATAAAAGTTTTAATGTTAAATTAACCATTATTCATTGAACAACCAATATGCGAATAGATTCAGGACACTTTGCTCTCAATATCTTTTCTGGGAGTAGATAACAGTTCAGCAGTATAAATTCTACAAATAACAGGCATGTTTTGAAAATGCTTTGAAAATTGTAAATATAAAATTCAACCATCTATATCAAATGATTTTCATTTCAAATTAAAGTGATTTGCGCGTGCAAACTGTCAATCAAGCCACTGCTAGATTTGTGTGACGGCGGTCTGTCAAGCTGTATAAAATTTTGAGTGACACCTTTAAATAAATGTGATAATTACTAAAGGGCACAATAAATACCACACACTTACATCAAATAAGAGGAACATTTTACAATAATTTGGATACTTTGTAATCTTAGGTCAAAAATCAAAGGGGAGGGGAATACAAAAGATGATATTAGAAAGGAATAAAGCGAGAACATAAAAGGAAGAGGTCACATATGTGGTTTACAAGGTGTGTCACTCAAAGTTGTCTACCAGACAAATCTAGATGTGCAAGAAACGCAGAAAAAAATTTCATCTTCTACAGCATACGACTAAATATACTGGAAAAATGTCTATGCTGTGAAAAATGGAAGATGGTCACTAGAGGGGAAAAACTAGAAGAATTCAAACTTGGGGAGTGAGTGGTATAAAAGATGTGTGTTGAACTGTTGGGGATATTCAGCGTGGGCTATGTTACAATACCTGAATCTGTTCAAATGGAACTTCGAATGAGAATGACTCATTATAGTAAGGGTTGAGTGTACACTTCTTTATGGTTGTCTTCTTCTTCTTAATACGCTTTCCATTTAGCATCAAAGATAGCTTAACATAAGGATCTAGGAAGACCAAGAAGAAAGAGAAAAGGGGAGAAAGATTAACTCCTCTGTATTTATTTATTCTATCTACGGCAGAGACTTTCCAAAGCCCAGAGTGAGTGGGTGGGGGTTATAGGCCAAACCCCTACGTTCCGTGCAGCATAAGTCCTTCTCATAATGTTGGTTGGTCAAAGGTCTGAGCTTTCTTCCCAATACACATTCTGAAACTAGGTCACTAGGTCAGCTTGATGGAATTATTTACTCTTTTTTTAAATTTTCTTTTCTTTTTTGATGTGTTCCCTTTCTGGGTAGCTCCTAAACGTTGACCCAAATATGGTGGAAAATATTCCAACAAATACTGAGCATGCCCAGTGACCTACTTTTATGTGATTGGTTGATTGCACAGATGTCTTCTGGCTGGTTAGCTCTGTGACTTGATTAAATGAGTCTGATTCTCCACGAAAAGGTGAATAACAAGGTGGGTTTTTTTCAATGTACATATAAAATATTTGTACATTAATCATGTTAAGAACACACATATAAAACGCCGATAAATATCTGCAAAGTATAAAATGACTTTCATGCAATACAAACATAAATCAGTGATGCAATTTTGACCACCACCTCATTCGCATTATTTTCAACAAGAGCACATGAATTATTAGTAAAACAAATCCATGGTTACAAATTACGTAAATCTAGCCACAGTTTTGAGTCGACAACAAAAGAGAGAATGCTCCCAAAATTTGCATGATAGGAAATTACATTTGTAATTAGTGACAATTTGTTGATGAGATTTGTGGGGAAATGGATGTCAGGATCTACTCATCATCTGCTGACATTCAATATAATGTTTATTTTTACAAAGCATTAATCACTGCACAAAATAAATGAAATCATCCAGACAAATATCACTGGAATAGGGATAATTAGATTATCTAGCATGCCATAAAGGGCCTTGATGTAGTTGGTATAATTTAATAGCAAGAATCCTCCAGTTAAGCATATCATGGGAGATGTGTATAGCGCATGCATAATTTATAAGAATAGAAAGGGTTTTTCATGCAGCATAATATCAAAATTTGAAGATCTGTTCTGCATGACAGACATTTTATATATAAAAGGAGAAATTTCATCAAATGTCCATGATGCGATAAATATAAATGTATCCAAACTTGCAAGAATATTGTAGTGGCTAGATGTACATAATATTAATATGTTTCTGTAAATAAAAATACAGTTACAATACAGTTAATAATCATGCATATATTATCAGTAAATCATCCATTTGCTCAAAGCTGACAAAGAAATAAGTTACACCACAGCCACCTCCATGTCTTGTTATATATATTGCTTAAAAAAATATATGGTATCACATTTTATGCCAGACAAATTAAATCCTTTATCTAAATATGCAGAAGTTAAAAAAAAAGTTTTTGTTGCGATAGAAAAATATGAATCCGGCATCATGACTGCCACTTTTGTCGAGTTAACAAAAAAATTAATTGTAAATCCGGCATCGTGAGTCGGACATTACTGTCAAGAGTAGGTGGCAATACTTGTCTGTCTGGAGAATTACAGGTGGAGAGTTTCTGCAGCACAATCCTTTATATGACAAGTATCACCTGCAGCCCACTCTTCTTTCTCACAACTGTCCAAGCAAGAAACATTTCTTGACATATGTCAGTCCTCGTGGAAACATGACCCACCAGGCACCGGCCTTCATTTCCGGTTGACATTTTTCTTTGTTGCTCACTTCTATCTCAGTTAAGATCTAGAGAATAAGGCTGTTGATTTAACTAAGTATACTATAAACCAATATTTTAGCCTCAGCACCCTTGTCATATCGGTTAACAAATATTAGGTTACACCCTACACAACCTATGTATGCGGGAGGACCGCTGCTACACATGAATACCTCAAGTTACGGTTACCTTTTATAACCTTGCTAAATTAACACATCTTAACAGATTGTATCCCCATTTAAGCTTCTGAATGACCTGATTTATCGAGGGAAACATTTATCACTGTCAGTAAGGGGAGCTTAATATTCTAAATGGCATAAAAAACGTGGTGTATTTCACATATTGCCGGAGGAAGGTCATAATACCTCTCAGTGATCAATATCCTACTCAAAACGACATCAATGTGATTTGTCAACAGCTGCCTGTGGCGCTGACCATGTCTCTCAGGGTCTTGCATCAGATCTTTTGTGTGAGAGCACTCAGTCTATCAGGACTCTGCTTGCATCTCTCTGCTGCCCAGATGCTCTATTATAGTCATGCTCAATCTAATTACCTGCGAAAACCCTGGGCGTTCCACAAGGCCATCACGGAAGCACACACATAGTGGTGTTTATAAGCCCCCTGCTGATGCCGCCTGTGATTTCTGCAGAGGATATCGTGGTCACAGAGATTTGGAGCAGGCTTTCTTGCAGGCCGCTGCAGTAGCTGCAGCACAGGCCTGAGTGGTGGATTGACACTGGCAGCATTGGGTAAAGGTCACACCACTGAAGTGGCTCAAGATGGAGATTGCACCGCTGAGGACTTGAAAGCAGTGGACAAATCCACAGGGATGCCACAAAACACTACTTTATATTGATATTCTTTAAGTGGCTCTCTGCATATTAAGTTACTGTAGTGGTGGACATATTGCCAGTATATGACTGTATCTTTACATTGCATATTACTCCTTGTCTTGTGTTTATGTGACAAAACACAACTTTGTCTAAAACCGGAAAACCATAACGTCTATTGCCTCTATAGCCAGAATGACCTAATGTGTGACCACAACCTGCTGCACATTTATTCACAGGCTGCTGATGAAAAAAAAAACCCCAACATCTTAGATGTCCTTGAGAAATAGTCCCCTTGTGATATCTCCTCTATTCTTCATGGGGAGGAAACTGGGACAGGTCTGGTGGGAATTAAATCCTTCCTTAAATCCAGCCTGCCAACTACCAACCACATTTACATCATTTCAAATCAGATGAATACATCCAGCCTCAACTCATATATCCCACTTAAATCAAATATTCAATACATGTGAATATATTTTTCTTTTTCTTAAATAATATTCTATTTCAGGTCCAACAAGATATGTCTGTTCATCAAAAATAACAAAGATAAGTTTGTAACAATATCATATTACACCCACATTTTTTCATCTTGGACAGTCTGATCCTTATCTTCTCATATTTATGGTTTATGAGTGTCTGCCATGGAATTTAGTTTCAATATAATGCATTAATAATGTGATACCATAATAGTTTCTCAAGAAAAAAGGTGAAAGACTCTTCATGCAGAAAAGATCCTGCGATGCATCACAAATGTTTCCATCACCACACCTACATACTTTTGTACCAGAGACAATAAATAGCTGTGATTTAGAGCAGTCATGCTTGTTACCACGGCAACAGTTCAACCTCTAGAAATGCCAACACCGAGTACCCCAGATAAAGCATTGCTTTTAACAAAGAGTTAATGATGAACAAATGAAAGTTTACTGCCCTGTAAATGTTAATTGAAAGTATAAATATTAGCACATATAACACCACCTTGTTTATTTATTTTTAGTTTCAGGCTCATTTTACCAGTGTCACAGATGTTATTTCCACTTAAAAACAAAGACTGGTTAGTGTTTTGACGCCATAACCAAGAATCAAAATGGCCGCTCCATTAACTCTACCTGTATCTGTTCAAATGGCACCTCAAACGTAAATGATTCGTTGTAGTACGGATTCAGGGTGCGCTTCTTAATAGTTGTTTTCTTTTTCTTCAGGCGTTTTGTGCCCTGATACAGTGATATTTTCACGTAGGGATCTGTTCAGGAACAAAGCAACATAACATGATCACATACATGTCAATACAGAAGAAAATGGCATGTAAATATGTGTTAAATATTCCGAAACATTTTGTGGTCAAATACCAGTAAGTGTTGCGTTTAAGCCCCATAGAACATAGCTCAATAAGAGATCAGAAATTATCTACTAAAATTGTCAAATTTTGATTGGTTTTGGATCTAACATATATATTGCTTTATAAAACTTTCTTATGCCAAGGGTTCATACAGAACATTAGTGAAATATCTGAAAAAGAAGTAGAATTTAATCTTAAATGTGAATAAATTATTGATCAGAATATTTTGGTCTTCAATAAAAACTTGCAGCATTATGACTCATTATGACTCAGCACTAAGTGAAATAATAGCCTCTTGGCTATCTAAACTAAGAGATAGTTATCAATATCTGTGTGAAGTCCATGTGAATTTGATAACATTAACTTTTCAAAGTTGCAAAGTTTCCACGACGAAAATATTCTGATCTTTATCAACATTATCAAATAAAAGATGAACAGGTCCATTAAAATAATATTTGCTCTTATGTAAGAAATCAGCACCTGTAAAGTACTATATCTAACTAATGGATAAAAAAATGTGGTGTTGTCAAGATACAAAATATGTACATTAAAACAAAATAATATCTATTAGGTGCTTCATCAATAAACCTCTGTTATAAAGCTCACTAGATTGACTTTATTTGTACAAAAAAAACTCCTACACCTTGAAATCTTATCTATTTTTGTGTACACTGGGATCATGGACACAATTTATTCTGTCCAAAGCTAATCATATCAGAATGTGAAGTTAGCTGGCTCTGCCCAATTGTTCAATTAGTTTTGCACTCTGCTCAAATATTATGTGTCCACATGTCTACATTAAAAATCAAATCTGGATAAAGTTACTGTTATTGTATATCTTGACCATATTAGAATTTCAGTATCATGCCGTTATCCGAGAGGCATTTTATGGCTTATTCCCTGCATTCACCAGCTTTGACTCTGAAAGTTAATATAAGCTAGAAGCTTTTGCTTTGGTTTCAACTAAATTTTACCTGACATTCCTAATAATCCCACTGAAAGATTCATCAATATTTTCTTTTATACACTCTTTTTAATCACTCTTGGTATAATAATTCATATTTTCTCAAGATTCTGACATGAAAATATAGATATTTTGAAAAGTAGCCGTTTTTTTCATTATTAGTTTTAAGTAATTTAATGCATTTTGTTCCATTAAAAAAAATATGGAACAAGATATCTTTTGAAAAAAGAAAAAGTTCACCTGTTTTTAATTTGGAACAGATGTATTACATTTTAGATAATGCAATTAAGCCAAATATCTAACACAACAGACAATTAAACATACTCAGTAATCTGACTGTGAATATTTTTTACTTTATCATGATAAAATATTTGTTGAATACCAGAAGAATAATTGTTTTTAGAATAAATTGTTATCGTCAATATAAAATCATTTCATCAACTTTCAAATTTAATCAATTTTCAAACGACAAATATTAGTTGCTTAGTTTGTACAATAGATATGTTGAGATACTTGACTGTAACTACCGGTAGTATACGTCACATTTTATTTGAATATTACATTTTCTGCCAAAGAAGGTTTTACAGATTTCTCTGAACATTGATAAAAAAGCTATCAATCAAATATCAACCTTAATTAGATGTGGTTGTCAGAATATTTATCTTTCAACTATTCCTTTCACCACTTATCTTATTCTTATTTAAATTATTTTCTGCATTTGAATTAATTAAGTTCTCACCTGAGAGTCCGCCGACATCCATTTTTTTGAGATTCTTAGCCTCAAGGATGACCACTGTCAGTTTTCCGGCTGTCGGCACATATCGCAGAGAGAAGCAGATGTCACCAAGTTTGTTCTCCTGAAAACGGGGTAGCACAAAATTTCAGGGGGGTCCAAAATTTGTAAAATTTAGCTCCTCACACACAGAAGGCTACAGGAGCTTGCAACACATTTTCTAAACAAAGCTGTTTGGTCCCAGGAGATTTTAGGCCAATCACAACGCAAGATGAACTTTTGCTGCAGAAATGGCCCATTTCCTTGGTAACCAGTGCACTAAGTGCCATCTACTGGCTTCTTTTTGTATTCATGGACTACAAATCTACAGCTTTACACTTACAACTGCATCTGATCCACAATCAAAACAATGAAATCCACTTCACTATTGGACTCATTCAAAATTGTGATAAATTGACTCAAACAATATATAGATATGTATGAAATAATGAAAAAATACCTTTAAAGATTTAAAAAAAAACACAAGCAATTCTGATGAGAGAAAAAATGGATAATCTCTCAATTGCATGCAATGATTTTAAAATGTAAATATAATCAAAGCTTGATGTAAAAAAGCAAGGCAATTGTCTATGAAAACATTGTCAATATATGTAATTTAAAAACATGTGTAATCTTGTAAACTGATATATGAACAAAATTAGCTGATCAGTGAAAGGATATTTAATAGACAATAGATTGGCACAGCATGCTGTTTTGCTGTGATATGCCCATGTAGCATACAAAGCGCAACATTCAGCTGTCACATATATAGGTGCAGGCACTGAGGTACAACAAACAGCAAAGAACAGAAACAGGTCAGAGGGTATGTAACTACGACTAGTATGGTCTCTCAAGAGCAGAGCTAAAGTCACAATACTTGGACGGCTACTGTTACCCGACCGCACAAAAGGTGCAGTACCTTATTGGGTCCAGCTGGAAGAGGACTAAGACCGATGCCAAAATAAAACAATCAAATTAGGCCAAAGAGGACAGCAGCCACACAGACAAATCTGATCACCTATCTCAGATTTGGGTTGACAAAATAAGACACTAATTAAAAAATAAACAAAAAATCGTGGTCTATGGCCGCATTCACAAAACCGGCTATATGATGGATTTGACATCAATACTGGGTGGAGGTGATGGCCACCCTGGAGGGTAAGTTTGGTAGGTAGGTGATAAGCTTTTATTAAAAAATAATCTGATCCATAATCCAAACCATAGTTTCATTTATTCCCATCACTTCATCACCGCACCTCTAGACTGTGATATTTGAATGGATTCCAGTGCAGTATCACTGATATATTACCATATCAGGCTGTGGAATTTGTCCCGGAGAGGAGTCAGGTTATATATTATTAAGGTATTTGATGCAGGAGATGTACAAGTATTGCATTATGGATCAGACTTTGGGCCTAGCTTAGAAACAAGGTTCAGCCAGTGTAACCATTGAGCTTCCTACATTGCATAGTAAACTAACAGGGAGTTTTTTTCACAAGTGAAAAACAACAAAATATTGGTTTGATTTAACTGTTTACATGTTTGTGAAATATTCATTCGGAGAGAGGCTATTGATATTACAAGTTTGGTGATCATATCTGGAAAGTACATACCCAAACACCAAGGAGCACAGAATGACAACACTATTGACAGACAAGGAATGGGGGAGGACACATCAGGGAGGACACAACAGGCAGGACACACCTGGGAGGACACACCGGGGAGGACACACCGGGGAGGTCACACCGGGCAGGTAGCAGGGAACATCAAATATGCAGCCATATGCAGCATACAGTTTCCACAATATCATGGAATAATCAAGGGGCATGGACAAAAAGACTGAAGCTAGGGTTTTCCAATACTTCTATTTGTAGATATTTTGTAATTAAATGTGATCCTTGGTTATTTCTTGGTTTATGTAATTAAAAAAGATTGGCGCTGACTTTTTTTACGAGTTTTTTTAATATGGGGCATCCATTGCAGTGGAGGGTGTTGGAAAGATAGGAATGGAGAAGAAGCCACTAGATCTAATAATCTATTTCACAAAACAGCTATCTGTAAGTTATAATCTATCTTTTTGCTGCTTTTCTTTTACGCTTTCTTTCATAATTTCTAAAGGCTTAGTTGGTGCTGGCCTGATGCACATATAAAGCTGAACTACACAACAAACATTTTGGTATCATTTAATATATGTACAATGGAACAGTTCATTATTCAGCAGGTAAGTTAGCTTAACAATAGACGAAGGTTCTTATGGGAAAGGGGCAAGCCAAATATTGAACTTAAAATGGGGGGGAAAGCATAACTGTTTACAAACTATGGAAGGTTGGGTGTATCAAATATTGGGGAGCTGAAATTAACATTCTTGAAAACATTCATATAGATAAGTTACAAAGTTTCACAAAAATCACATTTACCCTGATTTCTTCTGGACCTGTCATTTGAGTCTAAACACAGGTTCACTTATGGAAAAGTTTCATGGTGACAAACTCTACAAAGATTTTCAAAGCCAAGCCTGGGCTGTTTTATGCAACTAGTTGAGATGGTGACTGGATCTGATGGAAGTATGGTAGAACTGAGTGATAATACGATGACTCGCTGACTGACTTAGGGGGCGCCACAAGACGGGGCTTCTAGGTCTAGGCACGAGCCCCTGAGATTGTTGCTATAATGATGATTAATTCTTCAGTCTATGTCAATTCGGTGCCAGTTATGAACACACAACTATGGTACTTGACGGACAACAAAGGGAATGACTATCGTGGAAATCGTGGATATTGTGGAGGAGTGTTGGAAACGACTGACGCAGGTGCAGAGACTCTGGAGTGTGCACACCAACCAGGGTTTAAACAAAAACCCTTGAATCACATAGGACTATAGATCCGGGATTTTTTTCCCCAAGGAGTTCAGAAGATACCCATATAAGTACACCAGAATAGTTATATTAGGCCAGAGGCCAATGTTAGTGAGGATGGAAATATGTTGAAGAAAACTGAACTGCAGGTTAGTAGCAAAATTTTTTTTTTTTTTTTTTTTTTTCAGACAAAATACTGGGAAACAACCAAAACAGATATTGGAAGGTTATTATAGGGAATATTTGGCGAATATTTCAACTGTCAAACCACTCAGATTGGGGGGTATACCTCCCGACCGGTACTTACCATTATTGAATTTAGGAGCAGACAATACAGCGTTGAGGAATAAAAAGAATCTCTAAAGTTCATGTCTCAAATAGTGAACAAGTGCTTCAGAAAAATACTTTGCTCCACAGATTAAGAAATTGTTTATGGTATTATTCAAAATGCTTTCTTTTAAAATATTTATTATTATTAATCTTTACTTTAATGTCTTATAAACCAAGTATTCAGAGAAAATTGTCATTCAGAATACAAAATGCCTTTAACCGTTAATAAAAAAATAAATGAAAAAGAACAGAATCTATAAGTCAAAGGAACAAACAGAATATTTTGGATTTTGTTATAAATATATATATATGAAAATAAAAAGACAATAAACAAATATATTAATTCATTTTGTTATCTTTTCATGTCTAGATATTAGTATCATAATTTGTGCTAATATATCATGATTTTATCATTTAAATCCTCTACGAATTGTTTTACGTATTTTTTTTTACTTCAAATGATTAGGTTTTCAACTCTGCAATACTAATACCATGCAAATACTTATTTAGGTGCAGTGAGGTGCAAGTCTTATGGTACTGTGACCAAATACTGTGTCTTGTCTTAACCACAGGATTTAAGTACAAACTGCAATTACTGTTCACTCCTAGCATTCAATATTACATGTCCTTTATGCAGAGTGCATTCATACAACTTTAGCCAAGGCACATTCCATGTCGCACATTTTGTCCAACAAGCAAAATTTGTCAACATTTCCAAAAAGAAACTTTCTTTTCCACAATATGATCAGGATCAAAATGAATGTTTTCATAAAATTAATTCATAAATCAAAATGTATTATGCTTGTGTAAAAAAAAAATTGTAACTTATTCTGGTCATAAGCAGAAAAATTACTTTAACAATTGAAAGTATTACTCATAAGTATATAAATATACTAATTCCTTTCTTGAATCCATCAGACTTGTTTTCAAATGATATCAATGCCAATAATAAAATTGCAGAGAGACAATTAAAAAAAATAACATGGAGATTACATCTATTTTCTTGGCATTTTATAATGATTGCTTGTTGCACTAAGTGTTAGTATTTTGTGCCATTTCAACCTGAAATAAAGCTGGTTTACGAGTGTATACTGGATGGCTATACGGACAGCTATTTAGCCTAGGAATATATATATAGAATATCGGACTGGATCTTTCAGCTACAGTTCTACCATCTGGTCAGTCCAACTAGGTAAATACTCTACCATCATAACGTGAGTCGTACAAAAGGGTCACCACGGCCCCACACTTTGTCCCACAGTCTGACAGACTATGTTACAATGGAGGTGATATTGCTACAGTTACGCCACTGTGTACTATAGATACCCACACATAACAACCACCACAGTCGCTACGGGCAACAATCAATCACCATGGCAACACACTTAATAGTTTCTATAGTAACCACAAGACACTCCACCAACAAACACATTCTACACCAAAAGTATTTCTAGTGTTGAGCACACAACACTCTGCATCCGTAAACAATCCTAACATAGGTCAGCAATGGCACCAGATGCAAGCCATAACATTAATAAAGGTCACTTCAATGTCCTTCACCTTACAAACAGTTCAAACATAAAACATGAGGTCATTCAGTATGATATCAAATTGGCTAGATATCCTCGAAGGAACTTTTGGTGATATTTGGAATGATTTAACATTTGTGATGAATTAGGAATGAAAGAGGTTCGTTGGTGATAGTCAAAACTTGTTTGAGCTTACCATGAAATCAGAATAAAAGAATCTAATCTGGAATGGCTTTTTACTTTAATATTAAAATCATAATCATTAAATATCAGACATCTTAATATATTATAATGCTGTTATGAGAAATTAAAAACTTTTATTCCTTTCTTAGTTTCAGAGGCTTTAAATTATTCAAAAATAAATCTTTGATAAAATAGATTTGTCCAATATAATCAGCTGAGTGATTTTAGAAAATATTTCATGAAATCTTATTTCAGACTAATCAAGGATCAGTCTTTTATTGGCAGCAAGGGATGTTGAAAAAATATGGATGGTTTAAATATAAAAAACAGGCTTTTTTCATTAATAAAACTATATTTAATATTAAAAAAAGTGTTTTGTTTTTTTTACTTAATCATTTAATGAAATAAAACAAAGTTTTGGATGGGGTATAATTTTAACCCATTCAGGACTATAAGTTATGTAAGGCTAAAGTTATTTGATTATTAGCTTTCTATTTGTCTGTTTTGTGATGATGGAAAAACAAATGAATTACAATTTCATTTAATTTCACTGAAATACACACAAGGCAATATATAGCAGATATGCCTTTGAAATGAATGTTTTTGATTGTACAATAAATAATATTTAATTTACCTTGCTTATGACTGTCCCATGTCATAACGACGTGAAAGATCCATAGAGCTAATAATCAACTAACTATAGTCTTCCAAACATATTATATTTTCAAGAGTAAAATTTTATCTGTTTGAGAATGTCTACATATTCACCAACTGACATGAAAAGAGCACCTCTGATGACATCACAATTGCTTTGTTAACATCATATTTCTGTTGAAATATCTGACTGAAATAGAGTGTGTCAAATCTGTTTGACATGTAAATGTGATGGAATATATAATATGTTTATAGGAGTCCATACAATGGGTTAAAGCAAGTTGGGAGGTTTGAAGGACAGGTCATAGATTTTCTGAGGTGCAGGCATCCATATTTTATCAACTGACAAACACTACCCCATCCCCGCTGAAAATAAATGACTGCTCCCTGAAACTTGAAAATGTATTAGTTGGTCAAGAAAAGTTACAATTTCATTCATATTATTAAACATTATTTGAAAAGCACAGTTCTGAAAAGGAGTCAATCAATATATGAATTATAACAATAAATTTGTTATGACAATAAATTTGTTATGACAATTTTCTAAGGTGCATAATCACACTAAAAGAACTGTGTAAAAGTTCACATTTTGCAAATATATATTGGACATTTGAAACTTTTGGTTGAAAAAAAAATGCAACGTACTACTTCACTACAAATATTGCAGGCAATTTGCAAGATTTACAAAGAATAAAAGATGTGGAAATAAAATTGGCAAAATATTGCTGCAATGTAAAGTGAGTATATATAGGAAAGGGATCATGCTCTACCTAGCCTCTGAAACCCCTCTTTTTGTTCTAATTTCATGGCATTTTTGGTTAACTCATTTGACTGTTGCTTAATGGTTTTGGCATTTGTTGCAGATAGATGAGCATATGTGCCTTTGCACTACTTCACACTGGCTACGTATTTGCCCCTATTGTCTAGTCACATGACATGTCCACCTGGTGGTGGCCTACATAACCACTCATGACCTTGACTCTTACCTTCTCACTGTCTGCCTCGGGGCTTGTCAGGTCACGCCATTCTTCTACTACGCGTCCGAGGTCTACAGAGTTCAAGGGCACCTGAACCTGTCCGATCTGGTCGTGCTTGGAGAAACGGTCAAAGTCGTAGATGGCGAATACCAGGGTCTTTGACCCGATCTCCGCGTACGGCACATTCTGACGATGATGAAATTCATCGAAAAGCAAATAAATAAACAATATCTTCCAAAATCTCTACATTGACCCTATTTACACTTTAGCTACTTTGAAATATTTAAAAAGAATTTGGAGATGAGGAATTTTGACTTGATCATTTAAGGCGTTCAGAAATACAATTCCACCTTACTAAGCAAGCATGGAGAAATATGGATGTCTGAACCTGAATCAAGTTTGCGATGTGCGGAACGGTGCCCAATTCAACGAAATTACATGTTCATAATAATTATTTAATCATAATCATCTTATGCTTCGTTTTTATCATTATATTTTTCAGATATAGTTATGTTTTGTGAATATTAATCTTTATGAATATGTATGTCCTTATCAAAATAATTGTATTTTATATTTTGTTTTAACAACTAGGCGATATTTTTGCTATTCCTTAATACCAAGCTTAAGCAAGCCTTAATGAACCCTAGGTTAGATGCTAATGAGCTAATGAGTTAATCCAAATATTTATTTTCCTTATTTCACATGTTAAGGCATATAAGTGTTAGATGTGTCAATCATTTTATTATATCATGCCTGAACTATTGCACTTGTAGGTTTGAAAAATTGAAATTTCTTATATCTGTCAAGCATATTTTATTTATTCAAAGAAAGTTGCCAAAGCATACTTATGAAAACTATTGACTTAGTAAATAGCAATAGAGTAAAGTATTAGAGTTTATTTGAAATAATTCAAGGATAAACTTTCCTTATGGATCGGAACAATTTAAAGTACTGCTTTGATCTGCCTTGTCCTCATAAGTAAGATTATTGAACTTTGGCATGAAAACACACATGGTGACATTTGAGTGATTTCAATAGGTTTGGATCACAATACAAATACGTTTGATCTTAGCTCTCAAAGTAACTTTCAAATGTGTTTAAGCAGTTTTGTTCATTTTCATATGGCATTACCCTTCTCAAATTTGCTTTCAATTAAGAATTTTTCATCACTTATAATATCCTTGCAAATGTATATTTTAACATTTTTTCCATTGTTATTCATGCCTTAAATTCTTTTCTAAAAATGGTTACGCTCATAAAATTTGGTGAAAAAGTGTGAGATTAATCCACAAAATTAATTTTTTTTTTATTGTCCCTAAATGACATTCTAACTCCATAAAAGATCTTAGTTTAGATTATTCTTATCAAGCTGTTACCCTCTACCCGCTTTTTATTAGTATCTCTTCATATTAAATGCCAATGAGTGTGTTAACCTCTATACCATGAAGTCTCTCTTTAGAGCTATCATTCCTTACCCACACTACAGAGTATATACAGGAGCTAAGAGGGAGAAAGCCAAGCAAAGCAAGGAAACAAGCACCATACCTTAAACGTGAATGTCTCATTGAAGACTGGGTTGAGCGTCTTGCGGTGAACTTTGGTCTCGTGCTTCTTCTTTTTGTCTGGAAGCAGGTAGACTTTGACGTAGGGATCCGACGTCCCGGACATGTCCATTCCGGGGAGATCTGCGGCTTGGATGACGCCCACGGTCAGCTGAAATATTCCAAGCTAGCAAGTCACTATCATGCCACTTTAAGCCTTTTGGCTTTTTCCTTTTTTTAGAAAAAAAAATAATAATCAGATTTTGCTGCATATACTCATGTGTAAGTGAAGATTTTTGTACCAGGACATGGTCCAAAAGTCTCCTTTAGACAAGGAGAAAAAGATAAAAAGATGAAAAAAGTGACTGTCTTCAAAACTTGCTCATGAGTATTTACAACCTTTTCATAAAACATCTACCACAAACAAAACTTTAAAATAAACTTATCTGAATTTACAACCATTTTACAAAAAAAAAAAAACATGGCTAAAGATAATATCCTCTTATAAAGAAAAAGTGTTAGAATTTGGAAAACTTTTGGTTAGACAGAAGCACGAACTGGTTGCTATACCTCTCCCTTCTGGAAGTCGTAGTCGAGGGAGAACTGTAGCTTGCCCAGTTTGACTTCAGACTTGGTGCTCTCGGCGTCCTCGTTGTCCTCCATGTTGACCTCCAGCTCCTCAAGGTCGGGCTGTACCTACAACGTGTAGCAGGACTGAACGATGACAAAGGGGTTTCAAGGAGAGCCTAGTTAACGTCGCCTTTAACATGCATACAACCATGACTCGGCCACCCAGACTCCCCGCTGGTTTAGACGCAGCGGATTCGATGCTTTTACCACACTGTTCTTCACGTCAAAACCTCCGCCGCACCCGAGGTACAAATCCCCAGTCCATCCAGCGGCAAATACGGCCATAGTTTCTGGTCTCGATTTATGTGTTTATTGAAATAATTTCAAATGTTGTGCATTTATTTTCTATAAACAATATATTTACATGTGTATGTACATTTTCAATAAATTCCTGAATTGAGGGATCATAATCATCTAGTTATTTTATATTCGAAATTTCGAATAAGAGTGCCTGAACTTTTTCTTTTTTTGTGACAAAGGAAAATAATATGGACTGAGGTATTGTATTTTTGTTGTTATCCAAAAAAAAAATATGTGAAATTGATATAAAAAATGTAAGTGATGATATATAACCAAACCAAATACTATGTACTACAAAATGCATAGAATAAATTGCATAATGTCTACTGATGAAAAAGTGCAAGTCAGAAGAGTAAAATCTGAATAAATTTGATGTTATAGATTTCTCACCGGTTTTTACTTGACGTCATTTCCACAGTGGGAGGTTTGGGTATCTGAGCGTGTACCTTTCACTCATCTCTCATACAAACATTGAAATTTTTTCTCAAAATCAAATTCATGCATGACTTTAACAAAAAAATCTATCTTTTAATCAAAAATTTTAATTTCTAAAAAAATTTCCACTCTTTTTATGATATGCAAGTTCTCTATGCATGCATTAATTGAAAAGTTACCTTATTCTACATATCCCAAGTACCTTTTTATTACACTGGGATAGGGCCCTCACGAGAAATATCCAAGTTAAAATGGTAAGTGTGTAATAAATACTAGAAAAGGCTGGCAAACGGAGAAAAATTTTGAAAAGTTGAAAAAATGGTGACAAGCAGCCAATTAAGGTTATAAGTTGCTCTTTTTTGTGTGTGGTTAGATTAGCTATTGCAAGAGTACACTAAGGTTACTGTGAATAAAAATTTAAAAAGAGAATATAGAAAATTCGGCTTAATCGTCGGAAAAGAAGAGATATACTGTCTGAATTCATACACCTTACCAAACAACAGGACATGAAATACAGGGGACCCCCAAAGGTGTTCAGGGTCGACACGGTCCATCGATTGGACAGGTGCGACTGAATCAGCAAGATACCTTTTCTTTATATGAACTGCCGAGCAGCTGTACACTCTTGAGGTCCACGGCGCCTTTGAGTCCTTTTTTGTCCTTCTTCTTGCGTTTCTTGCAGCACTTTTTGCATATGCAGATGCAGCAACACAGGATCAGAAGCAGAGCCACGACCGCGATTGTGATGATCGCCCATAGCGGCACTGCAAGACAACATTATAAGACAATCAGAACGCATCGAGTCACGGCGCCATCTACTGGACCACCTATCCTTTTTTCCCCGATCCTTTGTCAAACTGTGTTAGCAAATTGAAAAGCAGTAGGTATTTGGTGGGATGGTGCAAATAGGGATTTTTAAAATGTGGAAGTGCTGTTTCATGCATGCTCTTAAAGAAGTTGTAGGTGGGAGGGGAAGGATATTTAAAGGGTATTAACACCCTCAAAAAAGATACTACTATTACCTTTAAGAGGCAAGGACATTTCTAGCATCTAAAGATAGAAGTGCATTTATTCTTTACATGGTTCCTTTTTAAATTAAAAAATTTAGAAAGAGGATAAAGGGGGTTGCAAAAGCAGGGAAGAAAAAGGTTGTGTATTTATGATATTAATAACAAACCAAACTCAATCTCAATTCATCATTTCAAGCTTGTGTATAAAATGTATGCATTATAACAAAATAAATAGATAAATTCATATGTTGATGTATATATAACTGTTATAAGATATAAATTTAGAATTCATTTTACAGAAAAATATATTTACAACTGATTTATTTCAAGTGGTCATCAAAAACATATATTTAAATGTACGATTCAAACAACACATAAACATAAATACACTTGGTCAGTGTTAAGTGATACACAAATTTCTGTGTCGATTGTGTAGAACTAATCTTATCCGGTGGTACACATGGTGAGTTTGGTGACTGTTGGTGATTTGTTTTGTGGGGATGGGCACTAGTTAAGCATCACAGACAAGAAGGAACCATGTACTGTGGATTTTGGTCTACCTCTTTCCTAGTCCAAAATTTCTGGCATAAAAAAACTAGATTTTTTTTTCGTAGTAATTTGTATTTCATACTTTCTAATTAATGACTGTTTTAACTAACAATGCTTTTGATATTTTTTTTTCAAATTTAAAATAGACCTCACTTTATGGTTAATAACTTCAAAGTAAAGATTTTCAAATATTAGTATGATCAAGACAATATGTAAATATTTCACAAATTTGACCACTTCTAGAAGCAGCATATAGATAAATATGGAAGATGCATTAATATGGGACATGCTACACAAATAGCATTCATTTCATTCACTACACTGGGATGAAAGAATGGAAATTAAGAAATAGTCAATAATCATGTCAAACCCCAAGACCACGTTCAGTATCTTTTGACCTTTTGAGACAGACCTGAGTACTTGGCTGTACATACACAAACCTGCATTATTACTTTGAGGTATTAAAAAAAGTGAAATTCCTAATCATGTATTAATCATCTTCTTCAAGATCTCAATTATTTCTCATTTATTTTTCAATATTTTTTGGTCCATCTCGGGACACTGTAGAATGTTTTTTTTCTTTCCTTGGAAATGATTTCTTCTGATAATATCTTTGTCAAATCAAAGACTTCACAATATCACAATTTCTTAATGATACTTAATGTTCTGAGATTTTGCCATTGGTGCATTAATCCTCTTCAAAGGTCATGTTTATAATGTAAATAATTCTTCAAACAAATGTTTCCATTGTATCATACAACCCTGTCAATGGCTCACTCCAAACTTCACAAACTATTAAAGTACTTGAATGACAGAAATCTTAAAGCTCACTGAGCGAACATCATGCATATTTACACTAGTAATTTGTCCATATTTGTCTATGATATTGTTTTACCTGTTTCACATGCAACAATAAATTTTCTAGGCTAACATAAATTTTAAATAATCTTCTTTTTTTTCATTTTAAAATTATTTATCACTCATTTGATTTATTACATATTGTTTGATTTCTGAGCTCTCAAGATTTCTTGCCTATCCAAAGACTTCAAAGAGTTAGTGAGGGGGAGCGGTGAACAGAGTCTGCCTCAAAGGTCAGCTGGTCTATGGTTTGTCTGACAGTTCAGCTCCTACCTTTATATACTTCACTTGAGTCATTGATATATTTGCTAAGAGAGAAACTTTTACATTCACAAGTTACGAGTGAACAACAGCCATGTATTCAACACGGTAACAACAAAGTCAACAACAAAGCTGAGGTAACCACGGCAACCGTTTACAAGTGTGACCATTATTCAGTTACTCTGTCAAAAAATACTATTACTGTTAGCTCTGTGATTATACACGTTCACAAAATAATTTGCGTCCTCGGTGACTAGTGCCTAGCATTGCCTGTGAGACTAGTCTGACTCGCCATAAATGTCTAGTCTAGAAGCTAGTCTGGACATTTGACTAGTCATCTAGTCCAGCATCTAGTCCAGCCTAGAGCCTAGACCTAGACATACATGACTAGTTCTTTTATATCAAGCCACATGATTAACAATGATTTACCATAAATTTTCACATATAAAAATTAGTTCCAACAAAATATACCAAAGATTAATGTATGACGTCTGAAGTTTCAACATAAATATGAGAATCAGATAAAAAACAAAAAAAACATTAAAAAAAAGGATCCAACAAAAAGGTAAAATAATGGCAACCATGTTGAGAAAACAAACAAACTGAGATAAAAATAGAGTAATTTATCATGTGACTGGAAATTTTGCCTGCCCTGCTCTGCCAAAAGGCCTGATAACTCTACTTTACAGGAAACTTGCTGCCTTTTTGAATACTATGTCCCTTGTGAAGCCAATACATGAACTTGTCAAGCATCATCCATTAACCTATCAAAATCACCTCAGATTATTATTTTTAAAAATCAAAAACGAGGTATCAAACAAGAGCTTATTGACAAATCATGGTATCCACTTAATCGAAGGGCACACAGTAATGTAGAGAGCAGGGCGGGCAATGACTTGTCTTGTAAATGTCCAGTTCTCTATTCTATTCACCACTGTCTAGTCGGACACTTCTAGTAGTCTACTCTATGTCTCATTTACCTCCTGCTGCAGAGCAGAACCGCAACAAAATGGGCAACAATATTAGTTTTCACAAATATATCTCAATCTCACTGCTATTTTTGGTGCAAGTTTACTCTATAACATATCCATCATGAAATTTTCATACTGATCAATGCTTCATTTAGACAGTCAATATGTTGACAATATGCTTCTATATATGCTGTTTTTTCTTCCAAGATTAATTTTTCCCGTAAAATTCTGTATTTATATATCTATTTATTCAATATTCTTACTTTAATATTATTTCCCTTTCATGCTTATATTTACAGAATGAAGACAGTAGCCGGGATATAATATGGCAAACGCGGGGGTCATGTTTTGACAACATTCAACACTTTGACAGTGTAAATATCCGCATAACCAAACTTACATGGTATTTTATCTAACTGTTCCATCACTGCATTTTTCATCTTATCTCCGATATTTTCTTCTGCGGGAGCTTTCGTCACGTCTCCGGACGTGACGCCATCTCCACCTGCAGCAGGGGCGGCGGCCTCCGTTCCTGCGGCGACGGCAGCATTCGCCGTCTCCTCCACCGCCCGGCGTAGCCGAACTAAAGCGTCCATGTTGAGGACCGGCATTAGTCACGCCTTACCGTCGCTACCTGCAAGTACATAAGAGAAACAAACATAAACACAAAGTTATCAACACAGGCATTGTATTCATTTTTAACATGATCATATCAATTCAAAGGGTCTAAAACCTGTTTTTTTTTCAATATATTGTATGTCATTAATGTTGACAAAACCTTGACTACCTGGTGAGAACTTAAAGTGATTGGAAACCTTCTGATTTTTCTGTGCGGTTCTAATGTGTTATTTTCTATGGAGCAAAATGGCAACCCACAATTTGCCATGTGCATAGTTATGTTATCTTATTGTACATCAATCATGTATGCTCAAGAGCTTAAAAACTGCAGTCATCCCAACATATTCATAATAGCTTTAAGTTCTTCTACACACTGTACAAATGATTAAATCAAATGAAAGGCATTATAATAATAACAATTCAAATATAAATAGTCACTAACGTAATATCAATGTGCAAACATTATAATTTAAAACACCCATGTATACAAACAAACTATAATATGGACAATTTGTTTCTAAATCAGTGGTCTTTGGAAGTCTGTATCACTCAAAATAACTGAGAGAGTAAAAAGTGAGTTTTTTCCATGTCCAATTTCATTGTTGTCTTGTATCAATATCTAAGTTATGAAATCTGAATTGGAGAAATGATGAAAATGACTGAGTTCAGGGGAAATATATATCCAGCCAATGTGGAATATGTTACTTACAGCTTTGTGCTTGAAAAAATGAGTGTCATTTCATCAAATGTCACAATTGTAAAAACAAGTGAGAATGCCAATTGGCTTTCACCCTTTCATATAAAGACTAACCTCACTGCCCCCCTAACACCCCCTCCCCCCCCTGACACCCCCCCCCCCCCCCCCACACCACCCTTACCCTGATAATCAAAACACAAAAATCGAATGTTTTCATGACTGAAGCAATATACTCTGTGTGAAATATATCAAATAGATTATTCCATCAGAGAATGTCTGGGGCATGATATGCCAACATATGTCTTGTATTAACCACGCGGATCTCCTCCTCATTAGATTATCCCACTGTCACACATGTTAAACACATCCGGAATTCCGGCATCAATTAAATTCCTAAATGGCAGACGAATTAACTGCTTGTCTAATTATAAATTGGTCTATTCTGGTTCATTTGTTAACTTACCAATTTGCTATACTTAATAACATAATTTGAATGAGCTGCACTTTGGCATAATTCAAATATGTCCTAGTAATTGAACAGTAAATTTTCCTTTTTAGTTGCTGAACATTCAAACAACTGGAATAAGGCAGAAATTAAAGTCACCTGGACAATGCTAAATGAATATGCTCTGGTCCAATCTTAAATAAAGTCCAAAGCAGATTTGAGCATATGTAAATTAAAAGAATGCTGTATTTTTTATTTTTTTTGATTTAACATTCTAAAACTTTGAATCATTACGCCATGCTCATAATTAAAAGTGCCCAGTTGTAAACTAACATATACCCTATCAAATATCAAAAATTGTTATCAAATTCATGAAAACATTATTTGATATCTGTTGATGTCATAAACTCATAACTTGAAATCACAATATTCAATGAAGTCTCACAATTGCAATCCAGATGTAAAAATATTGCAGCATTCCCCATGGCTGATGTCACACAATCACAATGTGCAACCTGGCCGATGTCACACAATCATAAACATGATGTCACACAATCTAAAACAGGATGTCGCAATAAGCAACCTGGCTGATGTCAAACAATCATAAACAGAGGTCACACAATCATGAACAAGACAATATGTCACAATAAGCAACCTGGCTGATGTCACACAATCATAAACAGGACAATATGTCGCAATATGCAACCTGGCTGATGTCATATTATTAAAATCAGGATATCTATCTAATATCCTGCCATACATCAGATTGTAAATATTGCTTATGAATTTGAACATCCAATATTTCAATATATGCAGTGATATGTTCCATATTGTGCAATGCTGTCATATATATTGTATTGTTTTGACTTCCATACAAGTATTTTTTACTTCCTTATTGGTATATTATATTTTTTCTGAATGTCAAAAGAGCCAGATTTCTAAGGATTTCTTTTATGAGATTTGTTTATTTCTGAGAACCACAGCAGATAAGTTGCTTCCATCAACAATTTATATCAACAGATGCTCCACACAGTGCAATGTCAATATGTCAAATAGTTTTTATTTCCACACAAGTTGTTTTACTTTCTTATCGGCATAATATGTTTTCTTGGTATTTCAAAAGAGACAGATTTGCGAATTCTAAGGACATCTGGTATCCAGTTAATTCTGGAAACCTTAGAACCATGACAGAAATTGTTTCCACCAACAGCAGTCAAATAACTTATAAAAATTTTTAACTCACTTGTATCCTGATGTAAAACGAGCCCCAAAATGGCAATTATGTAATAATATTATAGTGAAAATCCGGCGTCCCTATTATTATTAATTGACTATTATTACTAAATTGAATGAAGAAGGGTAGATATGTTTTAAATGTAATACCAAAAGAAAATTGATGCATCTCCCTTTATGACTCAGTTTTCTTAGTTTAAAGGTGTGATGTTTGTCACACCTATGATGTGCTCTATGTTTAATATGCCCTCCAATTAGAAGCTAGGACGGCTTTATCCCAGTAGGTCACACTTGGCCACTTAACCCATCATCAACAGTTATTACTTTAAATGTCATATTAACTCTCACAAATGTATACTTAATCATTTGATTAAGTAAAAGATTAAGTAAGAGAAATGTTTCAAATTAGTAAAAGCTGAATTAAATGAACCTTAAGCAATATGCAGGTTTCAAGTATGGGGACACAACCTTTCTTTTGAACTTCTCAACTTTTAAATACTTGTTGAACAGCTTTCTCCAACATTGCACATATGAGTGAACACTTTAGTAACAAAACAAGATTATATTACTTAAACAGGCAATGAAATAAATTTAATCAAAAGCATTAGCAAACAATCAAATACTTCAAAGGCAATCTTTGTTTTATAGGAGTTTCTTCAACAGGGATTTTATGGCATTCAGTGTATGTGATGTAACCTAATTCTTTAACACGGCATGCAGGTGTGTTCTTTGGATGTGTAAATTGCTCGCTGAAGGTCTCATATTTACTTAAAGAGTAAAAATAGACATCCTCTGAAGCTGACCAAAATAGGTGGAGGTTTTTTTTTTATGATCACGATATTAAAACCATACGTCATATATATGAACATTCATTCAAAAGCAAACATACAAGCTTCTGTTATTTTGAGGCAATAACTGGAACAGATGGAATTCCTTAAATGTCAGGGTTCATGACCATACCAGTCTGTTTGTCCTAACCTTATTATCCTGTTCTTACTACCTAAATGCATATAAATTTACCTGAAATGATTTGATGACCAAGTATTTTTCCTATCTGAGCATCTTGATTATATTCTCTGAAAACTCTACCGATTTCATCATGATATCAACGAGAACATATATATATACATATTTAAACATATACTCTTTCCAATATGTTTAGCAGCAAACATCAAGACAAAAATGTCCACCACACAATCAAACCTACTTACCGTCAAATCGGTCATCCTAAAACCATATTTCCAACTATGTTATCTTTGTTTGGTATCCATGACTGTTAAATATACTACTATGAATGAAATCCACTGGTTAGATAGAGTAAAATAGGCACAAATCAATCCATTTGGCCACCGAAATAGGGAACACTATTAACCACTGCTGCCTGATTATGCCCACTGTTCACGTCAGTGATCCAGTTGACTGATCTGACCTAGTTAAGGTGGGTGATAACAAAAGGCAGTAAATATGTTTAGCAGTTCAGACCAGTCCTATGTCCTTAATGTCTCCTATCTTTCATGATCCTAACTTCTATGCCCATATATTTTGTTCTTGCAAACTTAATCTTACGATATGATATGATTAAATAGATACAAATGTGAGTCTAACTTATTTATTGTTTCATATTATGCTTCCTTTATGATGCAAGATCATACAAAGATAAATTTACCTCTGACATTTTGAAAAACATCTTTAAATGTGAACTTATACTAAACCAAGCATATATAATGACCGTTAAACCCAGCCCCCCCAACCACCACATATTGAGTCATATGACTCATGTTGTTTTGGCACTGAGGGTGGGACTTGGTCAGTCACTTTAACAAAAGATAAAAGGACTATTTTTTAACCCTATCAAATTGTGACAGAAAATAATGCGAACATGAAATTTCTATGTCACATAGTCCCGGACTAAGCCTGATTCCATTCCCCAAACTTCACTTTAACAAATTACCTGAAATGTACACCAAAAAAAAAAAAAATAAAAAAAAAATAAAAACCTCAAAACTGACCTCAACTTGGTGATATTTGAACTGTTTCATGTTCATGAATGGGACTCATAATCCAACTGTTGAATTAAACAATCCATGCTATTTGTAATTCGATTCCCATGATGATGTGCATGTATTGGGTCACATAATATTTTCCAGAGTGTGTATGTAATACATCTGAATACTATTGTCATCCAGCTATTGTGACCTATTACTTTTCCAATTGGACATAAATAAACCCTTCAGCCCCTATATATAAAGCCTCTCTGGCTGAATATAGATTGTTGTTTTTGATTACCTGATGTCTTTTTAAGCCACCACCCACATACTGTATGTAGATTTTTTTTAATCAACTTTTTCATTTTTTTTTATGAATAAAATACCTTCAATAAATGCAAGATAACATATATTTCTTTTCTAGGAACATACATCAATATTTAGCTCATACATTTCTGATATATCCTTCAGAGAATATTAAGAGATAAAAATAGAAGTAAAGCTAATGTTTATCCTTTGTTTAAGTAAAAGCTTTATTTTTAATATGATTCATTCTGAGATATAACTCCTTTAAAATATTCCCTTATGATTGAGAATGTATCTCAACAAAAGTGCTAATTCAGCACTATATAATCTGCAAAAATGCATAAAACTTAATTTTATACTGAAACCATTGTTTATTTTGAAAAGTTTTGTTCTGGCAGTGCACGACAGATCTACTGAGGCCAGAGGGATCATCTGGTGGTTACAAAAGATGTGTGCTTTTTCTTGTGAACGATCTTAATAAGTAATGACATATGTAACCAAAAAAAATAGAAATCAGTAAGCATTATTCCGCAGTATTCGGTGTCACACAAATACAAATTATTTGCTGAATATTTTTATCTTTCTCTTGTTTGTACGTCTCCATATGTGTATGGCTTTAACTAAAACTGATGAATAATAACAATTCCCTTGATAAATGTCTGATTTCTTACTGAATCAAATTTAAATTACAAATGTTCTCCGACACAGAATTTTATATTTAAAGAAATCATCTATCTGTGTGTTTGTTTGTTTGTTTTGTTTGTTTGTTTTACATCACTTTCAACATTATTTCAGTCATTTCGTGGTGAGACCTACTTGTAGCAGATATAGTGCTGCCTCACTGAATTGTCATGTCGCAGGTCCTTGACATGACTACCCACACAGTCACAGATTTACAAGGACAACAGGTTAACCCTTTGGCACGGGCCTCAGCTCATGTGTGCATTTGTATCATAAATTCAATCTCAGCATGGCTGGGGATCAAACCCACGACCTTTGGATCACACAGAGGAACTGGTGCTAATAAGCTGGTGCTCTAACCAACTGCGCCACAGCCCGTGGCCCCCTCTATCTTTTATAAAAAGGGACTTAAGAAAGAATAATTTTGTTGTCTTCCCTTTAAATTAAAAATTGACCAGACAGGAACAGATTTTTTCTTTGAAATACTTATCATTTATTGTCATGGTTTATGTATTATGAGCTTGTATGCTTAGAGGAGTTTGCATGATCTGGGCAGTCCAGGTCAAATCACCTCAACCTTATCTGGAACACGAACCATATCTGGAGCATGCACCATATTTGCTTATATATATATATATGTATACACATATATATATATGTATACACATATATTTATCAATATACACTGTCAAGTGTGGATAAAATGATCAGCCATCTAATCTGTTGTAATCTGTGCAATATATTTATATATATTAACTTGACTTGAAAAGATCAAAAGTGTACACTAAAAAGTTGACAGAATCTAATGATGCAAACTTATCAAATGAAATATTTTTCTCATTCTTTTTCAGTCGTCATATAATATATACCTTGATTATACACATGTTCACCCCCAAAAGAATAAAGGTGCCTTCTTTGTCTTATCATCAGCATTGGTATATAATATTTATCCAATCTTGATCATCAGGACATCTTGCATACCACGGATCTGATAACTTATTGTTGAGGACACTATGCAGTACATACCGGTACTTTCTTTTGATAAACCCAAAAATAACTACAACAGGTAAAAATGAATTTGGGTATTCAACCCAATTTTCATGATTTCCATCTAAATCATGGGTCATTATATATTCTTTTAGACTGTTACAATCCCTTTTGAACCTGTTTTATGCTGTCAGGGTCCATAAAGGACCCTTCCGTGAGGGAGGGGGCTGAAGCTCATTGAAATCTTGTTCACAATCCCGGGTTTCGCGATGCATGGCCTTAACCCAAGGTGCCCTTTTCAGCAGAACAGTGGATAGTCAGAAAATACCCTAAAGATTATTTGTTATCTGCTATCATCCACACCTAAATATTACAAACATCTAAACAACAACATCCACAATATAAGAGCTATATGCTGTCAGACAGGCGTCCCGCTTGTGATCATAATCACATTGTATTATCTCATCACAGCCCCCAATGTTGGTCCTCGTCTGCTGCTAGCTCTATAATGCACATTTTAGCGGGAATGATCATGATTACACATGCCACAACGAGGTCTCTAGCGCTTTTTATCTATTTAGAGAATGCCCTGAATGTGCTGATACGCCCAAATAGACAATGCCACCTCACATGTGTAAATCTACATCAAAGTTTTTTTATCAATAAAAATGATTGATATATATATATATATATATATATATATATATATGCCAAGGGAAACATTCTAAACAAGAGAAGATGCAAGAAAAGAAAGCTAAAAATGTTAAAAGTGCATTGGTTATGATAGATTAAAGTGGACCCACAAAAGTATTCCCTTAAAGTGTGACATTAAAAGATCACCATTAGGGATCAGGCTATGGAAGACTAGAGATGAAAGACTGATATGAAAAGTTCCAGCTGGACGCCAGGATCACATTGATAGCACAGGACACAGTGTTAGAACTTGACACTCAGTTGACCTAGAGCTCCTCGACCGTCACATGAATCATGTCAGCAAAATATTTGCTTAAGCCTTAAGAATTCCAAATATTATTATTAAATGTTATATATACCTTCTCAAGATCATAATATATAAAGATTAGGTTGTAAAGATAAACATTATACATATTTTTTTGTTTTCATTGATACATAACCTTGTAACGTTATGACTTTGCTTGATTGGTATATAAATGCGAAAAAGCAGTATAATGTATATACTGTTGCAATTAACCAGCTGAACACAGTGAAGGTTTGTTCCTGATTCTTGTGTATTGGTATCTAAAATATCACTAAATGAGTTCTTGATATTGAAAAAGTGAATCACGAAAGTGCAAATAAAATTAATTTCTGTTTGCCAAAATAGTATTGTAAAATAAATCTACCTGAAAAGCATATTTTGTATACAGTCAGAAAACTAATAAATGATATAGCATATCAAAAATGGGTTAATTTTAGTCGATAATCCAAAATAAAACAAAACAAAACAAAATCCAAATTTAAACAAAACAAGTGTTGATTTTTCAAAAAATCAAGCTTGCTCAGGATTTGCCAAATAAGGAAATTCTCGTACTCTACAATATATGTATCAATCACTTCTCACTCATGTAAAAGTACCATCTGATGGTGGAACGGAAACTGGACACCTTAACAATATGGCCGACATGGGGCAATAATATTTGCTCCATACACTTGCAAATACATATACACTCAGCTTTTATAAACCAGCTCAGTGTCAAAAAAATCATTTAATATCTATTTAATATTTAATATCCATTAAAATAACATTCTGCTTTCTATCTGATATTGTGATCTTGTAAAAATAGCTCATTCCCGAGATGAGTTAAGAGTATTTACATTTTTGTTTTGACAGATAAATGACATGGATAGACTAACAATTGGCAAGGTGACAATACCCTTCACCACACGTTCACTAAAGAGATAAAATAGATAGCAGTAAAGAATACAAATACAAAAATATGCGATTCTTAACTCTATCTGTGCAAACCATATATTTGATATGACACCTCACTCCTACTTTAGTCTTTAGCTGAAAGATCACAAGATGTCTAATTGTGTGTCAGTGTATCACATATCATGTGCTGCGGGAGTATTATATCAGCTTGTCACTAATTGGTGCTGTGATGCACCTGTCTACTATCCATGTACATAGAGACATGGCTTTTATGTGCTGTGAAACATACTGCATATAATAAGAAGATGACATATTCTCCTGAAACTTATGCTTAACACAGCACTAATGGCCACAGAAAATGTCAAATGTTAACCACAGGATTATATATATGTATGTGACACAAGTAATGAGTTCTCATATGTCTTGATGTCATTAATATCATCCAAATCATTCTGCAAATGGAAGTGCTTCTCTTGTTCACCTCCAATAATAACTATGTACTGTCTGTAATGCTTTTTTATGTTGAAAAAAGAAAGAATTTGAACCGTATACCAGACAAATTGATCTTTATTACAAAAAAAAACTAGCAAATATTTCTATTAGAGTCATCTTGGCAGAGTGCTCCGAGATTCTTTCATTAAGTGAGCACATGACACAGGATATCAAATATGAGACTACTTTGGTGGGTTTATCTGATATATATCATTCTGTTACAGTCATCTGAAGCTTGATATCAAATGTTGTGAATGCATGCACTGAGATGTCACATGCTCCTCAACACTCAGGTAGCCGGTCAGTTAATATATATATATTTGAGATTCCAGTGAACTGTCCACTCATTCAGAAACCTCTAAAATGTATCTTACAGTATCACATGATCCCTCGAGGAGAATACAAGCACGAATATATCACATCCTCCTCAACAAACTTAGATAGATGCTACGTTAGTATATATCAAAATAATAGAGACTCAATTAATATCTCCACTCATTCAGAATATGTATGATATAACGTGATAGGTTCCTATTTGGGTGAATGTCGTGGAGGAGACTACCAGAGTGGCTGTGGCCATGTTTGGCAGAGGCTGGCAGTAGTATTGTGGTGCATTATTGATGGCAGGGCCCCGTGATCCTCCATTCTCTACCCTGAATCACAGCCGTGTGTGGTGAGGAAACACTGCCATATTGACATGGACCATAGACTGGTAACATGAAAACGTAGTACTGCCATGTGACCAGATATCCCAGATAGGTGACCAGTGAATAAGATTTGCATATGTAGATGAGGGTCATGACCTGTATTCCCCTGTTGTAATGGCCACCCCTGCTTCCCCCATCCCTCCATGTCTCGATGCTCAATTCCACCAATGTCCTCTTTAATCAATGCCACAGCTTGCTAATCATGAATATTTTTTTTATATGGTGTCTTTTTTTTTCAGGTATGTTTTTGTTGGTCAAGTCTGCTGAAGGTACTCCTTTGTTTGCAGTCATTGTTTGCAGGACAAATACACCCAGTCTAAATCTCAGCACCGCCATATGGCTGCCTTACTGCACCACTCAACAGTACCGAACCATCAATGTACATAATGCAGATTATGTATAGATTATCATTAATATAAATGGTCTCGTTCAAATATATTGAGGGACCGACTTGCAGGTGGACAATCAGATGAATTCAAGCACTTTTAGAAGATATTGTCCCTCCATAAAAACTGATATATCATTCATTACATCACCACACTGTCTCATTATATTAAAGCAAAATGGAAGCAATATTCCCAACAAAGTAAATTGCTGGTGTGCCCAATTAAATCTTACATATTCTCCCAATTCAAATACATCAATGACGTACACATCGCAGTGTGTATAATTGGGGTGTAAACTGTGAAAATGACGTGACATGTTTCAAGATGGCTGATTCTATTTATATATGTACATGTATGCACGATTCAAAGATAAGAGATATGAAAGATAACTAAATTCTTTGAATCTTTTTTACACATTTATATTGCCATATATATATAGTACATAAATGATACTGGTAGTTCCTGACAAACAAGAATCTCACTTTATATTTTCCTCAATTTACTGGCAACACCAAGGATCACAACATATGATGTCACTGGCTCCAAGTTAAACGAGGGACAAAACAGGTAACATAAACAGCTCATCATTTTGCGAAGAAAAAGAGTGAACAGTAAAAAAACATGAGCTATTTCAGAGAAAAGATAAAGTTTATTCTTGATGTTCTGCAATGAGCATGATAAGTGCGACGGTTGCACCTGATATCTTGTTAATCTGCATAGTTTTATTACAGTCCATATGGTAGGCTTAACACAGCAGGTAGTCTGTGCATCTCCAGCAGAGAAAGAGCCTGGCACTGTGTGATACCCGCATACATTGCCAGCCTTCGTAGCTGCCCACCCGTTTATATACGGGAGATGCGTGGGCTGTATTGAGGAAACCCAGCAATGCACTGCGAATTCTGTCAATTTGGCACACAGCAACAAGGCTGAACAAAAGATGCTGCTGAGTTAACCTGCCTTTCTCCGCTGGCATATGGCACCTTCCTTAATTAATCTAACACTTGGCTAGCATTGTATGCATGTTTCCATATGGTGGAGCATCCCCGGCAGATGCCACTGTATCTCGGCTGCATTCCTGTATATGTGCATGGCGGGGAGCGATGGCAAGGCTTTGGCAGGGATATTAAGTCTCATAGGAGATTGTGTATCCTGCAGCGTTGCCAGATAAGGAAACATCACACAGATGCAAGATACAGATCCACCATCCATACAGTAGCATCATTAAGCTAGACACTTGAGACTAGAGCTATATTATGCTATAGTCCAGAGTCAACGCAAAATAGCACTGGCTGGAATGCTTATAGAATAAGGAAGGAGGGTGATGTAGAGTCTTACCTCCTCCATGTAGCCCTACAAGGGGGTTGTTACTGTCTTCTTCTGGGGAGGCAAGGGGTCTGAGGGGCCCCTACATCAACAACAGTCTACCTGACCCGTTTTTTGAGGGTGCACACCAAAACTGGCAGTCTCCGCCCAGAACACTGTTGCCAGGCAACCAGCTGACGTTAACTCGGCCCAATGCTTGTCCCAAATAGATACCAATATTGAATGTTTTCTGACTGCATTTTATTGATTTACAGATGCCAAATTCTCTCCATTAGTGTTTGGCTGTCTGCACTCTGGCATAGATTCACCTTCCTGTGAATGAAAGACACTGCCATTGATGAGGCCATACCGGAGAGAGCACCTCATCTATAGGACCAGAACAGAAAGTGGTTCAGACCCACGGAGCATCCCTTCCACCTTGTGAGAGATTCAATAGTTGCAAGGATACAGAGCTGCCAAGACCACCACTAACTCAATAGAACCAACAAGATATTTTTTATTGACTCAGGAACGTCTCTCCCCCCTTTCTATCTAATGACACTCTGTAGAAAATCCGACCTTGAGTTGATTATGTCACAATATAAAACTCTTCTGGGAATTCAGTGCGGTTCTTGTGATTGTCCGAAGTTAGTCTCCCAACCTGGCTACATATAAACAACACAAAGAAGGCAGCAGTGGCCATGTTAGTAGAAGGACTGAGGACAAACGGAGATGGCTGCCATCCAGGAATAAGTGTCCTTTTCTTTGTACATAAGGCATGCTAAGAACACCTGCCAGTGTCCTGTCTGTGGGATGACCAGTGTCCACCACTGGCTGATAGCAGGTTATATTCTTCTCATGTTTTATGATTAGATTTCAGAGAGCTTTTTGTGCACTTCTGATTTTTTGAGTGCACTTCGGGTTACATTCTTGTCCTCTTTTATGATTAGAATTCTGAGAGCTTTTTGTGCACTTTAAATTTTTTAGTGCACTTCCTGTATGGCGTTTACAAGGGGACAAGATGGCGACCCACAATCGGCCTATGGTGTCCCTGAACACGCTAATTGCTGATTTTGTATAATATTACATTCTTCAATAGTCAGTATAATATCCTGATATCAAACAGGGTGTGTCACACCAGTTAGCCCACCGACTCAATCAACTATTGTGAAATTTGTGTCTGACTGAGAACAACAGATTTCTCTGGTAACATTACAATTAACCCTTTTATTCCCTGAAGGCTTTTGTTCAAAACACTAACCTTGAACTCAGAACACCAACACCTTTTCTTTCTAGTATCAAGCCTCTGGTAAACTTTGGTAGCTGATCCTCTACCTAACTCTGCCCTGATCTGCATCCAGCACTGTCCACAGATCATGAATACTTATGTTACGAAAAAATGCATAATTATAGTATCATCAATTTAATTTGTTTGAACAGTGTCTGTTAATTGCAGGTGCTCTTTATTTTCAGTGGAGCTTTAAGAATATTTATCAACGGAGGTAGAGTTTGAGGATGACCAGTGTTTAGATAAGCAAAATATGAAAGAAAAGTATTTCAGTCACTGCCAAAGATAATTGCAATAAAGATAATTTCAACAATGTTTTAATTGCCTATGCATTCTCTTGTTAGAAATAAATGTTTATTCATTTAAGATGACAGTGCTCTACTAAATCCTGTTTAGCAGAAGATGACAGAATATGAGCTAAAAAAATACAGTATGTATGATCTCTTTGTGAATAAAAGACATTTCCCATTCTTTTGCAGGACAACCTTGTTAAACAATTGGTTTTTGAAATGATGACATTTTGATGACCTTTCTTTGATGATAATAAGTACATGATTTTGGCCTGGCCTAGCTTGGCCTTGGTGAAGCTATCAATTTGGAATACTCTCATCACTGAAATAAAAATCACACCAAAAATGCACATTTTAGAAAGTGGCTAGAGATATTTTTCTTGCAATATAACTCATAAAATGATGACAAAAACCACTACCTTTGAGTAAATAAGAGATCAATCTGTTACCACCTGCGGCAAGCAATACTTTGTGAACATCAGAATATGAGAATATTTCTTTACTTAGAAAGTGAGTGGGAGAGATCATATGTCTTAGAGCAGGCCTCATAGTCATTTTAAAAGGTCACCACTCAGTTAATACCAAGGTATAAGGTGAAAATACTTATCGTCACATTAATGTGTTTGGATGCACAAATTTGAAAGTCATTCATTTCATGCGATATAAAATATATTATGTCATGAGAAATAATATACATTATATCATGAAAAATAGAATATATTATTTCATGAGAAATGTAATACATTTTTTCCCTGAGAAATGTAATACATTTTTTCCCTGAGAAATGTAATACATTATTTCACGAGAAATGGAATACCTTATTTCACAGTCAAATAATGGAGAGACAAAATGCTGCAAATCTGAGGCAAGCCTTTAAAACTACTGGTTTAGTACAATAGCAAAGAGGTGAGTTTAAAGTTCAGAATGACCTATCCCCTCTCTAACAGAACATAGGCTATTTCACAGATATATATAGCAACTCCACACCTCAATCAGAAATCTATGATCAAAATCTGAAAGAAAGACTTCTCCTCATTCCCTTCTCCTAATTCTTTGACCCTTTTCTCCCCATACACAATAAAAATCTTAATAAAATGTGATATTCATAACTGAGGCAATTATTCCATCATAACTAACACCTCCACATCCTGTTTTCAATCTATTCACATCACTGACATGGAAGGTTTGATAGGCTACAGCACACAACATCCACCTGATATACAGTGCAAATGCCTTTCTCATATTTCCCAGAATTCCTTAAATCAATCTTTAGTACAAACCATGGTGTTCATTTTATAACAATAATACTGCCAAACTTTAAGCCACATTAAAACAAAAACTAATCTATTTTATTCCAAACGATTATTAAACAAAATCTTCTACCTGCATTTTATATGACTTTCAAACACACCCAGAAATGATATATCCGCAGTTAAACTGAACTTGATGCATTCATTTCTGTTCTTTTTGTTTGTTTGTTTGTTTGGGGTTTTACATCACTTTCAACATTATTTCAGTTATTTCGTGATGAGACCTACTTGTAGCAGATATAGTGCTGCCTCACTGAATTGTCATGTCGCAGGTCCTTGACATGACAACCCACCCGGTCACAGATTTACAAGGACAACAGGTTAACCCTTTGGCACAGGCCTCAGCTCATGTGGGAAATTCTATCATGGGTTCGAACCCACGACCTTTGCATCACCACAGAGGAACTGGTGCTAATAAGCTGGCACTCTAACCAACTGCGCCATGGCCCATGGCCTCATTTCTGTTCTATACACAATACAACTTAATTGGTTAAAGTAGCTTTCTCATTTACAAAGCTATTGTTGAAGCAGGTCTAATTGTGGCACACCTTGTAACCATATAACACACCACATATACAGGTCGAGTTCTGCGTAGATATCACCTTATTCCTTGCATGCAAGACACCGATCAGAAAAGTGTAGAACTACTGGCACACAACACTCTCTTATTAGCAAGAGATGTGACTGCTGCACTGGATTACTGCTGCACACAGGATTATCACATAAGCACTGGATTACTGCTGCACACAGGATTATCACATCAGCATCGGAGTACTGCTGCATGCAGGATTATCACATCAGCATCAGAGTACTGCTGCATGCAGGATTATCACAGTAGCACTGGATTACTGCTGCACACAGGATTATCACATCAGCATCAGAGTACTGCTGCATGCAGGATTATCACAGTAGCACTGGATTACTGCTGCACACAGGATTATCACATCAGCATCAGAGTACTGCTGCACACAGGATTATCACATAAGCACTGGATTACTGCTGCACACAGGATTATCACATCAGCATCAGAGTACTGCTGCATGCAGGATTATCACAGTAGCACTGGATTACTGCTGTAAACCCCCTCCCCCCAAATCATAGGGCTCTTAAAAATACAGAAATCATTTTTAATTGAAACAAATTTGTGAAATTGTGTTTTTATGGCTCTTTCAGCAACAATGGCCATATCAGGTTGACTTTCGAGCCTTTTAACCAGTGTGAAAGTAACACTGCCAGCAGTAGGAGTCGAACCCACCACCTCCTGTCCTCCACTTATGAAGCCAAGAAAGGCAGAGAGGTCCATTGCTCTACCAAATGTGTAAGTGCGACCAGTTGCCGTAAGTGTTGTTTAGTATATCGAAAATTATCACTTGTGAGTCAGGTTGCTAATTATTATTGTTGTCATTTAATAGATCCCCAGAATATCATGGTATTGATTGCAATGATAAACAATGAATGTGAATGCAGTGAAAGACACTTAATCATGACAATCATAACAATACAGGAGAAGGAAATATGAACCTTAAATTATCATCATTACCAGTACTACATAACAGTAGAAAATGCTGGCATCTTGGGCAAGCTAATCAGATGACCTTGTTATCGTTTAACATGCTTACAATAATATGTTAAATATATACACTGTCCACAAACAGTGTTCTGCATCATGACATAGAAGTCAATCCTGAGCTTTTTGTCATTCATGAAAAATATTAAGATGTAAGTAAGTAAAGCTGACATTTATATACCGCTGATTCCAGACAATGTCTGCTCATAGCGGTTAATAATAACTGGCCAGGATTCGATCCGGTAATCCCTGGATCTCAAGGCGAACACTCTACCAATTGAGCTATTTCGGCCGGCCACAGATGTAGGCGATATCTTACATTTCAAACAGAATTGATAAAAACTTTGATCTTTGGAGGGCGTGTTTTCTCATGCATGAGTTTGGCAGTGTGTGTTTGCAAACACAGTATCTCAATTTAATTTCATGTCAGGATAATTTTGCAATAATGCCGATGTCAGCATTTACAAGACACGAAATCTTCATGAAATTTTGATTTAACAAAAACAATTTTGAAATGAAAATAAAATATTTTCGCGATAAGTATTTATGGGAATTGTATCTTAGTAATACAGAGTTCACAGTGACAGCTTCTTGTTGTTGGGGATATTGTTTTAAAAAAATGACAATTTCCCAAAAATAATGAGAGAGCATGTTACAAAAAACAAAGGGCTGAGAAAGAAGATTTTGAAGTACTTTTCTGAGGTCTAAGACACAATTACCTGGTCTGCGGACCTTGATGTTCAATTGGTCAAGCACAGAGTTTCCTGACTGAGCTTCACTCCCTTCCATAACAAAAGGGGACTGAGAGACTCACCAAGTGTTCAAGAGCAAGGTCTGGTCATCATTAATATTCATAAATGCAAGACACATGATGATAGGAGGCATAAAAAAGGTGTGAGCAAGAGAAGTGACATCTGGTGAGACAGCAGACAGAATAATCATTACATTTTTGCTGAGAACAAGAGCCACGAGCTTGACTGTCCAAGCAGATAAACAGTTTCCTTTGATTACGAAGCCTGTTTTACTGAGGGAACCAGTGAGTGGGACAAATATAAATATCTCAGGGAATTCCTGTATGAATTTGGGTGCAAAAATGGTACAAATTTGAGCCTTATCCTTGTCCCTGTATGGATCCCATCATGCATGAGTATGAAAAAGATTCATGGGGTTGGAAACAGTCAAAGTTCTGCTCTGAAGATGTCATTTTCCATATGATAAGGTTGGATTTCAATAGTTTACTGCAAAATCATGGTTACATCAGAGGTGTTTTACCTTATAAATACAAATTATTATGGATTTCAATCAGATCAGGAATCTTGTTTGCAAGAGATATTAGAAAATGGCTGATTTAAATCAGAAAGGTCTTATTCTAATCCATGCCTAAGTTTTAAATGTAATTTGTTGTGGGCTTCAATTCACTACATAGTTTCATCTGAATCACCATTTTGCTAAGACACTGCATTTCAGAATAGCAATGTACAGTGATTGGTTGTTTGACATAGTTCTATAAAAATGTCCTTTAATAGATTTAACTTTGTCTCATCTCACTTTGAATTGTCTCAACACTTTATGTATATAAGGAGACAAAAGTCACCTAAGCATTTTCTTTTTGCAATATCTCTGCAATGTTCATTATACATAATCAGCCATCAGCTAAAATTTGAAAATCTCAATAAAAAAAAGTCTTCCATTGCAGTCACAAAATAATTCTGAATTCAACCAAAATCAGAGAAATACTCATTTGAAAATGTCAAACCCTTCAAAGCTATAAATATTTTTGCAAATTTTGTGGTGGAGCAGAGGTAGTGAGATAAAGGACATCCTACATTGGGAAGAATATCAAATCTTTTTGCTTTATACCAAAAATTTAGACTGCAGTTTAAAAATTTTATTGCAAAATTTTAAATTCATTAGAATGTTTTTCTCCTGAACACAAATTGTTGTGGATGCCCTCAACTGTAGTCAAAGATAATTCAATATTGGATGAAAATCAGAGAAATTCTCTTGAAAAAAATATGAATTCTCCTTATGCAGTAGGTCATGAACATGCAAGTATATATACAGTCATCCCCTGTCAACATGACAAGTGGCACATGTCACTATGCTGGGTATGATACTGTGTCACATTTTTTAATCAATTTGCATTCAAGCCCACTTCTTTATTTTAATATGGTCTATTGGTGTCAGAATACAAATTTGTTGGTCTATTGAGTAAAATTTAAGTGAAAAAAAAAATTGGTCGCAAGAAAACATTGACTATGGAAGAGTCAGATTGTGAGAGATAATTGTATTTCTAAATCGGCCATATATACATGTTTGTCAAAATTGAAAGTTTTCCAGACTTGTGCTATATCCAGGCACAGTTTGGTCCTATTTCTTCCTACCTGGATTTAGCATTCTCTGCTCAAAAAAAAAAAAGAAATGACTAAAGCTTTAATAGTGTTTTTTTATATATAAACTATAAATGTAAACCTTCATACTGTACTCTAATTCAATTTTATCAACTATCTTATTCTCAAATTACATTCTAGGAATCTTAAGGCATCACATTGGGATGAAATTTCAAAGCCATATTCAATTGAAAATTCAAAGCCATAATAAAATGAAATATTTGTCGGAAATTTTGTTACAATGCACGTGCCAAGTCATTTCCTTTCTATTTTTTCCTATTTTTTTTTTTCATTTATGTTGACAGACTGCCTCATAAATTGGATATCACGACCTCAAGTTCCTGGATTATAATGAGATACACCAAAATAACAACTGGAAAGTAGAATCAGTATGATTGTGTGAATAACACAAAACGAGCAAGCTACAGCTTATTTCTGCACTACATCTTGACCTGTCTCAGGAAGCTGTACACCAGATATGCAATGAGGAGGATGTAACAGCCAGTGGCTTATTCCGAAATAATTCCACATACAAAAGCTTTATGGTTGAGAACTGCGGCATATTTTGTAACTGTTAAGTAAGCAGCTCAAGCAATTTCCTGCCTTGACCCTGCTCCAGTCAAGTAATCTGGGCATCTTTCACAGCCATATTTCGCAGTTAAATCACGTCAGTATCCATATATAAACTGTCATTACAAAATCGCTGCATTTATAACCCATGTAACCCTAGCCACTCCATACTTGCTTGTCGAAGATAAGTAGAACGTGTCGGTGTTGTTAATTAACCATGTATCCTGTATTTTCATTGGTCAATTTGCGGCTTCATGTTTTTTCGACATGGAACTCTTTCATCATCAATTCCTAGACAGGTTATGGCCCAATTATCATCCCTGCCGACTCATTTGACAGGTCACCTATCCATCATTGCCAGACTAATTTGATGGGTTTCCTACCAATTTTGAATCGATACCTTATTATTGTGACATTCATTTTACCACAATCCACTCAATTAATGCCCCCATTTTAAACAGATACTCCACATTAAAAATACCGAACCAAGATTATTCCTGTATAATCAAATTGAACTATTAAAAAAAACACAAGGGAATTTGGAAAAGAAACTTTATCCTCCTTCACAAAATCCTTATTTCTCCATATAATTTTAACAAAAATTGTCTCCCATATGAATAGTTATGGGCTAAATTCTAATGATACTAATTCTTAGAATAAAGCAAAGCTGAAAATTCACAATGCCATGTGCCTCGGAATAATTGCAATCACACTTTTTATAAAAGCGACATAAATTGTCTCCTCCTTCATTACTGTGTTTCCATTTACGAATTCAAGAATCCAGTACTTACTGGAATAAATATTTGTTGTGCTTTAAGTGAGCGCTCATGAATTTTCTCGATGATCTCTCCAGGCGGAGTGCATGTTATTTACTGTCTGTCTTGTTTCAATATGGCTGAGAACTCATCTATTTGCTCATCAAGGGGTTGATCTTAAAATAGCAGTGGCAGTATATACAGCAACTTTCTCAATATTGATGATGAATAAAGTGGCTGATTCTGGAAGAGCTGCCCCATCTTCTTTTCTCCCAGCCTCCCGATGAAACATCTGAGTGACAGAGCAGACAATCTTATCTAAAAGGTCTATGTCTCCTGATCCGAGCATAAAGACTTTGATTGATTTAGCATGTCTGAAAGCAATAGGTTTCTGGCTAAATACTAGGTGCTGAACATGGGCCAGAGGAAAGGCATTAAGTTTAATTTCAGCAGTCATGTTTTTCCATTTGCTTATATTCAGATGTAATAACAGATATATTTATGTGTGATGCTATTGAAGTTAAATATGACATTTTTTCAAATGAGACATAAAACAAATAGTTACGCTATTCCATCATTGCATGTCTACCATATTGTCACAATATCACTATCGTCAAATAAAGAGTCAAGCAAATTAGGCCAACCTAAAAACAGGTCTGTTTCTGATTTCCAAAACTAACCTGTCTCAAAAATTGGACATTTACTTATGCCCTCTCGATATATATTCAATTTTGGAATCATCAATTGTCACATACTATTTCCCAGATATTTCCCATTATAAATTTTCAGAATCTTCTTTTCAAATTTTAGGGATGCAATATTGGAGTAAGTAAGAGCAAACTTAAGAGCAGTTAAGAATAGTAAGTGATGTCCTGGGATGGGATTATATCTCCACAAGAGAGGCTAAGCAGAATGTGCAATGAGAACATATTATATGGAGCTCGGCTTGTGAAGGGGACGACTATTATCTGCAGCATGGAGCTATGTGATCCTGGCATCCCGACATCCGCACCCAGTTCTGTGATCCGCTGTAATCACAGGCAAACATGGCTCGGCTGCCTCCCAGTAAGCATGCCATGTCCTCCGCCGCCTCTCAGCATCACACATTATCAGTCTACACCTGGTCCCAGATATGTTCACAAATAAAAAAAATATACGTGGAACCTCCTCACTTTCTCTAACTTCCGACTAACTGATCATTTCAGATCACTCACAAGATTAGGGCACCATGCAAAGGAGAAATGATTGACAGGACCACTCACAGAAGCCAAGAGTATTGTGAACTAAAACTTCAATGAAATATGTCTAAATATATTTACCTAACCTGACACGCATTCAAATTTTTTCCAACATTGCTTTTGCACAGTGCCTTTTGCACAGTTCCTTTTACACAGTGCATAATTTTATGCAAGTGCATGGGACCTAAATACCAAATATTTTGTATAAAATTGAACAAGGAAGAATACAAGAAGCCATGTTAAGCAGGGATAGACTGTTTATTTGGAGGCATTTTAAAGCTTTCCTGGATCTTCCATATTCTATTCTCAGACACATCCATCTTCTGAAATCAATTCTTGATTGGCTCTATTCCGAGCAGAGATAATGGCTGTTTACCACCACTTCATGTATACACATTTATTTTTACAAGCTAGCCAAGTATATGTATCTAATGAGATAATTACAATCCTTCAATTTGAATAAATGAAAATATTTTATCTAACAAAAGGGATCCAAATGCTCAGATGCTTTCTGGACTCAAAGCACTGCCATATGAAAACATAACAGACACCTCAACCAAGGAGATCAAGACAAGTTGGTTCCTAAAACATTTATATTTATGTGTTACATATTAAATAGACTTGATAGGGATATTATCAAATAAATAAATCTTTTGACAGCTTATCCCTACTCAGGCCAATAAGATTGCTGAAGTATGCTTAGAGGAAATATTATAAACGACAAAAACAGTGAGATCATCTCAAGAGCCTTGTGATTCTGCCTGCCACCTGAGAGAGGGCCCTTGGGCTGGCACGTAGCTGAGATGACGAGGTCTGGACACTTGTGTCAATGTAACGGCAGCACGTCTGAGTGTGTTGCCGATGTGGGGCGACATGAAGGCTGTGTCTTGGTTGGTGCATGTCAGCCATGCCCTACAGGACCTGCCACTACTCACTCAAACTGCAATAAACCCTCTCACTCTCTGTCACAGCAAAAGGTCATTCTCTCTGTGGCTACATATTGTACATAACAAATATATTTAGCTGCTGATGCAATCTTATATTGCCCTTTGATCTTGAGAAGTGCTTCCATAATTAGACAATATATTTATGGTTGATTGGTTATTGGTTTCAAAGTGATCATGGATGGTCAATTTCAATTACATTTTAAAGTTGTTAAGTTGTTTAAATCTTTGTAACTATTCCAAGAAATAAAATTCAAACGATATAAATCTGGCATTGCTAAACAGGTCTGAAATATTTTTTTATCTAAATAGAACCCAGCCCAATTTGATAATGGGTTGGCCACATCAATAGATTGTCAATGTCAGTTTTACAGACTGAGAGTGAGAGCTGCCAATAATGTTAAGTTTTTAAATCGTACAGTGATTCCTTGTTTTCTAACTTGCCCATTTTCCTGGATACCATTCCTATTTTCTTTGAGGTACAGATTTGCCATTTCCCCATGACATCCAACTTGCCATTTTCCCATGACATCCAACTTGCCATTTCCTATGACATCCAACTTGCCATTTTCGCATGACATCCAACTTGCCATTTCCCCATGACATCCTACTTGCCATTTCCTATGACATTCAACTTGCCATTTCCCCATGACATCCAACTTGCCATTTCCCCATGACATCCTACTTGCCATTTCCCCATGACATTTAACTTGTTGAGATACTTATAACAGCTTTCTGTGAGACCTGATGTTAGTTTGATTTAGATGTAATCCAAAAAATAGTTTAGCATTTCTTGATGTCTGTAGCTAATTCTTCTTATTTTTAGCATCCATCTGCATGTTACAATACATCGATATTTAACCTCAACAATACCAAATTTTGACATTTTAAGTAAACAAACTCAGGCCTTGTCAATACCATATGCTCATCCCTTTTGATTTATGTGACTAAATTGAGACTCAAAATCACCAACCACAAAATACATAATAAAAACCACAATAAGACGAATATGAATATGTGATGCTTGCAAAATTCAAAAGAAATTGACAAAAGATGTCAAATACCCAAAATACGCCATTTCTACACATGATTGAACGATCAAATAAGCTCTGTTGATCACAATAGTAGTGACAACCATATCTAAATAATGACTTTGGGCATGTGTGTTTCACATTTTTTTCCAAACCTATTTGGTAAGGACAGACCGACGGAAAGACAAGAATCTTGGTCGGAGCTGGCTGCTGGTTTGAACAATATGTCTGATTAGTCGGCCATGTGCCACCATACATCACCGCTAATCTCGGCCGCCACACCTGAGACCTGCACAATTTATGCCTCCACAGAATGGATACAGGAATGACGTTTATGTAATATCACTCCTGAATTTACAGTCTGGTGCATTATTAATGCAATTTCTTGTGATCTTCTCAGATAGCCATGCCATTTTCTGCGCTGGTGTTGTGAGTTTTCAATATCAAATGTCTGCTGTATTACATAAAAATGTCCTTGTACCAAAAGAAAAAAATTTTTTTTAGCAGATAGCATCGTATATATTTGCTTTTAATCTTCGATCCATATCAATACCACAAAACTCTAAATAATTCAAAATGAAAATATTTCTGATGAAAACTCAGAAGCCATGGCAGCTTAATGTACCTGATATATTAAACTGATACATCATGACAAAATATTATCAACGTCCCTCAACAAAGATGGACAAATAGTAACATTTCTGATTATCTAAATCACAGGAAATACAAGAGAGCGGAAAAGGCAAATCTGAGATGAACATATCATATTGATTTCCTCTTTCAGCAATGGCCATCTGTGATTTCATGTCAACTTTTACAGGTAGAAAGCTGCAATCCGATCCAATGCGCTTAATACATTGCCAATAATGACCCATATTCCAGGCAATATTAATGATTTTTATCGCTCAACTATATTTTTTTTCGCGCATCACAATGCCTGTATGAGATTATTGCTAATCACAGCAATCCAATATGTTTCCTTTATATGCATTGCACCTAATTTGATTCTTTGCCATTAACTATTCTTCATGTTGTTGTCTTGGTAGTGATATAATATGCTTCCCTATTCCCCCAGGGCTCAGCTGCTATTCAATATATACTCTTAACAAAGTAAACACTTGGAACATAATGCAAATGTGATACATTAAAAAATATCATGAACATTAACTTTTAGGATGTTAACATCATATCAATCTGTACTGTAAGACATTAAATCATTATTAAGATAGGTGGGGCAAGCCTATTCAGTTGTTTTACATTAACTCTTACATTTCTCACAGAACTTTCCATTCACTCATGACGTTATGAGTTTCATACAATTTCAATGTTAAGCAATCATCTTTTGTGTTGTACGTGTTCTTAAAACTTGAACCAAATCAAATGCTGCATTAACTGTGTCAATTTAAAGCTTATATGAGATGATAATAATTGGACAAATTCAACCATGAGTTTGTAGTAATTAGCCATTACTGTTCCAGGAGAGTCTCCAGTTGCCATGGTTACCACACAAAGGTAGGTAATTACATCTTAATCTCTGAGAGTTTATGTTCCATAGGTGAAGTATGCCATCAAATAAAGCGCCTTTGTTCTGGTCTATATCAGCTGTTACAGCTGGTAAGTCTTATAACAACAATATAAATGGCCAACACAGATTGCCAAGCGCCTCTCAGATCAGCCATACTCTCTCATAGTCAATATCTATAATTGCACACAAATTACTAGCCTTCAAATATACAGCAATGGCAGAGGTAAAATGAAGGCATATTTTGTCCATGACACTCTGTAAGACTATTTTGCTCTCTCTGAAGTCTTCAGCACTTAGAATCCATAAGTGATAAATTTCAAAATGTGGCTTCAAATGAAATACAAGTGGCTGGAAAAAGACAAATATGAGGTAAACATTTATTCTTGATATATTTCCCTTCACTTGCTGAAGATTATGATTTTGTGTAAAATGTTAAAACATAGGCATCAGAGATGCATCAACCCTCAGCCCTGGTAATTCATTGCACAACATTCGCTCCACACAATATTTGTGAACAAAACGTCACTGCACCAAGGCAAATTGATGCAGGGGTAAAAAAAACCCATAAAATCTACTTCCTTTGATAGCTTAGGTGTGTCAAGTATCATGAAACTGTCATCATTTACTCTAGAATTATTGAGATGGGCAGGTGACCTTGAAAAGCAGGTTAAGGTCACCGTCCATCAAACTCATGTGAAGACTTCCAAGATGCTTATGTGTGTCAATTTTCATGAAGCTGCCATTATTTGTTCTTAAGTTATTTCAATGACGTGGATTTGACATGATTGTCCCTGTGACCTTGAAAAGTAGGAAATGGTCATGTTCCATCAAGAGAAGTCTGAGGTCTTCACCAGATGCTTATGTGTGTCAAGTCTCATAAAGCTGCCAACATTCGTTCTCGAGTTATAGCAATGATAGGGATTTCACATAATTGTAACTGTGACCTTGAAAAGTAGGTGAAGGTCATGTTCCATACAAAAATGTCTGAGGTTTTCATCAGATGCTTATGTGTGTCAAGTTTCATGAAGCTGCCATCATTTGTTCTCGAGTTATCGCGATGACAAGGATGATTTCACATAATTGTCCCTGTGACCTTGAAAAGTAGGTGAAAGTCATGGTCCACCATGAGAAGTCTGAGGTCTTCACCAGATGCTTGTGTGTGTCAAATCTCATAAAGCTGCCATCATTCGTTCTTGAGTTATTGCGATTCTTGGGATTACACATAATTGTCCGTGACCTTGAAAAATAGGTCAAGGTCACCGTCCATCGAACTCGTCCGAGGTTTTCACCAGATGCTTATATGTGTCAAGTTTCAGGAAGCTGCCATCATTTGTTCTCGTACTATCGCGATGACAAGGATGATTTCAAATAATTGTCCATGTGACCTTGAAAAGTAGGTGAAGGTTATGTTTTATAGAAACAATTCTGAGGTCTTCACCAGATGCTTATGGGTGTCAAATCTCATAAAGCTGCCATCATTTGTTCTTGAGTTATGCGATTCTTGGGATTTCACATAATTGTCCCTGTGACCTTGAAAAATAGGTCAAGGTCACCGTCCATCGAACTCGTCCGAGGTTTGCACCAGATGCTTATATGTGTCAAGTTATACGAAGCTGCCATCATTTGTTCTCGAGTTATCGCGATGACAAGATGATTTCACATAATTGTCCCTGTGACCTTGAAAAGTAGGTGAAGGTCATGTTTCATAGGAAAAATTCTGAGGGCTTCACCAGATGCTTATGTGTGTCAAATCTCATAAAGCTGCCATCATTCGTTCTTGAGTTATTGTGATTCTTGGGATTTCACATAATTGTCCCTGTGACCTTGAAAAATAGGTCAAGGTCGCCGTCCATCGAACTTGTCCGAGGTTTTCACCAGATGCATATGTGTGTCAAGTTTCATGAAGCTGCCATCATTTGTTCTTGAGTTATCGCGATGACAAGGATGTTCGCTACAGACATACATACAGACATACATACATACATACATACATACATACATACATACCCACGCCAGGAGTACTGCAATACCCTCAGCCTGATTACATCAGGGGCTGAGGGTAAAAAGAAGCATGCATATTTCACATAAGCTTAATAAAGTTCTGTTATTCCTACAAATCTTTTTTGAGCACAATAAATGTCAAAGTTGAATTATTGTATTTCAGTTCTTAGTTCTCCTTCAGTATATGGCTGAATTACTAGTGCTTCCTGTCAATTCTCCTAATAGAATGAAAAACCCGAATCACATAACGACCACAAGCCATGCCTAGAACTATGCTTATTCTATTAGTCACAAAGAAAATAACACGTATTCATACATAAATATCACCTGGCGGGCTTCTCATCCCAATGTAAAATGATTGATCTACCTTAGATGACCGAAGACCTTCACTTCCGTAGGCACTGATTCTCAGTCAGGTCGACAACCCTAGTGTGGCATAAAGACCTTCACTTCCGTATGCACTGATTCTCAGTCAGGTCAACAACCCTAGTGAGGCATAAAGACCTTCACTTCCGTAGGCACTGATTCTCAGTCAGGTCAACAACCCTAGTGAGGCATAAAGACCTTCACTTCCGTAGGCACTGATTCTCAGTCAGGTCCACAACCCCAGTGAGGCATAAAGACCTTCACTTCCGTATATAGTGATTCTCAGTCAAGTCCACAACCCTAGTGAGGCATAAAGACCTTCACTTCCGTATGCACTGATTCTCAGTCAGGTCCACAACCCTAGTGAGGCATAAAGACCTTCATTTCCATATACACTGATTCTCAGTCAGGTCCACAATCCTTGTGAGGCATAAATACCTTCACTTCTGTATGCACTGATTCTCAGTCAGGTCCACAACCCTAGTGAGGCATAAAGACCTTCACTTCCGTAGGCACCGATTCTCAGTCAGGTCCACAACCCTAGTGAGGCATAAAGACCTTCACTTCGTATGCACCAATTCTCAGTCAGGTCCACAACCCTAGTGATGCATAAAGACCTTCACTTCTTTAGGCACTGATTCTCAGTCAAGTCCACAACCCCAGTGATGCATAAAGACCTTCACTTCTTTAGGCACTGATTCTCAGTCAAGTCCACAACCCTAGTGATGCATAAAGACCTTCACTTCTGTAGGCACTGATTCTCAGTCAGGTCCACAACCCTAGTGAGGCATAAAGACCTTCACTTCGTATGCACCAATTCTCAGTCAGGTCTACAACCCTAGTGAGGCATAAAGACCTTCACTTCTGAAGGCACTGATTCTCAGTCAGGTCCACAACCCTAGTGAGGCCTAAAGACCTTCACTTCCGTATGCACTGATTCTCAGTCAGGTCCACAACCCTAGTGAGGCATAAAGACCTTCACTTCCGTAGGCACTGATTCTCAGTCAGGTCCACAACCCTAGTAAGGCATTAAGACCTTCACTTCCGTATACACCAATTCTCAGTCAGGTCCACAACCCTAGCGAGGCATAAAGACCTTCACTTCCGTATATACTGATTCTCAGTCAGGTCCACAACCCTTGTGAGGCATAAAGACCTTCACTTCCATATGCACTGATTCTCAGTCAGGTCTGCAACCCTAGTGAGGCATAAAGACCTTCACTTCTGTAGGCACTGATTCTCAGTCAGGTCTGCAACCCGAGTGAGGCATAAAGACCTTCACTTCCGTATGCACTGATTCTCAGTCAGGTCCACAACCCTAGTGAGGCATAAAGACCTTCACTTCCGTATGCACTGATTCTCAGTCAGGTCCACAACCCTAGTGAGGCATAAAGACCTTCACTTCCGTATGCACTGATTCTCAGTCAGGTCCACAACCCTAGTGAGGCATAAAGACCTTCAGACATTACAAACTAGTTTTTACCTTGCAAGAGTAAACAGAAATACTAAATATAGCATTATTATTGAAAACGATCACACAAGGTTCATTTACTTTCTTTAAATTCATCCAAAGATTTAACTTTACTCTTGTATCCTCTGATTTCAGCTATTTGCCATTTTGAGCCATTTGGTGAATGGTTAAAGTCGTTTATTTGCTGATATACAGGATCTCCAGATTCTTTGAAAATAAATAGAAAGGTCCACAATGGCCAGAACAAATAATTGTGGTACTTCACGTAATAATGAGTATGTGCTGGTGCAGGAGGTGAGAGCAGGACAGCCTCCATATAATGATTGATATGTGTTAATGTCAGTTCTGCACTTGCCATCCTTCACACAAGTGACCTCTGCTAGAGGATGTGTGTTCTTGAAGGGCATCTTCAGCGACCGTTAAAATGGACTCTACGTGCAGATGAGGACAGTGTTGCATGGCTTCCCCAACACGACTCAACGTAAACAATTTGGACAATCAAATAATGCAAATCTGAGGTTGTTTTAGTTGTTGCTGTCATTTTAGCTTTCACAGATATTGCCCTCACATATTTGATGCAAAAGTGATGTAAAAATCATGGAACTGATCATGAACTGATATGTTTATATTTCCTCATTATATATTAAACAATACTGGGATGGCATAATTGTTAGTGAAAATTAATCCATTGAAATGACTTATTAAGCCTCTATTATGTTTTATTTTAAAATCAAGTTGTCCTTAATCAAAATTATGGACTATTATTTATGATTCTCATGGTAGAATACAATTTTGTCTGTAGAGATACTTATGTCTATAAATGTGTATAGCTTGATATATATATTGGATATTGTTAACATCAAGGCCAAACCGTAGAATTAATACACTACTCCAATATATAAGATGAAAGCCGAATAATGAGGTAATTGTTCATCAAACAAATTTCAGCACCACATGTTTCTGTGTGCAATCTTCCTGGAAGGCCATACTAATCTGGTTTATGAATATGCATTCTCTTTCTTCAAAGTAGCATCCATTCTTGGAATGAATACGGCGAGTTCACCTGATGATAGAGCGGTGTTTATAGCGGCCATTATGGTGGTTCTATAAAGCCATCAGATGATATCACTGAGGGACGCATTCACATCCTCCTCTGCTGGCGACCACACATATAGCGCCTACTAGACTCCGCTTCCCGGCCCTCCATCTAATGGCTTTTCTGGCATCAGGACCAGGAATGGCAATATAAAAGCCTCTTTTGTCGTATTTCACTGTATATATTTTTTTTCACAACGACCTTTACCGTAATATAAATCATTTTGTCAAAGACAATGTAAAATGGATCTTTATGAGTAGAATATAAGGTAACTGTCTCACAGTAGCCTTATATTGATGAATATGCTTGAGAGATATCCATCCCTATTGTCCTTGTGAGAACAATATGTATCTCACATTAAGCCTAACACACTGCGACATCTATTACTCCTGTTTGGTCAATGCTGTCTGCATTAATCTAGAATCACATATTCTGGTTTGGACTTTTTGTAACACGATTTCCCATTGATGTCTTTGAGATCGCCGTTCTGACTTCTATAACCTACTGAGCCATGGAAGTCAATGACCACAAAGGTATGGTGAATAATAGAGATTTCAATAGTGAAATCACATTTGGTCCGTCTGGTCAATAACCTTTATTCCGGCGAAGCTGTGGGCTTCTTTTGCAAACAAGAAAACCCAATTTATCAGGAAATTCTATCTTTTCTATTTCAATTCGTCTAAAAGATTATTAGTTTCAACCACAGGCCTGAAGTATTTCTATATTTCCATATTTTGTACCACTCTTCAGTGTATACTGATGACAATTTATGGTTGTAAAGAAGGTTTTGACCAAAATAGCTCAATTGGTAGAATATTCACTTGAGACCCAGGAATTCCAAGTTCGAATCCGAGACAGTTAATATCAAGCGCTACGAGCAGACATTGTCTGCAATCAGCACCATATAAATGTCAGCTTTACTTCACAACTGGCAATTTCCTCTATGACTGTATCAGTTTCCTTTTCATATATTGCAAAACAAAAAGTCTCAATAAATATACTGCACATTAATTTCAACTAATTAGAATCAAAGGAAATCTCAACTGCAGCTACAAAAATGTGATTGGGGTTGAAAAACTCTCAATTCTCTGACCGATTTAAGCTTAAGGTCCCATGCCATGTCAATGAGATGTCACTGAGATTTATACAACAATTAAAGCACTGATGTTGTCTGTGACACTACACAGTGACCTTTCCTCTGGTGTTGTTCTCACATCTGTCTGTTTTGCTCACCTCAGCTGTCTGCCTCCCGTCATTACCTTGTCACTCGCCACATCAATATTCAATGCTAAGCTATTGACGAGGTAGAGAAAACCTTCAATTTTCATCCAGGGTTTGTGCATTAATTGCAATGGTCCATTATTTGAATATCCATACATTTTATTTGAACTTTCATTGTTTCTTGTCTTTAACCCTTAAAAAGTAAGAATGGTCAATTACAACCAAATGCATATATATTTCAGATTTTGGTGAAGAAATCAAATTATTATTTGCAACATTTTATAATCAATAGTCTGAGATTTTTGCATTTTATACTGCATCTTATCCAAAAAATATTCAACATATTCCTCGCCTTTTACAGACATAGAAATACATTACCTGTATTTTTAAGCTATTGTCTTTGGGATTTACACAATTCCAACCTGATAGTTGTAATATAAATTACCAACAGCTTCTAGGATTACCCGCAGTGGGAAGGTCATATCACATATTAGTTTCATGTGAAACATTTGCATCTCTAAACTTTTTTCTCTCAGAGAATTTTGATTAGTCCAAAATATATATTTGAGGACAATAATTATGTGGATAAAACACCTATCACATCAGATAAAATACAGAGACACGACTTTGTTTTAATGGCACATTTTTGTCATATACAGCTCTTGGACTTTTGACCCATAGAGCTCACTGTAAACCAACTCACCACTTATACTGCGGACAAAAATATCTCACGTTCATGCCATACATGTATTGATCATGGAGAAAGGCGTTCAAGTACTATCAATAGTGTATTCTGTTTCAGGGTCACGCAACGCAACCAATTTTTTCACACGGGTGATCAATCATGCTGTACGCAAGGTATGTTTTGGTGGTAATGTTCTCCGAAAAGCAAGAGGTTTTGAATATTCAATACAGATACAATCGAAAATGCAAAACATTCAAAGAGTTTTCAATTGATTTTCCACAATCCATTTTTTTTTCTTTTTTTACAGTCATTTGCTACCCTCTTTTTTGCAAACAAATAAAATTTATTTTAGACTTATAGATTTAACAAAATTTTTGCAAGGATGGAGTTAAGTGTAGCTTGTAATGTGACTGGAATATACAAGTAAATAATAGATGCCCCATTTTACAATTCAATATAGGCATTCAACCATGACAATAAAATATCTGTAGAACAATTATAACACTGCCATTAAGATGACGAAGAGCAGTCTCTCTGCCAAAATTCCCAAAAGATGATTCTTTGTTCGTCTTCCAGCTGATGCAAAATGAGTTTGAGGGAGCATGATTTGTTGAAGCCAGCCTCCGGGGAGCATTTGTTACCCTGAGCATACATACAATGATTGTTGCTCTTGGGCTACACACCCCAGCATGCATAGAATCTAGGAGGCTGTTGCTACTGCTGCTGCTGCATTCCGGTACTCCGGTACTCCCCCCTCCCGCTCCCACTCCCCTGCTGCACGCCATAATTCACTTGCATTCAAATCAATAATGCAAACTACGGCTGCCTGGTGGAGCAGAATGCAACAGCATGTCCACCAACACTGAGCATGCTTCCTGACCTTCTACTCCATTCACAAAATATCCTCTCAAACATTTTCATTCAGATTTGCCTTGAAATATAAGTAGAATATCAAGAAAAAATCATTCAGTTTTAGTAGCTTTTTATACCAGACAAGAACAAGATGCACACTTGATGAAGGTCAGATCTCTTTATACCATGTAAAATAAAATCTCAATGTTAAATACTTGTTGGAAAATGTTGCTCTTGTATTATTTTTCTATTTCAATTCAGTAATATAATAAAAGAAATTATCCTTCTAAAAGTTTAAAATACATATTTACTTAAGTGAGAAATCAATCTGTGCAGGGTTGCTGCAGTAAAATTGCTTAAAGGTCTGTGTATTTGGTCAACCACTGCTATATGCTTCCACACACACACACACACACACACACACACACACACACACTACGCTAACGAGTGTCAATCCACATCACACACCAAAGCCCTAACATACTCAGGTATGATGCGTCCCTCACCACACACTATGTCATACTAAGAGTTATAATGGCTTCATGGAAATGTTACTATTCATGAATGTATATCATTTCATCAAATGAGTGAAATAGCACCACTCAAGTCCCAACTTGGCATCTAGTTTTAAAACAATAGAAATGAGTTTTGTTTTGCTGAGACAACAATATTTATAAACTTGACATTTTCATGTTTTCAATCAATAACAATATACATTTAGATATTCATAAATTGCTGATTAATATTTCTTGATTTTGAGTGGATATTTGCCTCCCCACATCTCACTCAATCTTTGATAATTTTTCAATCTCTAATACTGAAAAAGAGGTTTGTAAGCAAGTAAAACCAAATCATTAATTATTCATTTAATTGTTGAAATAAACATAAGTTATGGTCAGGTTTTGCATACCCAGAAAGAGTAGTTTATTTTTCTTTTGTCATCCAAATAAACAGAACATTTGTGTTCTGGTGCTTGTTCATGACCAAACAGTTTATCCCATGAATACATATAGATTACTGTTCATCAAAGGTTCAATTCAATTATATCAAGATGTTAATGTCATACAATATGTGAATCAGACAGGAATACCAGAAAGATAATCATATTCATCAGATTTCAAAGATTTATCATTCAGATTTGTATCGCCTATTATGGCAAATTATATTATATCATGGAGTGAATTTAATCATATTGGTTACAAACAATACAAACATTTCTTACAAACATTTACCATTTTTTTGGTAATAAATTTCTTAAAATGTCCCCATGGTTGGAACTTAACCTTTTCCCTTGACAAATCACTTGACCATTTCCTATAACAATCAAACCAACCTTTTTGTTTGATACACAGATTGACCTTTTCCCATGACAAGTTCTATTTATTTTTTGAAAAAAAAAAACACAATCTTACTCATTTAAACATTATAGTTGTTATCCTGAATGATTTAAAAATATAATTAGATCAAGAGAAGAAATTCAAAAGCAAGTGAAAATGCTGCTTGTGCTGATTATCACCTGAGTCATATTGATTCACACAGAGCCCTATAAGTTATAATCATCTGCTGAATTGTGAGGCCAGCCTGTTATGCTGACTGCAGTGGTAAATGGTTTCCTAATGGCTGCATACGTCACCTTATGTGTCAGGTGGACCTACTTCCACCCGCTAATATGTCCTGCGCAAATTTACAAATATTTACTATGCTAAATAATGTGCATGTTTTGCGAAAATAATACAAACCTCTGCTTAGTTCAGGTGCCATTTCTACACCTACGACACATTTTGCTTATCACTTCAGCATCAACCTGCTTACATTATATCTAACAGGAAACTGAATTGCAATACAATGTGTCATCTAATACTTGTGCCTAGTAAATGTTGTGAACACTAAGAAGTAATATATTTTTTTATTGCTGTAAGATCAGGAAGAAAAAACCATAAAAAATGAAAACCAGAAAAATAGCTACATAGGACCTCCAATAAAGGCCCCAATGGGTTTAATCATAATTGTATCCCAGCAGAGCGCCAATCATGTATGGCTTGGGAGGGCACACATGTGTCATGGTCATTATATATATAGACGAAGACAATGCAATCTAATATAATACTAATCCCATAGAGAGAGTCAAGATCCAATAAATCAGATCCAAGGCTAAGACACTGTACATATGACTGAGCACCACATATTACAGGCAGAATAATAGGATTCAATATCGTCCACATCTCCATTATTCTTACAGGAAATCATGGATATCCAGACACTATCATACATCTATTAATCCTGAAACTGTTCTCAGCTGATACATACTGCTGATTTCATGTGATAAGGATAAAAGTGTTTAAAATACATAAGATTTGTTTGTTCAAAAGTGCCCGTCGACTGAGTGGTGACCGTATTGACCGGCTATTGAAGTATTGACCAATCCCATCCCGGCAGACCCAAGCCTCTGGAGTCCTCAACTCAATATTGGCAAACACAGAAAATATCTAAATTGGCCACGTCTGCTTTATTAGTCATCTCATGTTCTGCATATATTTCCTTCACTGATCTGATGAATAATATTGAAATCTTTCCACGTTTCACATTTAAAATGTCAATAAAATGTGACAAAGTTTTAAAATATATAGCATGCTGTCATGATGATCAATATTCTGATTCTGAGGATCTAATATGGACAAAATATACAGATGAATAAAAAAGAAATCCAGCTCATTTGCAATAAAGGATGACATATCTAAATTGGTTCCCCCCACGTGGTGACCTGCAGCCTTAAGATAGATGTTTGGATCAATACCTATCAATCAAACATTCTGAACGGTGTATCTATATATAGCCATCCCAGAGGTGACAAAGAGACTTTGTAAAAGTATCAAATATTACTGACAAACATTTTCTGCAAGATATCTGAGAACCTCAATATCAGCAGGTTTCAGGAGGGTATATTTGTCTGAAGAGAAAAAGAATCATTTAAAAAATCCTTTGCCTGTTTAAATTGTATTTGATGTTTAAATGGCTATAGCATCCTTATTCCCACTGATGATCTTTTTGAGCTTGCTTATTAAGATGGTTAATTGACCGTCTTCATGTATCATGTACAGTCAGTAGTCTGACTGCAATGACATAATTATATATCAAATATTTTAATCTGTTTACAGACAAAAATTAACTTTTTTTATGGTTTTGGTGAACGTGATGCTAATATATTTCAATCAACCTTATTAGTATGTTACAACATGTTACAACATTCCAAATTGCTTGATTTTGATTGAAAAGCAGTATCCTTTCTTCATTTATTGTGAATCACATAGTTCTGAGAATATTAATTAATGAGAACATCTCTCATTGCAATAATGAGCATATCTTCAAGAGTTTCTTGGAAAAATATGTTTCTGAAATTATATATCATTTATTAGCCACAGAGAGTTCACTCTTCTGACATTCAGAAACTTTTATGAGCAAAAATGCATTAACAAGACTGGTTCCAACAATATGTCACAAAAGATCTACAATGCCTGTACAACCTACTGCAGGCTCCCAACAAACTTCCTCTCAAATATGCACAGGGATCAAATGATCTCTAACAATGTGAAGGAAAACAGACCATTAATATCATTCAAAATTGCAAAAAGACCGGCATAATCTCCAAGCCATTATTACTGTTTACTCATCACAACATTATATTATTATAAGTGAGAATTCTGATTTATATTATACAAGATCAATGCTCATTATGTTTTGCAATAAAAAAATGAAATCATAATTCAAACAAAGTATAATTATTTCTAGAGTTTAGCAAGGTTGAACTGCAGATAGTAATTATGGAAGACGGATGTGTGTAGGACAGTCATAGTATTACTATCAGTATCTCAAACCACAGACTCTCAAAGGTTGCTCCCCTTGCCACTACATATACTTTGATGGAAAAACATCAATCACATTATTTGTTTTTTAGTGTGTATCTTAACAAAAAAAATAGAATAGTCAAATTATATTTATTTGAAAAAGATATGATTCAGTTCATGAGGTATCAATCTCAGTATGATGATAAAAGATGAAGAATTTTTTCCTATTGCAATACTTGTACATCTTTAATCTTTCTTTAATATTGTTCTTAATCCATTCAACAAAATGTAACCCATAATTTCAGATGGTGTATATTTGTTGTAAATGGATCCAATTTTACTTCCTGTTTCTCTTGTTTTGTGAGAAAGACATCATATATTTTACTGCTTCACGAAGGAAAACTTCTGCAGATATTATCTTACTCTGATTATATCTGCAAGCATAAAATACAATTCAATTATAACCATATTCTTGAGCAGGGCAAACACAACCAAGGAAGGTCACCACCAGGTGTCACTCTATAAGGTTGTCCTCCATATTACCCCATTCCATCTATCTTGTGTCCTGTCTTGTGAACAATTCTATTTCTGAAAGATTTAATAATAATTTTGTTAGCCAAATAAAACTGATTGGACAGACCCACATTTGTTCTGATATGAATCTTAGGCAGTTGCACAGTGATGATTGGTAAAAGAAGTCAATCTACCACCAAGAGAAGCCATAGACTTCTGGCCTTGAATTTCAAGCTACGATACCATCCAAGCCACCCATTCAATTTCCACAATATCCCTTTCATCATTTCCTTTCTTTTATCTTCATGATACCATGGATTTTAAAGAACGTCATGTTGTATTGGTCTAGGTGAAAGTAAAAAAATTGTCCCTGCTCTTTTGGGGGTCAAATGTTTGGTGGTTTTGGATGACTTGTTTACTTCAACCTTAGAATAATAAAAATGAACCATTTTCTGCTGGTTATAAAACCATCTCTGCCCCTTTGAATAATACATTAAACATTACATCCAAACATGGATAAATTCTTTTGGATATCTGCTCACAAATACATCCCTAAAATGTGACAAGTTCAGATTTCTTCACATCTGCCTATGCCAGTAGGCAGTAAAATCAATAGGTTGAGCAACCATGTTAGAGCCACAACCTGAGCCGTCCAAGACAAGCACCACGTACCTCCTGTGTATCCGTGAAGAACCCGACCCTATGGTTCCAGAATGCAGGTCCACAACGTCACAAGCTTGATATCCGCATCAAGATATTGTCCGAGGGTTGATAATTCCACACAAAATGTACAAAAATTGGACTCAGAATCAAAAGATTCACATTATCAGATCTACACCATATATTCCTCGCGGATCAATATTTTCGCTGAGGCTCATGGGTAATTTATGCCTGCCCTCTTGCTGCTGAATCATTAATACGACATCGCCATAGCAACAGCATAGGTAATTAAGCACCTAAGCGAAGATATTCATTGCTTCATATGCAATTTCCTGTACACAGGTAGGGCAAGAGATTCCTAAGAGAAACTGGATATTGCCCCTGCCGAGATATGGGTTTGAGATGTGTCGTAATTTGCTATTTTTGGAAGAAAGAGTGGATGGACAAGAGAGGCAGCACTGGTTGCGGCATGAATAATACCATAAGGGCTGATATATCTGGCAGCCTCCCTCCTCCTGCTGCTGCTGCTGGCTGCTGCTGGCTGCTGTTGCTGGTGGTGGTGATGGTGGCTGCAGGCAGGCCAGCTCAGGCGGGCCAGCTCAGGCGGGCCAGCTCAGACTTGCCTACGGGACCCTGCGCAGTCAATAACTTCACCGCAGCATTGCCTCAGTGACAGATGCCCGACACTCACACTATTGATTGGTTACACAATAAAACTTGCCTCCTGGCTAAACCCCAGCTGACCAAACGAGGATGGTCAATGTATCTAGTATACTATACATGTTCCCAGCTTTTCCTCTTCCCACCCACTCTTTGTTTGCAAGCTTTCGTCATTCAAAATGTTATACATAACACCTGCAACATTAGTTTCACTTCAACCTTTTTTAAGAAATGCAAACAAACCCAGTGATTAAATTTTGTTTTAAATTAACAAATCGATATAAATGCACTCCTTAAGTCAATGATTACAACCAGATGTATCCAAAATAGTTTCCGTGGTAACCAGCAACAAAAGGTGTAATCATGCCCAGTGAATCGTGTCTGCATTGCTCACCAACATTAGAGTAACGGAACGCAGCATGCGGCATGGCATCTCGGAATAATCTGGATGATTATTGACTGAATTTGTGCGCATTCCAGTGCACTCAGTACCATCAATGGAATATCTATTCAAGCATCATTAATTACTATTCATTTACAAGTATTATCTTGATTTAATCTTATCACCATTTTAATTATTCATTTATTATTTATTTTTCTGTGAATAATTGTTTAGATCCTGATCAAATCATAATAATTATTACAATTACTAATCATTCCACCAAAACATATCAATAAAATACTACAGTCTACAACATAATATGACAATAAATTGTAACAAAATGTATGAAAATAAAAGTAAAGTATTGAGTTCAAATAAATATGTGTGTAAATGCATATGAATAATTGAGTAGGAAGAAAGCCTATTTACTGAAACATCAACAAACATTACCTATGTTTGAGGATTAAAACAAATGAATTAGGATGGAATATTTTTCTGTATTTTACTGTTTCCACAATCTGTCTAAAGAGTGAAACTGAAAACAGAGCAATGTTTGTGTCTAAGAAACCAAAGGGGTTGTCCAGAGAACAAATGAGTTGCTTGAAAAAAACCTCAAAAGACTGCCATTCACAAGTTCTCAGGTTATTCACGCAGTCCTTTGAGCCGACTTCCTCTGTTACAAATCAATCTAATTAGCATCTTATTATCACATATACACACCACATAATTTACAGCCCTTTCTGTGATGATAATGATCTAATTAAGTTCATTACTATAATCAGAGAATTTAGAGAATTCATATCATGAGTTATAAACTTTTTTTTTTTTCAACCTTGATTCTCAATATTACAAGCATGATATTTTTAATGTGATTATTTTCAAATATCTACCTGGTAATATCTCTTTGACAAAAAAAGTTCACAATCTTGGCAGTCCAAAATTAGACAACATTAAATGGATTGAAAGCCGAATTCATAAATCTAATTCATAAAACACTTTCCCTCCATAGACAATTCAGTTGCCAATTTGACAATTTGACATACAAAATGACTGCATTACAAATATCACAATTGGTACAATCCAATATTTCTAAAATCTCACTACTCAATATCTTTACTTCAAAAGAATAAATTTGTGCCACTACCCGTGGCCCTGAGTATTATTAGTAAGAGAAAAGCTTAATTGTATAATAATAAGAGATAAAAAGACAAAAGTGAATTTATTCCTTATCCAATAAATTATTTTCATGCACTTGGGTCCATACAGCTCTTCTTTACTCAAGTCCAGCAATATCCTTTAAACTTGAACTTTAATGGATTGTTTCATTGTTAAGATTATTACTGCTATGACAACATAGGCCAAACTGAATACTAAAATAAATGTGGTGATTTCAACTTTTGCGTATTATGGTATTGCATTAATTCTTCTGTTTAAATTTTGCATGGAATCTTAATTAAACTAATAAAAAAGAACTAAAGAGCCATAATGAATATTCAATTTCAATTCTTTGTAATATGAGAATTCAAAGTGCTTATTTTTTACTTTTCATTCCATTCTAAAGTGATCAGCAGGGATGTGTGCACTTTGAAATTAAGCAAAATCAAGCAAATTGATAAAATATCATATCATGATATTGAGCAAAGTGTCAAAGAGAATCCAAAAATAGTATTTTTAGAGTTGTCATTTTGGCTGGTCCCCTTTGTATTTTCCGTAATGCCTCCTTCTGATATAATCTACTGATATAGTTCAACGCTCATTCACCATTCGAGCACTGAAACAAAAGGCTGTGTATTGACCGCAAGTTTGGACAAATCCCTGTGGCACTGGAATATGCCCAGTTTCCTGAGTCCCAAGCAGATGGCAGATACTTCTGCAGTCCCAGTGCAAAGTGCATCAAATGGAGGACCATATTTGTACCTAAATATTTGAACTTATCTCAAAATATAACAAATTTGAGGCTGTGATTGGTTCGGTGTTGCCATGCTAGGAACAACGTAACTTGAGAGTATGTGTCGAGAAACAATGGTGCTTCCAGCAGAGGCAAGCACATGGTAGAGCCTAGCTGCAGCCACACGGGGAGGGCGCACGACTGATGGAATAGCCGGATCAATGAACACAATGGCACTTCACGTCACAGCCTTCCCTCGTGACGTCAATGCATGCAGGCGTGCTGCTAGTATAGTGTTGTGTAGATGATCCACTCTGGTCTATTAGAGCTGGATAAAGCCGGCTGCCGGCAGGACTCAAACATGCGGCCTCCGCAGCAATCACAACACACGCTCCTCACTGATATCTGTAAATGACATGGCTGCGTATTCTGTCCAGGCCAACCCCTTATTACTGGATCAATGATTGAGTGAGTCTTTGCAAGCAATGTGGTGGCACTTGCCCATAAGACACATATTAACCAAACTGACTCGCGATGAAATGCTCCCAACATGGAATGTGATCATGTATAGCAGTCATGTTATAAATAAGAGGCCTGAGCGATCACACTGATTTCTCTGAGTATTCAAACAAGCTTTCTGCAGATTAGGTATTTTAATAATGTCAAATATATAGCACAACCAAATTTATCTCCGTCATTACAAATCTGAGAGCATTCCCTCTGAAATTATGTGGAAAAAAAACATTTATCAGCAAAACCAAAGTCATCCCGTTTTACAGTCAATGCTCGATCTCAGACGAAAAATAAAGAAAAAACAGAGCCATAAACTTTTTTCAAATTATTTTCCTAAATGGTCATTTTCCCCTTGGACTAACCCTGCAAGGTGAACGAATCTACGAGGGAATTATAATAAAGACTGTTCAGGCTTGACCTCAACGAGTGATATCAATTACCCAAGACTGACTGAGATATAAATATTACTAAGCCAATTTCCTTACCGCAGGCACAGATGACTGTGTAGCGACTGAGTGGGCAATAGAGACACAGTAAGTAATGAAAACTGCGAATCCCATCAATCACTCACTTTACATGATGCTGGCATTTGGATATATGTGACAACAAGTGAAATTTAAAATCCTTTTTTTGTGTACTCGGATACAAAACTGGATATTTATGGGGCAAAATTTGAACTTTTTTTTTCATCAGTGATGATTTCTTTGGCAAAATTTATATTTTGGTTTGGATACAATATTTCATATAAAATGTCTGTATTTTACAGGAAATTTGTACAAAATATTTTAGTTATGATGCTCAAGATTTTCAATTTTTTTTATTACCAACATATTGGCTAAAGGCGCAGGAAATTTGGATTTTGTTATTTGCAGTCATCTTTAACAAGTCTAAATTTCAGTTGCAAACCGAAAGAATCCCTTAGAATAAGATTGGAATATGCTATTATCTTGACCAGACTGTATGTAAATCAGAAAACAATGGCTTCAAACAAGTTGTTTAAGGTCTATAATCCACAATGAAAAACTGGGACAGACTTATGTTTTTTTTGGCTTAAATGTGTTCAAAGTAATGTTATTTGTTAATTTAGCACAGAAAAAGTAAACTTAACCAGCTAGTCTTAAATTTTTATTATTTAAATCAAACCCGCTTTAACGGTAGTTAAAACAGGTTCGACTCAGTTTTTGCAGCTGGGCACTTATATGAAGTATTTATATTTTCTTTATTTAATGCCATCCAAAGAATAATCAAGCTTTTTTGGGACATTTTAGATATAATCATGGCATAAAATATGAATTATCACTAAAAAGATTTGGGTATTTCTCACGCCAACGAGTTTGACCGCCATGTGTACCGAAGGCAGTTACGTAAATACACGAGACCACACAAAGTTCTCTCCAGATGCTTCAAACTGATTGTGGATTATAGACCTTAAGTCAAAGACTGGTTATTTTATTTGAAGGTTTGACGATCAATTTACCCAATATAAACAGAAAAACATCTTTCAGAAAACTTCTTTAAAATTAACAGCATTTACAAACAATACAATTCACAAACGATGTAAAGCAATTAACAATCTCAGAAGAAAGGACTTTAACTTGAAAGAAGTAATGTTTAGGATACAATTGTTTATTTTGTATCACACAATAAAGTTGGCAAATTATAGAGTTACGTGTCCTGGGATAATTTCAAAGCCATTAGGCCTTTCATGGTTTTTCCTCAGTAAACTTCTGGGTAACTGTTAACGAGGACTCACCAATGCTAACAGAGCCACAAGGATTGTTGCACAAAGCTATATAAAAATCAAGGGGCAGAGATTCATTGATATTAAGGTAGCTAGACATTTTGACCTTATCCTTTATTCAGAGGTCAAATGGGTCATAAAAAAGGTCAGCATTTATTCAGCCAAGTTATTGATCAGGAGAAAGCTGCTGTAAAGTTTCATGGGAATCAGAAAAATTGGCTATGCTTTAACCAAGGTGAAAGAGAATCTAAAAAAAATTGTTGTCGCACCAAATCATATATTTTTGTGAATATGTAAAAATTAAAAACATTTCTCTTAAAAGCACTGATTACCCAATGAGATACTACAGCACATTAACACTGAAAAGAAAAGTTCACATTAATTTCTGTGAAATGTCAACAAATAAACCCGACAAAGAATTGGTGGCCTTATTCAACCATGAAAATAAACCTTGGTGGCTGTCCTCAGTGATAAACAAAGAAACAAACAAACAATTGTTTTAAAGTCGCAAACTCTTTCTGAATCTCTGATGTTTGCTTGTCCAAGAAATGCAGACGACATCTTGTACTGATTGCAGTATTGTAAATTGTTTCATAAAAAAATTTGTTCATATCCTACCTTACTTTGGGTAGACCGCTGTTGGCCCTCCCTTTTAGATTTTTTATGCTCGTTGGTCGTCTCAGAGAGACCTGAAACAAGAATAAAAATAAATATTTAAAATGTCGTAAATGCTATCTTTAATTTCTGTAATAATGTAACATCCTTAGTAAAAAAAAAAAGTGAGAACTACAATTGTGACAGATAAAAATAAAAATTGAATCGACGAGCTGGAAAGTGATATAGATGGCGATGTGGCTCTGGTGAGTGGTTTTGACTTTATCTCAAGTCACATCAGGGATTTGCAATGGTTTGGAACTATTGTGTTCAGTAGCTGCTATCGTCAGGGTGACGGGCCCTAAAATTATGTCATAAAGGCATGATGACGTCATGGTAAATATTTTGACTGTTCAAGCTTGTTCTTTGTGCAAGACCAAAATTGTTTGTGTTGCACATGGACCACTGACCAAGTTTTTCCACTGTCAAGTCAAAAAATGATGACGATGTGATATGACTTCTAATAATAAAATATCTAATAAATTTTATCATTTTCAAAAATTGAGAAAGCCACTCCATTCCAAGGTCAAGCATGTCAGTTACCAATCATAATCTTGCCCGACATTTCCTTTAAGAATGAAATATATACATAAGCTCCAAATGTGAATTTCATAAATTCCTGGTTTGAAAAAGTCTTTCCATGAGAAAATATCATATTGAACAGAAATGTTCATTTCCACCACAAATGAATATGATAGGAATACATCATCAGAGATTAAAAGAAATAAAGTGACCCAACATTTTTGAAAACTGAATTTCAAATTCTTCATTAATGTGTCTCCAATTTGCACTGTTTTACATTCCACCAGCTTTTCAAAGATCTGAGATCTTGTTTGAAAAACACCTCTCTGTTCTAAGTGATACAGGAATTATCATGCAAACAAGATAAATCTGACTGCAGATAATATCTTCATCTACTGATGGGCTTTCAAAAGTAGATATGAGACAATTTGGACTGCAGTGATGTGCACTGTGTCAGGCAGAGAAATGTCAGACACCTCATAATGTTTGGGGAATATCAGGTCAAAATTTGGAACAGAAATACTTGCATAACATCAAATTTGGTTTTAAATTGACTATTACCTTCCCTTATAACCTGTTTTATGCTGTGAGGGTTCATACTTGAGGGAGGGGGTTGTAACTCAGTCAAGGTTTTAAATTATAAAACTTATTTTTCTAAACGTTTTTGGACTGACACTTCACCTACAGGAAATTCTTTATTGGCAGAAATCAACTTTGGTCTATTGGCATGTCCAGAAAAGGTAGTTGAAGTGTTATTAAAACATGGAAACTGATGGGCCCCAGATGCCCACATCAGTTGCTTGTCAAAATGGTAAGATGTATTAAAATGTCAAACTTATTGGCCACATTAAATAAGAAATTTGCCAAAAACTTTATTAAGAGCATGAAATATGCACCTTTAAGATACACATCACATTTGTTGCTGTAGCTGAAATCAATTTAAAATATATTACAATTTTTTTTTTGACAGACAAATCAACACACACATATAGAGCCAAAATCCACAGTTTATGTGCCCCCTAATGCTTTGGGTTCTAACATGATGGAGCATAAAATTGAATTTCTTTATTTAGGATCCTTACTTAACCAGATTACTTATTTGAGCATGGTAAAGTAATGCGTTCACAATAGACATAGCTGACCTTCCTCAACCAGCAGCAAGTTACCATGTGGTCTTTCTTAGCACTCATGATTCAAAAGTAGGTGAGTAGGCCGGTGCCTTGATTAAGTTACAAATCTTCCAAAACAAGTGGGTGGGACGTGGCTTCATTGGCAAGTGTCTCCTAGGATTCAAATCCAGGTTGGGATAAATACTGCATGGTTGATTCATGAAAAAGGTGACTACCTGCTACTAAGTTGTCTCTCAGTCGAGGCAGTGCCCCAAGACTGGTTATCAAGGCAGTGTTGTGCTGTGATAATGTAAATGAACGATTCCCAGAGTGACTTTTCGAAAAGAGTAAAGCACTGAGTCTCGGTGACAGGTTTCTATCTGACATGATAGAGCCCAAACAGTGCTGAAAAGTTCATTTGTACAGATAAACAAATAAACAAACTTCTTAAACTAGCAGCAGTTGATCACATGATCCTTGCAATTTTTAGCACAATCATGAATCATATATCTATAGGTCAGTTGATCAGTCATCTGTTATTTGACAGCTGACAGTATATCTGTAACTAATACATGCGTTTAGAAATAGCAAAAGTAGTTGGTGACATTTTGAAGTCTGTGACCTTGGAAATTAAAGTCAAGCTCATGTTTGTGAATACAGTTGTTGGCCTTCATTGAATGAGTGGTAAAACCCTTGAGTCTGTAACTAAGATTTTGGGGAAAAAATGAAGCCTGTGATCTTGAAAAAGGTCATTATTGAGGTCATCCTATTCAGGCCTTAATGGAAAGCATGCTTGGTAAATATCTGAAGCATATATCTGAAACAGTTGAAAATACATAGCAAAATGACTAGGTTTTTGTTGACTGATGCACGCAGTGGTTGACAAGATGATGTGTTTGTCCGTTACACAAGTATATCAGTTGGGGGGTGGACATTCAACCCCATGAAAAATGTGAGGTTTTGGCAACTCACTTCAGTCTCTGAATCATACTTTCAAATTTGTCAGATGTATGAACAATAGTATTCTCAATATGTCTTTACACATTTGTTGATAATATGAATCTGACAAATAATAACCGGCCCCACTAGCATAGTTAGTAGAGCGTAGGATCTGTGCCTTTGTTAGTTTAATAAGTGGAGGACGGGAGGTGGTGGGTTTGACTCCCACTGCTGGCAGTGTTACTTTCATACTGGTTAAGAGGCTCGGAAGTCAACCTGATATGGCCATAGTTGCTGAAAGGGTTGTAAAAACTCCATTTCACATTTCTGATAAATAATAAAAATCAAAGAAAGTCTGTGGTCTCAATTAAGCTCCAGGTGAAGGTCATTTTAGAAGTTAATAATTTCAAGGTGAATGTCATCTGTGCAGTGAACTCAGTTCACATGCAAAAAATTGTTTGGGCACTGTGACATCATTAACCATCTTGGTTTTCAAAAACAGACAAGCCAAAACAAATAACCAGCAAATTTCATCTTTACGGAACTTCGAAAGGGAAGAACATCAACATCCACTATCAGTACCAGAGTGAAGAATGTTAATGTCTGCATTGTTCTTACTGTGATGACTTTGTCATAATATAATCATGGTAATGACATCAGGGTGCTAAGAAGTAAAATCATAGGCCCCCTGTCAATCTCTCTGACCTATGATTAAATATAGAGTTGTACAGTTCTGGTTCCGGTTAAGTTGTACAGTTCCGGTATGTACTTTTCAATGGCGGAAAAAAAACAACATGGAGATCAGTAATCGGCCTATGAACTTTTGAACATAAAATTAAAGTGGTTACATATTCTATAAATTTAGTATACAACTACACAAGTTTGTTCAGGCCAACCACAAATAAATACAAATCAACAAAAAACACCAGCAAAGAAGAAAAAGTGGTGCTCCACATGTAACACGGACGGGAAAAAAATTAACAAACAAAACAAAAATTGCAATAAACAAAACAAAAATTACAACAAACAAAACACAAATTACAACAAACAAAACACAAATTTTAATAAACAACAACAAAATCATTTAAACATAAACGATCATTGCAAATTGATGGGGTAGTTGAAATTATTTTTATTCGTCTTTTAAAACCATTAAATTTGGTATATGAACGATTTTTTTAGCACAACCGTTGTGTGCCTTTGCATGCTTACGTAAGTTTCTCTATTATCGCTCAGGCGCTATCGCAAATCATCGATCCGACTTTTGCATGTCATTTCTGTTCTAATTGTCCGATTTACACCAAATTTGAACTAAAATTACTTAAAATTCTTTGTTCTATCGATTGGGAAGCATTTCCAAGCAATTTAAAGGGATAATTTTATGCAACGATAGACGAATATGACGACATTGTTTTTTAACGTTCTGCTTTGTTTACATGATGCACTATTTTTCTTTTGTTCACTTCTTTTAGATATGTATTCGTTCGCCGGACGCATGCACGAATTGGAATCTTTAACAAGCTCACGACGAACACTCCACAGTGGCGTCAGTTGCTTTAACAATTATGACCACAGAAAAAACCGAATTACAACCCACAGGAAACGACTACCCATTTCCCACGATCGTACCGATCACAGAATAACACGGATAGTTCCCTTTTTTGAAAGTCATTGCCTGTCGGCAATGACTTTCAAAAAAAGAACCATCCGTATTACAAAAAAAAAATGGTTCATCCTGCCAAAGAACAAATTAAAATCTACCTACTCATCTGTTCAGGGTAAAATGAAGTTCATCATCTTCAAATAATGTCTCTGCAGTCAAATACCTCTCAATCAATGAAGAATCATTATGAGAAAGAGGGGCCCAGTGAGTAACTATCTGAAAACCTCATGTTTGGCCTGGGGGTTTCTTGTCCACTTTCCTGAGCCTGTGATTTAGTGTAAAAGTGCTGAACTGACCCTTTCAATCAATGAATCATGCAATAATGGTTGACCAGATGTAATTTGAAATGAAATTTAGCACAATATTTTCATTCACAACTATGCAAGACAGCAATGGATTTGAAAAGATGAATGAAAATTTTAAAGTTGTTCTTGTACTTAACACTCACACCAACGAAGACTCCGTAATTTCTCTTCCTGTCTGCTAAATTGCTTGGGAATTCGGATCAAAACAAACAACTCGTTCTTAAGCCGCCATCTTGATTACAATTCCGTGTGCCCCCTGGTGGCAAATTCCTATGAAACAGGTGTGTGTTGCTGTGCACATTCCCGCAGTGTCGCCACTGTCTCGGTATTATCACTGCCAAAGAGCACAGGTGCCTTCTTGTCACGAACACCAAAATTAAATTAAAAACATTTTCAGCCAAACATAATTTTAGCTTAGGATAGATTTATAAATATTGGTGACATTTGGGGTTTAAAGGAACTAAAGGATCAACACTTTTATGCTGAGTCTTTCTTAGAAATTTATAGCCAATTCACAGACACTTCCCCACTGACCCCAGTCCAGAAAAGAGTACTGTACAATTAAATTGGTCAGGTCATGGTGAGTTTTATTTTCCTCATGATAAAGACACAATGTGCAGTAAAAGATCATGTCAAGTTACCACTTCCAAAACTCAAATTAACTTTTATCTGGTTTTTATTGTGACTGCTAATATGCAGTGGATCTGTTACCCGAGTAAAATGATATTTCTAATGGAGGCTGGTATCAAATAGAACAATTCTATTATTACTTATACACAGAGTACTGTACAGTACATATCTTTCCAAACATTCCAACTTCAGAGCAATTTTGGTTGATCCATTTAAAAAGGATTACAGACACCTATACATAAATGTTCATCTCCAGGTACTTAAATTTGAGAAAAATGGGCCAGATGAGTTAATTTTATTTATTCTATATTATTTTTTTTTCTTTTCAGAAAGACTCAAAATGAGGCTCTAATTAAACTACAAGATCTAGGTCACGATATTGCATGTTTGTTTTTCAGAAAATACCTGTCTCTCACTGCACAAGCCAAGTCAGCACAGCTAAAAACACTTTTTTGAAAATCTTATTGAATAATAGGGCTAAGGTTGATCATACTCTCAATTGTGAACACATTAAATGCTTGTAAATTAACAGAAAAAACAAAAAACAAAAAACAACACCTCAATTTCTCTTAAAGATATTCCAATCTTTATTCAGCAAAACATTACCTACATAGTAGATAATTTCAGACACCCTTATTGACTATTTCTCAATTGTGGATGAACAAATCTTTTATCCCAGTTTAACAAAATAACTGAAAATGTCAGCGAACATCATATTTACATGTAATGTATATATTGGGGGTATGACCATGAGATGGAAGAAAAGCAAACTTTTGGCAACATTTTCACACTACTGATCTGTTCTTCACTAGTTTACCGCAGAGGTTTTAATGGGTGGCAATAGTTATGGTTGACTTTTAATATTAATTACTTTCATTTCTACTTTCCAACACAAGAAACTTTAAAACATTCTTACTGAGAAAACAAATTTCTCTAGGTTAGGACCCGGAAGTATGTTTCACTTCTCATGTCACTGAGTGAAACATATAACTAATATATGTGGACAGTTGATGCCAATTTGACATACTCTTTCTGTTCCAATATACCAGCATCATGGATACATCATAAAAACCAAAACTTTTTTTAACAACAATTGCACATAAGTGAAGAAATATCCTCTTGGACATATATTATTCATATTTTCTCTAACATATATTATTTGGGCATATTTGTGTATAAATAACGTACCCCCAGTCCCCTAATTTCATTTATTGCTATTCACACCTCCTCATGACAGCATAAATGGTACGCCATTCATCAACAAATTCAGTTCTTTGATAATTTCATGCAAGGGATTAAAGTGCTTTGCCTTATTATTTTGAAAACAAATGCAATTCTTAATTTTATAAATCATAAAAATATCACAACAAAAAATGGTATCAAAACACAACTGGTGCAACATTAAATATCTTACCAATATTACTTTTGACACATTTAAATTCAACAATGATTTCAGTTTTAACAAATATATTGCAATATACTTTGACCTCATCATTTTTTTCTCACCCAATGTTTTTTAATGCAGTGCATCAAGGAGGAAAAAAATCATAATCCAAATAAATCAAACTTGTATTATTATTTATGACAGATTAAATTCTTTTTTTAGAAGTGGAGTCAATACAACCATTTGTCGTAATGAGATATTCAAGCTCATAGAAACTCTACTGTTCAGTTCAGTTTACTGTTCAAGTGTTTTGATGAATGATAAATGATATGGTAATAATTATGTTTAAGTATTATGTTGCCGTATCTGTGAGAGAAATATGTCTAAAATATTGGCATAGATGTAAAGTTGGTCTTGGATTACATTTTACGTATCTAATAGAGTAAATTATGTTTGAAGTTCTCTTTGCAGGAACTTCTACTGAATGGGGTCACAAATAAGGTTCATAACCCGAATAAAAGATGAGAAATCTTGATGATGATTTACATTAAGCTAAAATATGGATACGAGCTGAAGGATTTTATATGTTGATATGTCTGGGACAGATATTGCTATCCACAATCTGTTTATTTTATACACTATAAATTGCACAACTGGTATTGATTATTTTGCTTTTTTCTTGCAATATGATTTGGGTACACAAGGGCAGACTAAAAAAAAATGATTTCTGACAAATACTTTTGAATAACCCTTGTATAGACAAAGTAAACCCATTAAATTGCCGTATTCACAGTTTTCATGATCATATCATTTTAACAAATGAAAAGCAAACATTTATTTGCCTGTTAATGCCAACATTAAATTACAAGAGTGAATTTGAACCTAAAAAATTATGAAATCTAGACTTTGAAACTGTGAAATGGTATTTTTCACTATAATTGACCATTTTACTCTTCCAAAATAAATTACTGAAAACAATTTCTTTCATAGAAAATACAAAAATACAAATTAAACAAAACATAACCATAAGAGGCATTTATAATTTGCATACCATGCAAACCTCTTCTGAACAGACTAAATTGAGAATACATGCTGTAAACATTTGTGTCTTGAATAAAATGTCTTTGAATTAAACATGAATCTTTTAAGTGGTCAATGGTTTGCACCATCTAATGACTAAACAGCATTACCTTGTCCAGGATGCAGTTTATAACCAAGCATAAATATCTTTTATTAATCACTTGACTAAATGAAATCAGCAAACACTGAACAATATGTTACCGCTCACAACGAGAGGCAACTGGAGGCAAAAACATAAATATCAGGTCTCATATAAGAAGAAAAAAAAAAGTGAATGAGACATTTTGATCATTATTTTGTTGTAATCCTGAATTATAGCAACATATATGGCTTGATCTACAAGGAAGCAGACAGCCGATTTGCACTGAAAACTCTGATCAATGCATAAAGATCATTTTAGGAAATTATATACAGGTTTGTCTTTCAACTGTTTATCAAATACAATTTGATATTTTCATATATGCTTATGCACATACCGGTAGTTAAGCACATATCAAGGTATATGCTGATATATATTACATATCTATATTTACAACTCTTTCATACTTTCTCACAACCTAACACATTATTAACATTATGACAAAACATAGGCCAAACTCCCCTCATTATCATTTCCATATATAAACTTTCAAATGTGACAACAATTTGCTGTACATATTTACTTATATATCCACCCAAAATTTCACATGAAAGATTTGAGTAGCTGATAATTAATTGACTATATCCACTGATAAGTGGGAAACAAATAATAATGGTTATGAAGCACAGTGATGAATAAATCCATCTTCCATTTCTAAGCTTCAAAAGCAAAATATTCCTGGACAAATTAAGAGTAGACAGTTAATGGGCATGGTTGCACTTTAACTGGCTACACGTTATTGTGCTCAAGTGAGTGGATTACAAATCCGTCTGAATACATGGTTTTTTCTGAAGCTGCGACTATCTCAAATCATGACGACTATCTCAAATTGACTCTTCACTGTGAGAGATCTGGCTGCATATAATCTCTTGATGATGATAAAGTTAATCAAAAGATTTGCCAGATCTGGACATTAGTTTTGGTTTTGTATGTTCAAGAAAACCAAAAAGACCAATGACGTCACAGTGCATATTGTTTGCATAGGAACAGAGCTCAAAGGTTACCTTGAAATGATTCGCTTCAAAAAAATTTAAAGCTTTCATGAAATCACTGAGGTCACTGAGGTCTGTATCGATATTCAAGCACTACTGGACAAATGGGCCTCGAAAGCCAAATCAATCCAGTTTCGAAGTTTGTTAACCAAGTGTTCAATGGATGATTTAGATTTTGCATAAGACTCATCTAATTTCAAATGGCACAGAAATTTATGTAGGGGTAATAAGATGGGTAATAACATGATTACAATAATTTTGGTATAAATGTTGATATCATGTGAGAAAAAAAGTGCTTGAAAATCTGATTTCATGAAAGCTTTAAAAAAAACTTTGATCAACATCAATTTTTATTACTCCAAATGAACAAACCAATGTTCTTACACCCTAAGCACTCTTAATTATGACATTATTAATCCCATTTCCTGTATCTTGGACAAGTGGTAAGTATTAGAAATGGTGAACATATAAGAACATAAGTTTACATACCTTATTAATATTAAGCTACAGGTCTATTTGTAAACTTGTGCATGTGTCAGTCACGTTGAAAAAATTGATGTTGCTATCCAAGAACTCATCCATTCTGTGGAGTAAGCTCCGAAATAAAGAGTTCCATTCCCCTTTGGAAGATGGATGTGATATCCATCATACTTGGGAACATATATGATTGAACAGACAGACACCAAAGCCCACAACAATACTCTCTGCCATTCAAAATGGCCGAGGGTAAAGTCAACAATGAGGCAGAACAATAAATTAGTTAGGAGAATAATTGACTATCCAGCATTTACAACAATGCTGAAAACTGCAATCTCAAAGATAGTGAATGAAATCTCTTTCAAAAAGAAAAGAAATAAAATTCTCATATCAAAAATGTTATTTTTTTTACCCACCTTAAAGATTTTTTCATATATTCTTGTGAAACCCTACCAATTGTTTTTTTATTTGTTTTTGTTTTTACTTTATTAAATGACAGATGTAGGATATATTTACATATTTTGAATGATAACCTAATATTGTTATTTCTTCCCTCAAATTTTATCACAGGTTTGGGAAGAATATTTGTTGGATAAATAAAACTACTTATTTCACATTGACTCAAAGGTGACTTGTGATTCCTGGTTTTTTTTTTCCTGGTAATTTTTTTTCTGTAATGAGTCAAACAATATGAACTTACCGGTATATGTTTAAATTGTTACCCTTTTTGTGATAAAATGTCACTATTTCTTTGGAGGAAAACAAAAAAAAATGTCAATTAGATCCTTAATTTTAGTATGCATTCACTTGCATGCAGGTGAACTGGATCAATAGAATGTTGCAACGATTTAAGCTATGAGAAAAGCAAAGTTCAGATGTTTCAGAGTGAGAATTGAAACTTTACCCTGAATAAACATTGTGGACATTGCACATAAAAAAAATAAAGGTTCTCGCAAAATTTGATCAATTTTTTTTTGATTTTGCAAGGAAAATTACAGAGTTGCATAAACCCTGTTTCAGCATTCACTATAGGCACATAGCACAACTGTTAAGTTAATAAACATCTCATTTGATTGAGAGTCATTGAGAAACAATATCAAACTTTTCTGTACCATTTTTGGCTTTGACTGCAAGCTGCACATTATCTGTTGGAATTTGCTGAGATGAGGGTTGCTCCGGTATCTGCCCCGGCGTTGCTGCGTTTGTTATGAAACTTGATGGGTCTAATATAGTTGTGCTCCCAAGACTACTTTCTTCATTTGTCAAAGTCGGTGCCATCTGAATGGCGTATAGCTGGCCGTTTTTGACTAGAAGTTGCTGTTGGCCGTTGTTTATCATGTTCGTAAGCAACGTTGTTGCCTGCATGGTGGGGATAATCTGACTTAGCTGCTGAGGTTTTGTCTGACATGTCACATTTTCAGAGGATGTGATAGGTATTGGTGTCAAAACAGAGAAAGGTTCAAGTGACGCGTCCCCTGGCACGGACAGGGTGACCTGATTGGCCATGGGGTCAACCTGAGATTGACCAATCAAATTCAAGTTTGATGCTATCTGGACAGTTGGTGCATTAATATTTGCTGCATTGTCCAGTGCCAAAATACCAGAATCAGCAGGCATGCTCAGCAAATTTTCCCCAGCAGCCCCATCTGGTGGCTGTATGACCACAAATGTTTGCTTCTGTGATGCTGCCACCTGTTGGTCAACATTGACCTCAGGTTGTTGTAGCGCCACCTGGTCATCTAAAGTGATGGCCTGACCCTGTGATAGGAGTTCTAGTGTTTCTTGGGATATAGAGGTGAGGCTGGAGCTGTTCATGTCTGTGGGAGCGATGATAATCCTCTGAACATTCCCCAGATTACCTTCATCTGTGATCACAGGTTGGATAATCTCCTGTATGAGGCCAGCCTCTGAAACTAAATACACACTTCACATTCAAACCATGATTTCTCCCACATTATAATCAGATAAAATATGAAAATACATAATCATGTTAATACAGTACTAAGCTCTTTACATAAAAATTAGTCACTTGCAGTTTGTTTTCAAAATAATTATATTCCTTAATATGTATAAACAATGTATTTATTCATGCAGATTATCCAATACTAGACTTTCCGTAGTTGTCCCAAATGACCTGTTGCCAGTTAATTTGAGCATTTTTTTCGTCAGTTGTTTTAATGATTTGTCTCTGTTATTTATTCTAAGAGATGCCATACTTAAATGTAGACAAGTGGTGATCGCCGCTTCCCGTCATTGTTACTATGGGCAATTCTAAAATTGTCTGTTAGCTTCTTTCTCAAATAATAGGCTTTTACCCAGTGAAAGTAGCACTGCCAGCAGTGGGAGTTGAACCCACCACCTCCTGTTCTCCACTAATCTCACCAAGTTAGGCAAAGATCCATTGCTCTACCAACTGTGCTAGTGAGGCTGGCCTTTGCTTTATCTGCTATATATAAGAATATGACTAGCGCGAAACATAACATGCAATATTAAAGTAACTGACCTGCCGGTGCTGTCTGGACTGGTACAGATATGCTTCCATCACAGACTGGTACCAGCTCTATCCCCGGTGTCTGGTACATGGGCGTCAACATCGGCTGCACACCGCTACCCGCATCACTCTGCCAAATAAAGTCCATCCCCATTAAACCATTATCTATAAACCATTATGTGTCAACCATTCTAAAGACAATGTATCATAGAATATTACAAAAAAAAGATTCAGGCATTAAAAGCTTAGGTTAAGCAGAGATAAACATTTGCTGTGTGTTCTTTTGCAAGAAACTCTGTAAATGATGAAATACATCCCAATCTTTTATATCTCATCAAATCTTTCTGTCTGTCATAATTCTTTTAAGGATTTTCTTAACATTGACATTTGTATATAGCAAAATGTCGCCTTCTTGCTTTGGTCTTAATCTTTTGATACCCGTTATTCGAACTTTCCTCAGGAAGAACACTAAACTGTTCGTCAAACAGGACATAATTTTATGATATTCTAAGATTTTTTTTTTGAAAACAAGAAAACTTTTAAAATTTAAATATAGAACTAACCGGTACAGTATGAGTGGTGTCAACGAGACTAGCGCCAGACACTGCCGATAAGCCTGCAGACGTAGGAGTCACGCTTAGTGAACTAGAACCACCTAACCCAAGACTCTGCAACCACACCCATACATATCTTAATCATTTCATCTCTACCTCCTTCCACTTTTCCTCAAGATACCCTAAACTTTTTTTAGCTTAATTTTAACACAACAAATGTGATCTCAAGACTTGGCAATGCTGCTAAAATCTATTTAAGTTTTAAGTTATTATCGTTATAGTGCTATAAGACATGCATATTAAAGAGAAAATTGAGGAGCTTCGTGTTTCCATGTGTGCTATCAGTATTTGGATGTAAAAAATGATCTGTCATCTTTGTTTGGTTTTCTTCCGAAAATGGTCAAAGTGACATTTTTTAAATAAAGCCTGTTGTACTTTTTACAGATCAGGCATAAAGAATAAACAAAAGCAAAAACTGATAATTTCGGACATCATAAGATATCAGTCACATCCATGGAAACAAAAGCTTAGCACATGCATACATTTTCTGAGTGTATTCCTTACCAGTTTATCATGTCTCTTTCCATGGGATTTGAGGCTATATTGAGTGGAAAACGCCTTGGTGCAACCTCCCTGATTACAAGCATATGGACGCTCTCCTGTAAAACAGCACCACTTGAAAAACTTTGGCAGACACTCCATCATGAATGATTATAAAAAATAAACTTTCTATTGTCGGTTATATGTGTTAGGACTTGCAATTTAACTCCCTACTCCGTGTTTATTGTCATTGATGCGTAGTAGTTTAGGTTGAAAAGGGCTATGGTGTGACTGGGCATGAACTTATTGTTATCTCCCACCACAGGACTTAAATGTGACTGCAGACCTTTAATATGACCATGGGCCTTTAATGTGACCACAGGCCTTTAATATCACCACCGGCCTTTAATATCACCACAGGCCTTTAATGTGACCACAGGCCTTTAAAACATGACCACAGGCCTTTAAAACTTGACTGCAGGCCTTTATTCTGAGCACAGGCCTTTATTTTGATCGCAGGCCTTTAATGTGACCACAGGCCTTTAAAACGTGACTGCAGGCCTTTAATGTGACTGCAAGCCTTTAATGTGACCAAATAGGGGTCTTAGCCTAGTCAACCCAAATCACACTTAGGGTGGGGTATGAGCCATTGAGAGAATGCCTATGATTAGTCTGAATGTTTCCAAGTCTTTTCATTGGTGTTGAGCTCTGACCAACCAATCTGGTGTGAGTGAGTAGGCAGTGCGAGTGCACTGTTTTGCCTGAGTGTGGCTAAACTAATCAATCAGTCTGAGGCACAAAGGTGTGCAAAATAACCAATCAATGAGAACAATCTGCCTGGACTGAGGCAGATATGTGTGGTATGCAGTGCCCCAATCTGGTCTCTTTTCCTCTTACGAGGAGGATTGAGACAGAATCCAGTCTTGGTCTGAACCTTACTGGGGTTGTGCTACTGATATGTGAGACAGACAGAAACATAATTTACCACCAAACAGGAAAACGTTGGAATCCAAACTAAAATAGATATGATAATTTGAATATGAATGATTGTGGTAACTTTTTGGTCAGTCATTTAAATGTCACTGCTCTTAAAATATGAGATGCTGATAAATAACCAAAAAATGTCACTAAAATTGGTGCTGTGCTTTTTTGTATTAATTTCTAAATTTATAAGAGTATCACTTTATTTGCACTTAACTGACCAAAAAAATAATTCTAAATTATCTAAAATGTTACTGAAAACACATTTTGATTATAGCATTTTACCATCGGATCATGCTATAAAAATCAAATATATCTTCTTCATCCCATACCATATATTGTTATCATGATGTAAATTGTTACTTATCTAAGAGTACCTTTCCCTATATTATAATTAAGACTTGTTCTGTAATCCTTACATATAACTTAGCTTTAATGTATTTACACAGTTTTCTCACCTGGGTGCATTTCTACTTGAAACAAGAATTTTTAGTTATGAGATTTGCATGGTCTATATATGACGCTTTTATTCGTAAATCTGTATTACCCTACATTATGAGCACATGTAAATCTGGTTGCATGAATGGAGTTTTAAAGATATTAAAGCATTAATCCTGTAATTTGGTGTATCCACATATGAACATCATGACAAATTGACGTTTTACACAAATTTATAAATAAGTTACTGTAAGACATAGAAGTTGCACTCCTAGCAGAGGTCTGTCTCAGCCATCAGCTGCACGTGATGGGTAAACGGGTAGCGTGAACTTTGACCTCATTTGAGACTCAAAGTAGTGTAGCACTGTTTGACATTATTCTGGCACTATTCAAAGGACAATACATTTCATGACATCATAAGTATATTGCTATACTCTTATGACATCATTTTACCCTTGAGTGCCTCTATGATCACACTCCACATAAAAATGAAGCCAAGAAAGAAGTGTGCTTTCAAAAGGGGGCTATAAAATAGGGTCTTATTCAAATAGATTTCACAGACACTGATGGGGATGCATCAATCAAAAAGTTAATAGATGTGAAAGACAAATATATTTATCACCAATATGTAAATTTTTTTTTTTTGGCTAAATCAGTGCTTAATTTCTTTAAGATTACCAAAACAAAAGATTAGTGAAAAAGGCGACAAAAGATTAGATCACCTACCTGTATGAGTTCTGATGTGAGTTTTCAAGTGATGACTAGCTGCGAAGGCTTTGCTGCAAGCATCTTCTGGACACCTGTGAAATGAACCCAATATCACCAGAAATCTTATGAAATGAACCAAATATTACCAGAAATCTTATGAAATGAACCTAATATTACCAGAAATCTTATGAAATGAACCAAATATTACCAGAAATCTTAAGAAATGAACCTAATATTACCAGAAATCTTATGAAATGAACCAAATATTACCAGAAATCTTGTGAAATGAACCCAATATTACCAGAAATCGTGTAAAATGAACCCAATATTACATAAATCTTGTATAATAAACCCAATATTACAAGAAATCTTGTGAAATGAACTCAATATTACCAGAAATCTTGTATATAGTAAACTCAATATTACAAGAAATGCATTTTTTTGCAAAAATGGCATTAATAGATTTAAGATCTTGGAACTTTCCATGTCAAAACAAATGGTAATATATGATCTGAGAATCTCCACAGTAATACTCCCTTTGAATTCTGGAGATTATTAAATAGTGATATATCAAAGTCAATTCAAATGACTCCCATCTTACAATGATATTATATTGAATCTCTTCATTTGTGGACACATTGGTTCAATTTTTTCATTGAGCCATCCTAATGTTTACACTTTAAACAATTTCATGACTATGGAAAATCATTCTTTTCTAACTTTGAGATTCAATACAAACACTGACTAAATAATCTTTCAGATTTTATTAAAGTAACACATATTGGAAAAGGAAAAGGAAAAGAAAAGGTCATAAATGTTGATTATTTTGATAGAAACATTGTTTTTGTCTCCAAAAAAATAAATAAATAAAAAACAAACAAAAAAAGCACTACTTACCTCATAATCACAATTACATCTACCACTTTTAATCACTTTGGAAGTATTTATATATTTTAAAAATCACATCTACAGAAATAGTGGTAGGGGGCTTACTTGAAAGGTCTCTCTCCAGTGTGAGTCCTGATGTGCTTTCTAAGGTCACTCAGTGTTGTAAAGAATTTGGTGCAACCATTCTCATCACAGTTAAATGTTTTACCAGTGTGCAGTCTTTGGTGTGCTTTTAATCTTAAAATTAGAAACGTTAAATTAATTGTTGTGAACATTTCAAATATTCCTTCTTGGCTAAGACTTCATAATCTTTATTGATTAACTATTAGGAAAGAAAATCACTCTTGTCTTTCAATTTTAACATAGATCTTTAATAAAGAGGGAAGACAAAGAATGGAGCATTTATATGCGTCCTCCTGTGCATATTAATGCAGCTGACTCGTCTAACCTAGATGATTATCTTCAGTAGTTTTTAATCCAATGCACATCATTTTGCCATGCTTATAGACTATTCTTTTTTTCTCTCCCACCTCAACTTTTCAGAATAAAGTATTTATCAAAGATCGAGATATAGCGGCCCTATAGATATCAGTACCAATCCTAATCTTAGTACTCTTTGTGTTAATTTTAAGTCATTAGATTGTGTAATTGTGCTGTCTAATTTCAGTCCCAAATTTGAAATATAAAAATTTACAAATGCAAATGTTCTTGTATACTTATATTCATGTATACTTTTAATATGTTCTTTGTGTAAATAAATTTTGACCCTTTTTTTTAAGGACAATATTAAATACCGTATTTACTCGTGTATAAGTCGAGGTTTTTTTCCAAAAAATCTTAGTTAATGTTTAGGGGGTCGTCTTATACACGAGAGCAACCTGTGGACGAGGATTTACGCCAAAAAATTACGGCACTATGAGTTTTCATTTCGAACATTCTTATTTTCGAAATAATGAATATCGGACATAGCGGGTCGGTTTAATAGTCTTATACTCGAGTAATTACGGTAAAACGTAAATACGATCTTCATATTTTCGAAATAATGAATATCAGTCGCAGCAGATTGATTTTAATTGCGTTTTAAATGATAAAGAAAGGTATTTACCCAATATTATTGGTCTATTATTCGAAACGCTTTGTTTTGACTTTGTTCTCACTGATTCCAATTATCAGCGTTCACAGTTTTGCAATACGTCTTTGTTTCCACTGCTTTGAGTCGTGTCTTCCCTTTTGGCAGAAATGCTTTCACACGTGGATTGATTTTAATTGCGTTTTAAATGATAAATAAAGGTATATACATAATATTATCACAAATTACGCTTTGCAGGTCGAGAACAGAACAAAGCCATCCATTATTGCGCAATATATTAATATTTCAATGCGAGTTAACAATCGTTTTCACGCTAAAAACAAGAGCCTCTTCCCGTCACTTCCGCCTTTCAAAATTGCGACCACGTGTTGCGTTGAGTTGTGTCTTCCCTTCTTGACAGATTGATTGCGTTTTAAATGATAAATAAAGGTATTTACCCAATATATTATCACAAATTGTTCGAGAACAGAACAAAACCATCAATCCATTTAAAACGCAATTAAAATCGATCTACGTGTGAAAGCATTTCTGTCAACAAGGGAAGACACGACTCAAAGCAGTGGAAACAATGACGAGATGCAAAACTGTGAACGCTGATAATTGAAATCAGTGAAAACAAAGTCAAAACAAAGCATTTCGAAATAATATGTTTTAAATGATATATAAAGGTATTTACCCAATATTATCACAAATTATTTTTCGCAAGAATTTCTCCACGATGTAGAACGTAATACGATGTACGTGACGTCCTTGATCTTAGCGTCAAAACTAACACGTGGTAGAATATTTCTTTGTGTATTATAAAGCCAAAGATATTCATTATATCGCTTTTAATTATTATCGTTTATAGCACTCGATCGGCTGTAAATCATCGTGATAATATTGGGTAAATACCTTTATATATCATTTAAGACGCAATTAAAATCGATCCACGTGTGAAGGCATTTCTGTCAAAAAGGGAAGACACGACTCAACGCAACACGTGGTCGCAATTTTGAAAGGCGGAAGTGACGAGAAGAGGCTCTTGTTTTTAGCACGAAAACGAAATTGTATTGTAAGCAAAATAATTATTATTTAAATATATCGCACAATTCAATTCTGCCTTTGATGTGGTGTGAAAATTAGTAAATTTTCACTGATACCAATTATCAGTGTTCACAGTTTGTTTCCACTGCTTTGAGTCGTGTCTTCCCTTTCACACGTGGATCGATTTTAATTGCGTTTCAAATGATAAATAATGAAAACGCTTTGTTCTGAGGCTAAGATCAATGATGGTGAGAAATTCTCAACGTAATTGTGATAATATTAAGTACATACCTTTATTTATCATTTTAAACGCAATTAAAATCGATCAGCTACGGATATGAAAGTTCAATTTGACATGTTGGCCGCTCCACTTTTGTCTCGTGGGCACCCAGACGCTAAGATAAAGGACGTCACGTACATCGTATTACGTTTTGTGATAATATTGGGTAAATACCTTTATTTATCATTTAAAACGCAATCAAAATCGATCCACTACGTCTGATATCCGTTATATCGAAAATACGAACATCGTATTTACGTTTTACCGTATATACTCGTGTATAAGACGGCTAATATCTTATATCGTAAGCATATTTACGTTTCACTTTTAAAATGACCGCCAAGCTTCAGCTGAAGCTTGAATGGTAGCAGAGCCGATATCTCAAGAAAAACCAACTCGTCTTATATTCGGAAATTGTTTTTTTTCAAGTAAAATAACCTCAATTTTGGGGGGTCGTCTTATACACGAGTCGACTTATACACAAGTAAATACGGTAGTTTTCAAGACTGCAATACTGTATCTTTTTCCTTATTATTTGTGCAATTGAAGCTTATACATTCTAAAGTATAAATACGACCAAAAAACCATCCTATATCTTCAAATTGTTTTCATTTTATTTCCAAAATAAGAAATAATTAGAAGACCCATTTATTTTTTTAAAAGTATTTCCTCTTATTTGTAATAAATATAATTTTCAATGCTAGAAGAGCTTAACCAGCATAAAATCTATCAGCTGTACTCTTATCCAGATCATTTATAACATACCTGTACAAAGTATTAAATTTTTTCTCGCAGCCTTGTGCATCACACTCAAAGGGTTTTTCCTGAGTGTGCACCCTCACATGGATCTTAAGACTGTATGATGTCAGGAACATCTTCCCACACCCTGGCTGGTTACATGAGAATGTGTACTCCCCTGAAAACAAATATTTCATGCCTATTAATGCTGACTGAACTTCCAGGAATATTTTACATTTTCTGAGTAGTTAGAGGATGAGAAGAATTTATTCACTGTTTAACACAATTTGGAAAAATGAAAAAATAAAATAAAACAATCATCCAAAGTTCAGGTTTTTGGGCACAACATTTCATCATTATTAGGTGGTGAAACCAGCTCTTTTTTTAAGCAGCCACGTTTTTCACAACAGGTCAAAGAGACAGAAAAACTGTCATGTTTTAGAGCCATATATCTCTAAAACAACAGGTACTAAATTAAGGTAAATCCTTTTGTTTTATTACAAAAAAAAGATAAACCTTACAGGTAGTTTTGCTCTTAATGCCTATTATGATTATTTGTGAAGCATAAAGGTGTGCCAGTATTGCAATAACACTGGGACAGTACTTGCCTTTGTGAGTTTTGAGATGGGTTTTCAGATTTCCTGCCGTACTGTATGTTCTAGGGCAGCCTTCAAATTCACATCTGAACCTAAAATATATTAAAATCAATCATTAAAGAAGGTCTTAAATGTCCAAGAGTTGGATTTCTTTCCAAATTCTTTGATATATGAAACCAAGGCGATTTGTGATAATTAACCCAAAATATCTTTAAGATTCACTTTCAAATATGAACTTATGCCCAAAAAATACATAAACAAAAATTATGATAGTTTCGGCTGATTTGCCATTTCTACCCTCGGCCTATTATTTTGATATTGCTATTCATCTCATCTCAGACAAAAACATTTCACAAATCACAATAATTCAACAAGACTGACCTTTTGATTTCCTTCAGATTAGTATGTGGATTTTTGCTTTCAAATACGAGTGTTGCGTGGGAGGGGTTGGCTGGCATAGGACTGTCTCCAGGGTCTATCTGCATCAATATCTGGTCCTCTGATATCGTATGCCTCATGTACCTGAAACAAAATGGAAATCATATACACTTTCTACATCTATGGTATTCTGATATTGTATGCCTCATGTACCTGAAACAAAACAAAACAGAAATCATATACACTTTCTACATCTATGGTATTTTTAAGCATCCAAAACTGCTTTACTTTCTTTACATGTGTTTAATCATGTACACTTTCTACATCAATGATATCTTTATAAATCCAAAACTGTTTTGCTTTTTTTATGTGTTTAATCAGTTGGAGTCAAGCATTGGTTCAGTTACACCAAACTCAACCTGAGGTGATACAAGCCCATGACATGATAATCCTGTAAAGCTCTGCATGACCAAATATTGCATCCAATTGAAGGATTAAATAATAAAATTGCCATGCATAACCATATTTGTTTGTGTCTGTGCATGACCAAATGGATGTTTGGCTCCAACTGTTAACAGCATTTCAGAGATATGTTTATGCCTGAATATTTATTATCTGGGATATTTTACAGCCAGCTTCACCAGTTACAAACAATCTGATGGCCTTGGCCTGGTTGATCACAGATTGGTTGGTATAAAAATGTCATTCCCACATTTGATGCCTCTAATATTGAGATGTTGCCATGCAGATCATTTTTATGGTCACAAAAATAATGAGTTGTACATTTTTTCAATGATAAAATGACCTAATCACAAAAAATAGATGTTACACATTGCTGCCGTGATTTAAGAATACAAATTGATATCTTAATGCAAGCTTGATCTCACCTGGCCAAAAATGTTGGGTTGGTTGGTAGACTTTTATTTTATTTTATTTTGGGGGGTTTTATTCTCACATTATCAATTTCACAGTTACTCTGTAATAATCTCAATTATGATGAGAATTGATGACTGATGTTATCGAGTTATTGTCTTATCATAAATCTGAAAATGCTCTTTTTTGTTTGCCATTACCCCATAAATAAATATTGTTCAGGAGTCCAGGGAAGCGATCATTTAATGTGTGCTGACAATACAACGCTATTATGGATCTCAGAGGTGCTGGAGAGAATTTTTTGATGGAGGGCATTAATGAGGTAAGCAACAACACACTCCATATTTTTCCTGTTGAAATATTATGTCATGCAAGAATGAATTGTACATTTTTTCATAGATAAAATGACCTAATCACGCACAAATGCACCCTTATATATTGCTGCAGAGGCAAACCAGGCATGGCTTTCAAATACTATTGTAAATGTGTACCCTAAAGATTACAATCAATGTAATTGGCATAATACTCAATTAATTTCTGTCTACAATAACAGTATTCATAAAAAAATTCATAGAAAACAAAGGATTAATACATGTATAAACTACTAAATTAAATAAATGAATTGTTTGTTTGTTTGGGGTTTTACATCACTTTCAACATTATTTCAGTCATGAATCAACCATGATTATGAATTAATGCATTTGTTTTTAATGATAGGTATTAAGGGGGAATACAACTCTTTATGAAGAGTTGTTTTTTTTCAAATTACCTGCTTCCTTCGTAGTCTGTTGTTGTTGTTGTTAAAGGTTTTTAAAGGTATTAAGGATTGATTAAACCTGTAAATGTGTGTATAAAGAGCATATCTACGTGTCAATATCATGACCAAGTTTAACATTAAGTAGTAAGATGTGTTGCAAAAAGACATAGAAGTTGCACTCTTAGCAGAGGTCTGTCTCAGCCATTGGCTGCATGTGACAGGTACACACGGGAAGCATGAACTTTTTTCAACCTCAATTGAGGCTCAAAGTAGTGTAGCTTTGTTTGGCGTCATTCTGGCACTGTTCAAAGGACAATACCTTTCATGATGTCATAAGTATATTGCCATATTCTGATGGTGTCATTTTACCCTTCAGTGCCTCTATGATAACACTCCACAAAAATATGATACCACGAAAGGAGTGTGCTGTCATGAGGGGGTTCTGAATTAAGGTCTTGTTCAAATAGATTGAACACACACTCGTGGGATGTATAAATAGACAAGAAAGTCAAATAAAATTGTCACCTATATGTAAATTTTAAACTTTGTTTTGCAAAACACAAGGGAGAACAGGCAGACTATATATTTTGTTGCTGACCATTGCTCAGACACTACAAAGTATGACATCACTATTTCATGGCCAATGTATTATTGTGAAATCAATGTTCTCTCGAATACATGAAATACTGCATAGATATAAAAACTAAAGCAAGATAATCAAATTGTATATTTCCATTCAGAAGAGATAAAGTAAAGGTTTCACTGATAGAAATCTAGTTTAGTATTTTTGCATGTCTAAATTATTAGCACTAGCATGCTGCTGTATCTCATCATTGCTTTATAATGCAAAACTTATCTTTTTAGAAAAAAAGGTAAAACGTCACTTTTCTCAAGATTTCCCACAATTTTCATGACAAAAGGAAGAACATTTGAAAGTTTGACTGACAAATTTTAGGAGCAGAAATATCGCTCTTTTCAGTTTAACCCCTAAGGGACTAGGCTATCTTAATTTTGTTGATTGGCAGGACTAACCAATTCTTTTCTGGACTAGTGTATCTACATATTAAATTAATAAAATTTATAACCATGGTAATTCAATATGCTTAATAAAGTGCTGGGGTCAAAAGTTCATGATTAAGGCAGTCTGACATCATTATCATGATTACATTGTAAGAAGTTGCAGCCCTTCAGAATGTTACAAATGACGTCATCAAGTCAGAACAATGGGGACGTCAACGTCCTTCCCGTTCTTTGCCGGTGGTGGACATTGCCGTCCTTCCCGTCCGTTAGTGGTTAAAGGAATTTTGATGAATGGTCATTATTATCAAATATAACTTTCTTCAGAGTCAAGTCAAAAATTACAAATGGTACATTTTTTTCAATTATTTTATTCATGAAAACATAATTTACTTGAGTTATAAGACCTTTTTCAAAATTCTGTTCTAGCCAAAGATAAATGTAGTAGTTATACAGACTGCAGTTATTCTAAAAAATGTCATCCAAAATAACTCTATCCTTTCTTTATATATGTTTCCAAAGAACACATCTTTTTCCAAAATAACTCTATCCTTTCTTTATATGTTACCGAAGAACACATCTTTTTCCAGTTTCCAATTCGACTTTAACTGCTACCTTTCCTAACGAACCTTTTTATACTGTGTGGGTCCATACAGGGACTGGAAAAGCCTTCAGAATTGTACCAGTTTTTAATCTAAAATTGTTTTGACTGAGCTTCATGTCAGGACACTTACAGCATAAAAAGGTTCACACGGGATGGTAAGTTGGTAACAGTCAATAAAATGTTGACAGCAAAGCAATAAACGGACTATCCGTGTTACAAAACAAGAAAAAGTGGTGCTCCACATGTAACACGGATGCGAAAAAAATTAACAAACAAAACAAAAATTACAACAAACAAAACAAAAATTACACCAAACAAAACAAAAAATTAAATAAACAACAAAAATACATTTAAACACAAACAATCATTGTAAACTGATGGGGTAGTTGAAATTATTTTTATTCATCTTTTAAAAACATTTAATTTGGTATATGAACGATCTTTTCAGCACAACTTTCTGCAAAGATATACCTTTTTAGGCTCAATTACGTAACTTGCTGTATTATCGCTCAGGCGCTATCGCAAATCATCGGAGATCAGACGGTCGCATGTCATTTCTGTTCTAATTGTCCGATTTACACCAAATTTTAACTAAACTTACTGAAAATTCCTTGTTCTAGCGATTGGGAAGCATTTTAAAGAGATAATTTAAAGCAGCGATGGGCGAACACGATGACATCGTTTTGAACGTTCTGCTTTGTTTACATGACGCACTTCTTTTCTTTTGTTCACCTAATTTAGATATGTATTCATTCGCCGGACGCATGCGCGAATTGGAATCTTTCGCAAGCAGACGACGAACACTCCACAGTGCCTATCGGCAATCATTGTCAAAAAAGGAACCATCCGTGTTAAAAAAAATCAATCCCTTAGCCTTTTATTTGATCAATCTCTTTGGCAGGAAAAATGAACTTTGAAGACATAATCAACTAGCTGATCAAGATATCAAGATTCAAGTAAAATGCTTATCCATGTGTCAAGTCAAGTGAGGTCATGACATCAATGTCATCATTATCTAATGCCAGTTTGCAAACATATCTACTGTAACAAAGATCTATATGATATAATCATTAAATAATCAGCCTTCATTTTAATCATTTACCCTTCTTTTGGTGATCTTTTTGATATCCCGAGGTCGTCTTCGTCTGACTGATGTCCTTTTTCCAATTCTGAAGTTTGGTCTTCTGACAGGGTCTCCTGTCCGATACCTGTTTGCGACGCATTTGAACAGCTTTGCTGGTCAAATTCAATGTAAACAGGTGTAATATATGATCCATCTGTTAACCCTTCCTCTTCCATGTCTTTAAGGTCGTCAAATGTGACGAAAAATTGATTATCTGAATCATGACTTTGGTTCGGTTCTTCCACACTTTCAGCCATGTTGATATTTTGCACCCCACACGCGCGAAGCTTCGGCGAAGTTCGGTCGTCTCCGACACGGAAACGGAAGTCAGTACTTTGCAGGCTGGGATCGGTCTTTTCAGAGACCATCCAAGATGGTGGGTAGTGGTTTTCTAAACATTGAATAAAATCTAAGCTAATCTTATTGCTTATATTCAATATATGGTTACAATTAACATCAGAAGTAAATCCCAAATAATTTGTCTTCAAGACAAACTGTTTATTGTATTTACGAAAGTGATGTACATACTGAAATGAGACACTGAAAGTCTGAACGTATCGATCATCAAGGTCTAAACATGTGTATTGGAGAAGTGTTTTGCTTCAAACAGTCGTACATTTGAGGATATTTACGATTAACGGTACTATAATGTGACAATATACTGAGCTGGATACTGTCCGAAAGATGTCGGCGCTCAGATAGACTGGTTTGAGCCATGTTTACTCTATGTTATACTTTGAAAATTTCATGGTGATCACATGCATGTCAATCTAAATTATTCTATGTTCTGATTCGGGAATTGACACTAACATTTATTCAGGCCTATTCATACTTGCTACAACTTTCCCGCTATCCAGGCAAATTCTGTACTTGGCCGGCGGAGTTCTCTGTAGCTAGATAAATGGAGCATAATCAAGCTAATGTGACTTGTGTCACATTGGTTCAAGTTGCTATCAACACGTTTAACCTTTTTTGCATTAGTACCATGCATTTATTTTTTATATCTGTTGATTCATATACCATCAAAGTAATACTGCTTTATGAAATTAACAAAAAAAAAATGATACTTCAGATTTGTTGGTCATGTTCAGCATGGTTGTAATCATATGATTGTATTTTCATTTCGGTTGATGCCTATTTTTCTTTCTTGCAATTGCTAACCCCTGACAATTTTAGGTGCATTTCAAGTTTTAGTTCTAATATTTGTTATGTCCGGAATTCATAAAATGCTCGGAAGTTAATTTATTGTGAAGATCAGATGGATTCTTTTGATTAAAAACTTAAAAATGAAATGAGCAGACAGTTCAGAATGAACGCTAAATTATAAAAATATTATAACTGGCATGCTATTGAGACAGACGTTCAGTGTGACTACGGCTCTGGATGACTTGGCTTTGCCACAGTAGCAAAATTAATATGCTTTGTTATCAAGCGAGAGTGGTTTATCCATACCACTCTTGTCCAGGCTAGAAGCAACACTCATTTTAATGTAAGTGATAAAAACTTCATCGCAATTCCATCCTACATCAATTTGACCAAGAATTTTGTATGGTTTTCAGCGTGGGCCGAAGAAGCATTTGAAGCGTCTCCATGCACCTAAGCATTGGATGCTGGACAAGCTGGGAGGCAACTTTGTGAGTATAAACCTTGAATAAATCTTCTAAGAAAATATCTATTTGTTTAAAATGTTGTCCTTTAAAAATAGAACAGAGGATTGAAAATGTGATGATGTCAATCTTTCGGGGCAGACTTCCATGAAGACATAACCCAACATCTCCTGAACATTTCCAAATATATATTTCAGTTTATGTGCAAGTGTTGTTATATTTTTGACGCTGATGTGATTTTATGCTTCGTGTAGGCCCCCAGACCCAGCACCGGTCCCCACAAGCTTCGTGAAAGCTTGCCCCTCATGATCTTCCTGAGGAACAGGCTGAAGTATGCTCTCACCTACACAGAGTGCAAGAAGATCCTCAACCAGCGCCTCATTAAGGTTGACGGCAAGGTCAGAACTGACAACACATACCCTGCTGGATTCATGGGTGAGTATCCGTTTAAACAACAATATCATCTGAAAATGAAGTGACAAAAACAAAACTTTCATGATAACGAAAGTTTATTCTCTTTGTTGGCACTTTCGAAGCTGGACTGTTTGTCTTACAAGAATCAGTTTGGTCAAAATGAAGCCAAGATAAAATTTGTTTCTAACGGTCGTTGCTCGGACACTTTGCCTTGCCAACATTACCAAAGGAACTCACAAATTCATTTAAAACCATTAAGATTTCTGCACTCCCATTGGAGAAAAAACAATTTTATTGTGAATGAATTTTGTTAAACCTCTTGAATATTTAGTTCCTCCATCGACAAATTTTTAGAGTGGTTTTTGGCAATGGAAAATGAAGTCCTGCAATTTTGATCCACGTTTCATTGGGTCACAATATTACAAGGATAATAATATTTATGCAATACATGCTTTCTTCTGTTAATTTCTGATCTGGTCACCAAGAACGTTTCGTAACATTCTGTATATCAGTTGATTTACACTATACTTATAAAAGCTTATAAGAAGGTATGATAACATTGTTTCACATTTGGGTTTTCTTCTGACTATATCTCAAAGCCTTAACAAGTCTATGCGCCAATATTCAGGTGATTGTTCTCTTCAACATATTAACAGGGAAAATTTCTTTCAGAATTTTATTATCGTATACTTTTCAAAATCATTTTTATTTTTTTTTTACATGTATAAGGATGTGTGAAATTCTTGAACATTGAAATGGCTTTATCGAAGCCAAACAGATCGTTTATAATCGGTCAGTTTGGTCAATATTGAGCCAAGAGAAATGGTTTCTCACGGTCGTTGCTCGGACACTGTACCTTGACAACATTACCAAAGCAACCAACATACAAACAACCTTTCTCATCGGCGAAATTGTTCTCAACTAATACTACCAATAATTTTCCGTTCATCTGAACTAAAATTAGATATTCACAGCTTTATTTTCTTGAATGTTTACTTCGGTAAAGGAGTTGAGGTATGAAAAATTATTTATTGTGATTACAAGAGAAGAAAAAGTTTGAGCAATCAGGGAGATATTGACAAATTTCTAAATGTTTGATCTTTCTGTTTTATAGATGTGATCACCATTGAGAAGACCGCAGAGAACTTCCGTCTCATCTATGATGTAAAAGGTCGCTTTGCTGTTCATCGCATCCAACCTGAGGAGGCCAAGGTATGTAGCCATCATTAGTTTTACATTAGATTTTAGATAAAAACAATGTTACTTTGTTTTGGCAACAGTGATAGAAACAAGCACTCGCCAACTAGCCAAGGCTAGTACTAAATCCATTTGGCTAGTACTAAATAAACATTTTTCTTGGTAAATTTAATCATTCACTCCCGAATCAATCACCAGTTGGCTAGTACTGCTGGAAATCTGTTTATATCACTGAGCAACATATTTGAAAAGTTAGGAACTGGAAATATTTCCCATTATTGAAAACTATAATAAATTGATATTTCCATGTCATATTGTCTTTCAAGTAATCAAGTACTATGATAATTTGATACAAAATTATCAGGATATAACAAATCATGAAGTCCTTAACATTTACAGAACCTTTGAGTGTGATGATGCTAATCTTTCGGGTCAGATGATTAATGACGACACCTTACCCAACATCTGCTGAACACACCTAGGTTAATCATCCTAAATACAATAGGAAAAATAATTGTCTGTTACCTACCAAAAAGTATGTTGAATATGCAAATTCAGATTTAGCTGGAAGGTGAATATTTGTGAGATTTGCTAACATTGTAATAAACATTCCTGTTTTTTTTTTTCTTTTCTTTTTTTTATAGTCATTTTAGCTTTATAAAGTTCTGCAACCTAGTTATGAGCTTTAAATTAACAATACTCAGGAAAATGCAGTTTAATGATTTCTAAAGCTATAAAAAATCTTTAATGAAGAACCCTGTGAACAACACATATTAATAAGCAAATTAATATGTGTTGTTCACAGGGTTCTTCATTAAAGATTTTTTCAGGAATGGAAATTCAATTATGACACGTGTATAAGTCTAAATATTAACCTTGGAATCATATAAAAGTGAATAGAAGTGTATCTGTATGTAGAACCTTTGAGTGTGATGATGTTAAATCTTTCGGGTCAGATGATTTATGAAGACACTTCACCCAACATCTTCTGAACACACATTGGTTAAGGCATCAACATTTCAATATTTTTAACATTGAAGTCTAAATGGCCAATGGATTTTAAGGGCAGTGACCAAAAACCTTGATGTCAAAGCCTGAAGAAGTATTTGCTTTTTCAGAATTGACTGATATTCTGATATATGAAATAAAACAAATTTTGATTCAAAAATATATTGCCAAATGGTTTTAGATATACCAAAACTAACAGTGGCACTTTCCTCAATGTAACCTGTAACATAAGTCATGGTCTGTAACTTTAACGACTAAACAACAATCCATAATTTTTTTTTTAACTTGCTCAAGATCTCGATATGTTTAACATTTTCAAAAGAAGGTATTCAAAGAGTAAAACACATAAGATGCCCTCGGAGACCGCTATATTTTTTATGGCTTTAAATCAGATCTGAAATATTTGAGTGTGATGATGTTAAATCTTTCGGGTCAGATGATTTATGAAGACACCGTACCCAACATCTACTGAGCATTCATTTATAGTCCTCGACCTGCGAATGGCATTGTATTTCAAGATCTCCAAATTGATATAGAATATTATATGTATAATTTCAGTACAAGCTGTGCAAAGTGAAGCGTGTGCAGACCGGACCCAAGGGAGTGCCCTTCCTCGTGACCCATGACGGCCGCACCATCCGCTACCCAGACCCCCTCTGCAAGGTCAACGACTCCGTACAGGTGGATTTGGCTACCGGCAAGATCAAGGACTTCATCAAGTTCGACTCGGGTGTGTGGAATGGATTGTTTTGGTTCAGAAGCCTGTGGCAATTGCCTTGGTTAATATGGCTCTTTCGAAGCTGAACTGATCGTATCCAAGGTCAGGTTGGTCAATAATGAGCCGAGAGAAACTGGTTTCTACGGTCGTTGCTTGGACACTGTGCCCGGTCAACATTACCAAAGGAGCTTACATTAGAATATAATCTGCCGCCCTCTTTATCTTGACGTTATACATTCATTATACATAGATTGATGTCCTGGTATAACCTTGGCCTAATTTTCCAAGTCTCGACCCAGTTTAAAAACGGGTCGCCCCAAAGGACTTGTGACAATTTTATTAGTAAAGAATGGTCATTATTTGAATGAGTGCTGTTCACAAGAAAATATCAGCATATGTATGTACCGTAGATAGTTCTATATTGTTGTTCTGATTGCAGGTAACCTATGCATGATCACTGGAGGTCGTAACTTGGGGCGTGTGGGTGTGGTCACACACAGAGAACGTCACCCCGGATCTTTTGATATTGTACATGTACGTGATGCTGTTGGACACACATTTGCTACCAGGTATGTTTCTAAATTCCTTTTACATTTGAATATGCTATTTATTTGAGGTTAATTATACAATCAAGTGAAAGTTAATCAATTTCTTAAATATACATACATGTGATGTGGTGATGCTAATCTTTCGGGTCAGAATATTATGAAGACACCTAACCCAACATCTTCTGAACATTACTCCAAAAAAAATATACAAATTATCAGATATTAAGATTTTAAGTGTATAGATTTAACTAAACTTTGGATTTTTTTGTTGTTTTAGGTTGAACAATATCTTCATTATCGGAAAAGGCAACAAACCATGGGTATCACTACCAAAAGGAAAGGGAGTCAAGCTGACCATTGCTGAGGAGAGAGACAGAAGATTCGCATCCAAACAGCAGTAAAAATGGGGAAAAGATAATTACATTATGGACTCAAATACTGAGAAAACATGGCCCACTTTTATGCTGCAAAATGTATAACTGTGAAATAAAAAAAAATATCAAAACAAATATGATCATTTGTTGTGAATGTTGAATTTTAGATTTCTTTGAAAGGACATTCAAGAACTGTGCAATTAAATAACAAGTTTTGAATGAAATACATTTCCTATGGAGAAATTCTGTTTGAAAATATTCATAACTTGTTGAAATGTACAATGTTGACAAATTAAAAATGTTACTTTTCTGCACATACTATAAAAAAAATTACTGCTCTCATATTGGGTTTTAGCAATACCTCATATTGGTTTTAGTGATGGGTAACACTCAAATTTGTTCTTACACAAAATAACCAGCAAGAAATTGGAAGATTATCATTTCCATTTGATTTACCACTTAAAATACAACACAAGTTAAAGGATAACAGTAAATATCCAATTAATAAAAACTTTAAATTCAAGAAAAAATTCTAGACTCTGCAAGTGGAGGACAATAAATAGTTTCATCCCAAAGTTTAGACCATTACCTAAAAATAGACATCCTTTACATCCTGGTAAAATTGAGAAGCAAATCGCATATATGTAAATTAAAAAAAACTATTTTGGGGGCTCACATCTGGTTTGCCATCAGGGCTGGATGATTGAGATTATTATCTGAATTATAACTTTGCCAGGAACCAAACATCTTAATGTGTGGTGTAAAGTGTTTCTGATAATTGTATAGCAACCTTTAGAAAATGTCAAATGCCACAAAAGTAATGTAGTAATCAGTGGTATCAACTATATTATGAGACATGAGTGTAGTCGTATTAATACTATATATATATTACACTGATATCTGACCTAACAACCCAACTCTTTTACTCAGTGCTGTATTTTGTTAAGTGCTTTCTGATCTAATTTATAAACACCCTAAAAAGATGAAGGTCCCTGCCCCACCCATGTCATTGACATAAATATAAATTCATATCAACAAAACATATTCCATTGGGTGCCTAGCATTGCTGGTCTTGAAATGTGTGTTGTTGACCATGATTTGTAAAGGTAGACCCCATTATTTAAGCAACAGCTTATTCCAGCATTCAGGTCACAGTGCACAAATAAGATCCGGGTCAAAATGTGATACGATTAACCTATATTACAGATGCGTGGGTGTCTGTCAGATGAGGGCTATTAAAACCAAACAAAGCATAAGACAGGAAATCTTTTGATAAATATTTAAAATATAACATGTAATGATGACAGAAAAATTCAAATGAAAGCTAATTAATATTTTAAAAAAAAATTTGGGGGCAGTTCCAAAATATTTGATATTCATGAAGTCTGCCTTAAAAAAACGCATTTGCACATAAGGTCTGGTTTGAGACCAACACAGCCGAAAATTTTCCAGGTGAATGTATATTTTCTTTGCCTTTAAATGAATATTACAGTATTTTTCTATTAGGAAAAAATAAGAAAGGATCAATTGAAACATTTTAACAATTTTTTAGTGAAGTTTGAAAGTTGCATGTTTAAATAGGATTATACAGTGGCTTCGAATTGGTGCACTGTGACCAGCAGTGTGTCCCCTCCACGGAAACTTAATGTTCACTGAAGCCCGTCGCAGATTTACAACATGCTGTAAGGTGCTGTCCTCTATATAATTTACCAAACGAGAACATGTGGCGTCCCCTATTGGACAAGTAGAATTATGATAGAGTTTCCAGTGCGGGAGATAAGTTTAGACGATGCAGGTAACCGGAAATTCAGAAAGCCCGCGTGAAAAGTGTCAAAGAGCCGGCAAAATCGACAGAAAACGATGGCCGGGACGATCACAAAATTTGTTTCTCAGAAAATTAACAAGATAAGGTGGCGCCCAACATCTAAACAAGTGATTCAGGAGTCAAAGGTGTTCGCCACGGGCAGTTGGGACAACGATGTAAGTTGCACAGTACCGGGCTATCGTCCCAAACTTTCTTCCTAACTCAAACTCAGTTTTTCCCCAAGATTCACGATCACTGTCAGTCAGCTCTGCTAAACAGAGAACCTCAACCTAATGAGGATGACTATCTCTGTTTTGCAGAGTACTGCCACTCATCGGTAGGGGCTAATTTTGCTGATTTTCAAAAGATATTCTTGACTAAGATTCACACACCCATATTTTGCACCCTGCAAGTTAGCTCGAGAATCTCTAGCAGTGAATTTGCCAAGTATAATCTGTTTTCTTCAATATCCCATTGTAAAACGATCATTTTATTCTGTTTTAAGTCAGTTAACACACTTTTAAATGGACAAGAATTTTAGCTTCCTCTGAATTGAAATGGCCGCCAATGTTAAGACTGGTTAAGACCACGTGACTACATTTCACCCTCCACTTTTGTTTGTTGTGGGAAGTGATTTTTCCACTGTCTCAAGAGTGTTTTCATCAGGTGATGTTTCTTGGCATTTTCACTATTACAAACATTTGGAGATTTCTTGTGATCAAATTAAAATTTTTGTCCTTAATTTATTAGGAATATACAACTTTAAAAGTTGAACTGACCAAGCAGTCATATTCAAAAATAGGTAAGGAATATTTATGTTGAGGTGTCAATAAATGTTCCTCCAAGATTATTATGCAAACAGTGAATTTCCATGAAGAAGGCAGGAGAATTTAAAAACCATATTTTTTTCCTGAATTACTCCACGACCTAAAAACTGCCCCTAAGCTGCTCAAAAATGTTTAAAATGCAAATAAAATATAGCAGAAAACATCCTTAGGAAAGGGCTAGTTATTTAGGGAGTGGATGCCATGACTACCTGCAAGTATTTACGACCGTACGTATTTATAATTTACTATGCGACAATCATTGGACGGTAGGATTTGTTCTGGTTCTCTGCCTCACTTCATCTCCAGTGTTTGCACGTCTGGCAAGTAGCAAAGGAATACTGAACAATATTATGGTTACAAAGTGAAGTTACGTTGGCCCCTAGGAGAAGTCCGCCCCCAGATTTAGGTGGCAACATTATCAAGTTGCCAGAAGGAAATTAATGGCCAACGAGGGCCCCTAGGTTTAGTTACTGTATTTACTCGAAAATAGGATGACCCTGTGTATAAGACGACTCGCCCAATATTGATGTTATTTTGCTTGAAAAGGCCCACTACCAGCAGTACTACCATTCATGTTTGGCGGCCATTTTAAAGTAAAACATAAATATGTCAGGCCTTGACATTAACATTTGTGACCTACTTGCCCACCAGGCAAGTAAAATTGAAAATCTACTTGCCCTGAAATACAATTCACTTGCCCAGATAGAAAAATACCAAAACTCGCACCAAAATACAATGATGAGATGTTCCAAATGTCTCAGCATCATGCTGATGTTCATGGAAAATTCCTGGACTTTTTTACTGGTACCCGATCATTATTTATATAAAATCTACGTAGGTATGATGATAGGGGACCAGATTAAGAAACGCATTAAATTTATGTGTAAAGTCGTGCACGGTTGCAACACGATTCATTGTTATATGGAGTAAGAATCCTGAAAACATGCTCGACTTTTGAACAGGAGTGCACCTAGCCAAGATAATCAATCGCAGACAAAATGGCGGCCATCACATTCGTAGCTCTGTGCACAGTGATGATAAGTAATTTTTATTGGCTCTGGGGTATATTATTTCAAGATTACAGCACTTGCCCACCAGTTGCCCGGACTTGCCCGACACATGTAAAATATAGCTCCGGGCAAGCGGGCAACCGGCTAATGTCGAGGCCTGTATGTAGTGTCAGGGATCCATCATTGAGCAATATATTAATATTTCAGTGGGAATGAATACGTTGTGGCGGCACTCCAATCACTTTTGCGCCAAAAATAAGAGCTTCTCCCCGTCACTACCGCTTTTGAATATGGCAACCTCGTGTTGCGTAAACATATTTAAGCATTGTTAAAACACAAATTTTCTCCGACTTTTTACACTTACACTTTGCCGCTGATACTACTGAGTCCTTACCTTTTTGTGGATAAGATGTTGCATTTTTCTCTCTATTTTCCATTAGGCTCAGAATATTTTCCATTTTTTTTCTTTTGTTGTAAAGGAGGCTGCCATTTTGGAAAAAAAACATGCCGAATCTTTGCAAATGAGAATTAGGATAATAAGTTAGGGCCCCAGGAAAGGATTTAAATGATCATTTATGAAACCATTTACCCCACCTTGGCACACATGTATTATCACTTGTGCATGTCAGCCTTGTCCTATGCAAAATTTGACAGAGCTAATGACATTTCCGTGACTCTTCCAATCTTACCACCATTAATATGATAGATTTAATCAGTAGCCAAAGAAGTTATGTTGCTTTTAAAAGAATATCAAAGATTTCCTTGTCTTCTAACATAGAAACAAAATCAGACCAAAATAAGGTTTAAAAAGGGATTAATTATGAAGCATGTTTGCAGGTAAACCGAGTGGGTATATGGAGCCTGGAGTCACCACCAGGGGAATTTGGAGAGGAGGATGAATTTGCTCAGAATCTGGAGGGGGAACCTCAGCTGCTGTGTGAGACCGAACACATTGGCGATACCACAGACCTCAGGGTGAGCTTGATTCACAAGATGATTCCATTCTATGGCACAAAATAGTAGCTTTTGTTTCTTTTTAAAACTACTATGGTTAGTGAATTTTCAAAATCAATGCCGGATGCATTTTGTCACACTGCGTAGCTCTTCAGAGGCTTGGCATGAACATTTTATTTTGAACAATATATTTTTTGGTGAAATAAATATATATATTATTTGTTTGTTTTCAGTACATGACCGGTGAGCACATTGTTGCATCATCGTCAAATGGATCAGTTGTATTATACAGACATCACACCAACTCACAGGTAGAGATATTTTCCATATATTAATGAAACAGCCTTGTCTCTCAAACCTACTGGTTATAATTAACTTTTATTTGTGCAATTAAGATCTGTAAAATAAAAAATACATTTTTTAATGTGGATAGAATTTGTGGTATATAGACACAAAGTTTGAGAGCCGCCAGCTTTGTGCAAAGGCACCACATAGAGTAAACCTGGAGGGTGTGCCGACAGTCAGACCTCGGAGAACAGGTCTGCTGTGCGATTCATCCACTACAATTAAAACTTATATGCAAATAGAAAATATAGAAAAAATGGATAACAAGATGACTGATTTCCTTTAGTTGAAAGTTGAGATTAAATTTTTGGCAGACGCTGTCTGTGACCCACACTTGGGAGAGACTACACCACCAGGGGGCAGACCAGTGCTCCTGTACAGCCCTCGCCACCAAGGGAGAAGAGACAGTGGTGTCCGTCGGGGAGGACGGCCGCATCGTTGTTCTCAACATAGACCAGAGGCAGCCAGTCCGAACTATAGGTATGTTAAACTGCAAGGCTACGAAAACATATGGTGTGCAAGCTGGGTTTCTTTATGTTAAATACTGGTTGAAATTTCTTTCGATCTTAAGGTAGACATTGTTTAAATATACCAGCCCAGTGGAAAGACAAATAACCAGAAAATATTTCTTTCTTTTTTTCAGATAAAGCAGATAGCTGTACGTTGCATGGGGTCACCTTCCTGAAACAGTTTGAGATTGCTGCCGTGAATTCAATTGGACAACTCAAAGTCTGGGATTTACGGCAACCTGCTGATGAACCCACTCGTATTTTCCATTTGTGAGTACCATTTCACTGATTCCATTAAGGTTCAATATCCTGTTTTTGACACCTATATTTCAGATGGCTGTCCCCTTGATGATTAGGACATAGCTGTGCCTCGTGATATCTTTTTAGTCATGTGACCTTTGACCTTGACACATTGACCTTGAATTCAAAATTTGTTTACATGCAACATCTCGACCATTGAAAGGGGAAAAAAAAGTACTGCATATTTGTTGTATATGGTGCTCGACATAGTGTTGATATATGTTTTGTACAGATTTGACCTTTGGCTTTGATGCTGTGACCTTGACCTTTATATTATTGTGCAAGCCATATCTCATTGTTTCATAGGAGTTGTGCGATTACTGTGCATATCTTATAAATGGGTGAAAAGTGACTGGCCTGGCCTGCAGAGCCCACAGAAAGTTTGCAAGTTACACAGTTCATGTGTTTACATTTAAGTCAGCAGAGTTTTCAACCCATTGAGTTATATTTATGGTTTAAAAGTTGCTTGCCATGAGGATGTTTCAGTCAAAGAACAGAAAAGGTAGAAACAAATTTTCAAATTTTGCTTCAGGCAACAGGGCAAGCTCGAACTTTGAACTCTGATGTCCAGCAGGGAGAGTTATGTTCATATAGGTATACCTCAATTGAAAAAAAATCAGTAGGTGATGCATTTGTCATACAACTTTTCCTCAATATTGTCATGAATCTACCAACACTACAGGCAGATACAAACTATTTATCTATCAAACCCCCTTATAGTTAATATTTAAAAAAAAAACGTACTAAAAAAATATCCTTATTGTCATTTCTCCACAGTAAATCATATCCAACAGACCAACACAATGATAATTTGGGTTTTGAGATTTTTATTCATGAAAGCCACCTATAATTATATCACAATGCAAAACAATAATGATATTGCATAATATAATCCTTACTCTCTGGCCAGTAAAAAGACTATTAATTTTTAAATGAAATATCTCAATTTATGAATGAAGTATTATTTTGGGAACTGAACAAATTGGCATTAATTGATTTGATCAATGTCACCTGCATAATACAAAGTACTCTTTAATCTTATAAGTGGGAGATTATCACACAAGTCATAGAATTAATCATTACATGCACTTTATTTCTGGTTTTACCAAATTTGACATGAAAAATGTTGATGATTTCCCCTCAGAAAATGTGGGTTTTTTAATGCATTTAAATCATCAAGTCTGCCTCAGTGTTTTTTTCAATTTCATCCAGAAGACATTTTTGGAATCTAATCTTTCTGGCCATTTAAGGCATGTATAAAGATCTACCATTCTTTTGACTTTTAATGGAAGTTTTTCTGCCTTTATGTCATTAAGGAATATACAAATAATGACATTATTGTGTCTTTCTATGGACATTTGGTTTGCCATATTGAGTTCAAACTTCCACCATTCACTCTGGACAGCTTCCTCCGATACCACCATAATGGTGTGGCGGCTTTTCTCCAGAGCATCTATGATGTTGTCAACAATGGTCACTCCCGCCAGGAAGTCTCGATGGTGAAAACATAGCTTAATCACATCATCTTTATCTCCCTCTAAGTGCTCCACAAGCTGGTCATTAATCCAGTGATAGTCATCCTGGCAGTAAGCTACAAAAGCATCATATTCATACTCAGCCTCTCTGGCATAATGCTTCTTGGTTTTATGTTTGTACCTTAACCATGCATATTCTATTTCATATCTGTGTCTATATATTAGTGTCACGAATGTTATGCTGATTAAACAGATGGTTGTCAAACATGTAGATATTGTTATCCATGACATGGAAATGCATTCGTTTTCCAGTTCAAGCAAAACGTTTCGCATGGTTTGTGTGCTGTTTAGTGTTCGTTCCCCAGCCTGACCAAAGCATTTTAATGTTGACCATGTCTCATCTGTAAGTCGAACATTTCCATTTATGATTTCATGAAAAAAGCCCTGACAATTACACAAACATGGAAAAACATTATTTTTCATGTTTATGATTATATTTCTGTTCTTTCTGTTTATATCGAAGCACCCAATCATATTATTTGACAAATCAAGATATTTCAACTTTTTTAGTTGTGACTGGTGCAAGTTATTGTTGCTTATGCGCAGTAGTTTTTCAATCTGTGGAATATTGGAATCTGTCAGATGGTTTGAAGACAGGTCTAACCACACTATATTTCTCATAATGGACAGAATATCCTCTCTTTGAAGAAAAGGACTTCCTAATCTGGTATTTCCCAGAAGCAGTGTTTTAAGGTATGGAAATTTGCAATTTGAGATATTTAAAAATACATTTGATTTTTTAAATTGAAAATAGGAGAGATCTAACTTTGACAGTTTGGAATCTTTTCCGTCACACTTAAGTGTGAAAAAAACACTTTTTGACTTTGGAATTATTTGACCATGTGAAAAATTAAACTCTTCAAAGCTATTGATAATTAAACAAATCATATTTATCTCAATCTTCTTATGGGAAGCAGATATTAGCACTAGATAAGACATGTCAATGATTGGCACAGTAATATTCACATTGACCTTATCAAAATAAACAGTATTATGACTATAATATAGTTTCTTTAGATATACATTTCCAACTAAATTTGCAACTTTTGTAATGTCAAAATTATTGGTTACGATATTATTCATTGAGAGAATGTCAAGAGATGAAGGATACGTTCTACTTGTGTTAAAATAATCAGGAAATACATTATTATCTACAAAAAGATTTTTGATACTTGTACGATTTACATAATCCAGGATCTCTGGCGTTCTTTCTTTCCAACAGTCCTTATTTGTTTTGGAATCAATGCCATTCATAATGAGCGTATGGAGATCTGTGCTCTGAGCAATAATTGTCAGAAGATTGTTCACATCACACAGTATTGGATTTGTGCTAACATCCAGTGTTTTAATATGCGCAAGTTGCTTAAATGCCCCTTTTTTTACTGTGAAAATGGTACATACTGATAAATCTACTTTTGTGATATTAAGTGTTGAGATATCCAGTAATTCAAATGTTGTTTGATCCAATTGACGAAGATAAAATAAGAAACCACAGGACAAAGTGAGGTTATGCAATTGTCTGAATGTTGACAGATTCATTTGGTTCTTGCGATAATGTCCAGCATTTATACTTAGATCCTGAAGATTGTGTAAATGAGCTGCTGCAGCTCGTATTAAGCGAGCATTAGCACTGAGGTCCAGAGACACACCTTTGACTATCACTAACTTTGTTAGATCCCTCAAAGGTGCAAATGTGTCAGCCTCCAAGGATTCAACTTTTTGTATGTCATCGAGCTGCATCGATTTCAAATTGTAGAGTCCTTTAAAAGATGAGTCATATAATCTTAAACAGAATCCAGATAATGAAAGCGATTCTAGTTGGCTTAAATTGATAAATTGAGAACCATTCAGAAAAATATTTTTTGCCTTAACACTTAGATGCTTTGTATAATCCGGAATACATTTTTGTGGTATTTCATTATCAGGAGAAACAGTATAACAGCTCACAGTATCCTTGCTCCTTTCACATAATTTACAGTACTCAGGTAATGAATTATGTACATCCTGATTGTGATTCATTTCACAAAGGTTCCCATTCTCGCATGCAAAGAAGAAGAGATATAAATGTAGATATGTCCACTTTGAAAACAGGGTCCACTTTGAAGACATGTTCAAATAAATCCAATATTACATTTAATATATATTTCATATATATATATATATATATGTATTTATGTATATATATATATATATATATATATATATGAGATCAAAATTATATTGTTGGCTCCACTAATATATCTGACTTAGAGGGCGAGTGGTAGGAAATATATATCAAGGAACACAACTCTATTTGCAAAGCACCATATGATAGACCAGCTAATCTAAACATGTAATCATGTGTGGCTAAGATAAATTATCAATTTCACAAATTAAATCAGAATGTTTCCTTATTTGTTCAGGAAAATTAACATCTTCATATAGGATGTTCAAATGTAATGGTGCTTCAAATGTAACGTGTGGATTGAGTAGCCGTTTGTGAAGATCTTGATGTTACGTAAAAAAAAAAATACACCAAAACGTTGGAGAAAATGCCAACGGGATGGATGCTTTTTTGTTTGAGCGAGTGAGGAACTTTTTATCTCTGCTGACTTCTTGAAGTCGCAGAGCTTTAAGAGTGGGGAATATGTCTGTCTGTCTGCCCATCCGTCTCAATTTCTTGAAAAATCTCCTCCAAAACCACCAGTAATATATGTTTCATTTTTTATATAGAGGTAGATATAAAGGTGAAGATTCAGATTCCTTCAAATCTTGTATAGAGCAAATTTCAGCAACCACTTATAAGAGGAAATTAAAAATTGGTATACAGAAATGTCTTATCTCATAGCTGTGCCTCATCATACTTTTTAGTCATGTGACCTTTGACTTTGACATCTTGACCTTGAATTCAGAATTTGTGCACATGCAATGTCTCAACCAATAAAAGTGAATAAAAGGTAGTTTATATTTGTTATGTCAACACTATGTTGAGCACCTTATCCATTTTTTTTTTACAGATTTGACCTTTGACCTTGATACTGTGACCTTGACCTATGTATTATTGTGCAGGCCATAACTCATGAATGATGAATTGGAGATACTAGATATTGGGCATGCATGGCAAACACAAAGTGTTGCCAGTGTTCACAAAAGATTTTTACATATATCAGGCAATATGTCTGACATTCAGCCAGCCAACTTCAGAAATATATCTTCAACATCAGACATTTCAATGCATATACCCTTGAATCAATTGTCACAAGCAACGGTTGGACTGGAACCCTATTATAGTAGTGATTTTGTAAAAGCAAAGAATAAGGTAGGCAACCAGAGAAATGAAAGTCTGAAGCACCCAGTGATTCTCAAGAGGTGCACGATTACTGTGCATATCCTATATATGCAGAAAGTTTGCAAGTTTAGGTCAGCAGAGCTATCGATCCAGAGGTTTACATATTAACAAAGGTGATTGGCATAGTTGTTTATATCTATGAGATTGTTGATTTATATTTGTAGAGCTGGGGAGCGCTTGCCTTTGCATTGTTTGGATAAACACCCGACTCAGCCTCATATCCTGGCCACCGGCGGCCAAGAGGGAACGCTGTGTATCTGGGACATGAGACAGGACAAGTTCCCTGTCACACTGCTTAGTGCCCACTCAGCTGATAGTAAGTACTGCCGTGGGGTAGGGCAGGGAGGGGGGACAGGACAGGGAGGGAAGGGGGACAGGGAGGGGAGGGGGACATGGTGGGCTTAATAGGAACAGGGCGGGGTTTATCTGGGACACGAGACAGGACAAGTTCCCTGTCACACTGCCTAGTGCCCACTCAGCTGACAGTAAGTACTGACGGGAGAGGAGGGCGGGGAGGGGGACAGGGCAGGGAGGGGAACAGGGCTAAGTTAATCTGGGACATGAGACAAGACAAGTTCCCTGTCACACTGCTTAGTGCCCACTCAGCTGACAGTAAGTACTGCAGGGGGAGACAGGGCGGGGAGGGGGACAGGGCAGGGAGGGGGAAGGGTGGAGAGGGGGACAGGGTGGGGTTAATAGGAACAGGGCGGGGGTAGGGCAGGGAGGGGGGAACAGGACTGGGAGGGGGACAGGGCGGGGTTAATAGTAACAGGATAGGGCTGACAGTAAGTACTCCGATGGGGTAGGGCGGGGAGAGGGGGAACAGGGCGGGGAAGGGTAACAGGGCGGGAGGGGGACATGGCGGGGAGGGGGACAGGGAGGGGAGTGGTACAGGGTGGGGTTAATAGGAACAGGATAGGACTGACGGTAAGTACTGCCGTAGGATAGGATAGGGAGGGGGGAACAAGGCGGGGTTAATTGGAACAGGGCGGGGTTAATAGGAACAGGTAGGACTGACAGAAAGAGGTAGTGCGAAGAGAAAGAGGTGGGGCTAATAGAATAAGGCTTTGGCTTATTCTAAAAATGATGTGTGGAAGAATAACTTTCAGTGCAAAACTAATGTCATAAAACAAAAAAGACAGGAATTTGTTGAATTTTAACTCAAAATATTAAGATTCTCTTAACAATAATAGCATTTGCATTGAAGCAAGGAGATGAGTGTTAATATGGTGTTGTTTTCAGTGTGGGAGGTTCGATTCCATCCATCGCATCCCGACAACCTGTTCTCATGCTCGGAGGATGGCACAGCATGGCACTGGGACGCCACCAGCATACACTCAGCCACAGTCAACCTGCACTCCAAACGTCAGTACATCCCCTCAGTACTTTGAGAGGGCTTATCTCATTTTTTGTTTGTTTTGTATTTGCAAATCATCACAAGACAGGACTATTTTTCAAATAACGGCACAAATAACAAAACATGTTTTGCATTTGGCTCCCCAAAATTAAAAAAAAAAGAAACAATTATATGTTATTTACCAATTTAGAAGCTACAACACTATCAAATAGTTTTCTTTTTTTCTTTTTGTCACCAAGCTGGATATTGCATAACCTTTCGAAATATATATCAAAATAATTAGTTTTTTATAACATAGTCAAATGGTTTAATATTTTAAACTAATGAACCTCTATTAAGTGATGCAATTTCTTCTATTTTTCAGCAACTGGAAACACTACAGTTAATATGACGACACTGGCACCACCAAGTAAACATAATTCCAGTTATACGAGCCCATGGTTGGCCAGCGAGGCATCAAAGCACCGCCTGGAGGTGACAGACTTGTTGCCAGGAAATACGATGCCGGTAAATTCCATAGACATTGAGACCAACACTCTGTTGTGTGGCACGGACAGTGAACAAATATATGTTGTCAAAAATCTGGCCATCAGATAATATATTTATGTATAAATATTGGAATATAATTGTTGGACCAAAACTCTGGATTGTATGTTTCTAAGAATTTTATGTAGAATAAACAAAACTGAATAAAAAGGTAAAAAAGTGTTAAAGGTGATATTTATATAGTGCTGATTCCAGACAATGTCTGGTCAAAGCAGTTGATAGTTACTGGCCGGGATTTGAACCAGGTTTCCCTGGATCTCTAGGCTAATACTCCACCAACAGAGCTATTTTGGCCAGTTTCAATAAATTGAAAACAATATTGCCATATTTTCACAAGCAAAACATTTCCTCCGAAAATGTATCAAATAAAGTATTTATTAATAATGTGATTTCTGGATATTATGATTTATTTATTTCCCACAGGATGGTAAGGCGTGCTACTTTCTACCTTCCCACACTCGATGAAGCACAAACATTCTTATATGTACGTTTTCATACTGCCTTGACCTGCGCACTTTGCACCAAATCATACCTTTCCATCTAAAACAATGCATTTATTTTCCCACCCATCTGTGTGTGTGCCCTGATCGATTATAAACCAATCAGAATTCAACACATTTTCGCAAGCATTATTTCAATATGGTGGATTGTCACCAAATTTTTTGCTAATTAGTCCACTATGGTGTCAATGAATCCCTTCCCAGTGTGCTTTGTGCAGGATTCCTATCTGCGCAGGACTAACTTAGCATAGAGAGCCGCATTAGCTTCCAGCCTCTCATGGCACGTGCAGCACGTGCAGGGATACCTATGCGTACGCAAATATGATGATATACAAAGTACATCATATTTGCATCATTTCATCACCTTGTGCACATGCAAACATTGGTATGACGTCATTGACCAGCACAAGCAGTGAACGAGTTACAAGTAAACAATATGCACGTGCTGATAACTGATGCGGTTCTCTTTGAAACTTAGTCCTACATAGCCGATTGTCAGGACTAACCACCTTTTCCTGGATTCACTTCATCAGAACTAAATTGCTGGTGACCATGGTTGCTTAAAGGTATTGAGCATCAATTCTACAATTTGGTGTATTCAAAGCTTAGCTACATATGAACATCATGACAGATTGAAATTATATATAATTACTCTTATTATAATAAGAGTAATAAGATATGTTGCTATAAGACATAGCAGTTGCACTCCCAGTGGAGGTCTGTCTGAGCCATAATCTGCACGTGACGGGTAAACACGGGTAGCGTGAACTTTGACCTCAATTGATGCTCAAAGTCGGGTAGCACTGTTTGACGTCATTCTGGTACTATTCAAAGGACAATACACTTCATGAATTCATAAGCATATTGCCATACTCTCATGACATCATTTTACCTTTCAGTGCCTCTATGATGACACTCGACATAAAAATGACTCGAAGAAAGGAGTGTGCTTTCATCAGGGGCCTATATATATTAGGGTCTTGTTCAAATAGATTTTACAGGCAATGATGGGGATGCATTTTTTTAAAAGTTTATAGACATGAAAGACAAATACATTTTTCACAAATATGTGAATTTTAAATGTTTTTTTTAATCAGTGCTTAATCCCTTTAATATGCTCATTAAGGTATTTATTTTTTTTTTTTTGGGGGGGGGGGGGGTATCCAAGAGACTATATATAGAGTTTATTACAATCTGTGTAAGTTGTGGCATCCAAGAATGTCCTATAATGATTTAAAGATAAATTCACTGATCAGAACTCTCCCTCACAGGAGGTATAAAAGTCAATGTCCTCCTGTCCCATTGGAGCTGAAGAGTGGATCATTGAAACTGCTGAGTGGTAATTCAGAGCAGTGTATTGATATAAACCTGTGGGTCCGCCCTTCTTCACTGCAGCCATTGAGGCGGATCAGCAGGCTTATGCCTCAAACTGGACATGCTTGACTTCACAAAACATAATTTTGGTTGTTCTCTGATCATCTTTAGAGAAAAATATTATGAATAAAATTGTCGTTTTTTCATGACTGCTGTCACTAGATATCTAATTAATAAGAAATCAGATAATTTTATGTTTCTTTATTCATTTAATATTATTTTTTGTATAAGTTTGTATATTATCACAACATATAACTATGGTCCACAACACAATGTTTTTACAGGACTCATTATTAGGACTTGTGTTTTTTCATTATCTTTGCCTTCTGTGGTTTCATTGTCAGTGGAACTTGGGAACACCAAGATGATCCTATAATTTTACATATTAGCCATGTAAAAAAACTGTAAACTAAACAGGTTTTATTCTTTGTAAAATAAACAGAAAAAAATTGTGAAATTTTCAAAGTTGAATATATTTAGCTGGAATAAAAATCTTCATATTCCTTAAAAATTGAACTTTATATTCATTTTCCCTCAAAATAGGTCTCCATTTTACTAACAAATGTGATAAATGAAAAAATTAAGCAGATAATAATGAGTCCCATTTACTCTATATACACTTTATCTTACATCATTTGTAAATATTGAACTTAAAATATTCAAGTGAATCTTCAAGTGAACCTTCTCACTTATAAACTGGAAAGTTTTAAACAAGTATCTAAATTAATTCATCTTTATAGTGTCTGTCAGAAAATCTCAGCTCAGACCTTGATCTTGTGAACTAAAAGAGAATTAAATTATTTGCCATTCTCTTGTGTCTGTCTTTCTCCTTTTTGACGTTTTTTTCTTGGCCTGAACTGGGAGTGACAGTCAAACCACAGATTATATATACCTTTCCCTGGACTTCATCTTCTGGCTCTTAGCAACACAAGTATGACAAATAAATTGAGTTCACAAATTCAGCCAAATTAATGAACATAGTCAATTTTTTTATCCGCTTAATTAATAATTACCATACAGATGCCAAACTGAAGTTATTGTGTGATATCATAAGCATAAAACTTCAAATATCAAGACAAAAAATGCTAAATTTTAAGTTTTTATTGGATTAAAAAAAAGAATTTATGTGCCATAACTGGGCTGAATGAGGGTGTCTGTGGTGTATTGATTTATATGACAGCAGTGAAATAAAAAAATATATTAGAATAATTCATGATTACATTTTTTTTTAACAAAATTTAAATTTTAACAAACAATAAAATGAATTTCTTTTTTAAAATAGATTATAAATATGGTAAAGTGTGTTCAGTCAAAATAAAAGATGAGTATCATTTTTAACAAACAAAATTTACACTTTCATATTTTTTTGATGTAGGAATATCTTAATATATAGCATTACAAACAAATGTCTATGCCTGGACTGTTCAATGTTAAACACTCCATCCATCGCTCCTTTCAACTTAACATATTCACTTTATCATCTCTACTTTTCAAAACTTGAATTTTTAACCTGGTGGATAAATTCATCACACACACATTAACATGACATTCAACAAAAAGATAAGATATTCATCTCACAGAGTCCCACAATGAAAGATAAAAATTGCTTTTTGTCAATCTTCAAGCCTCAGTAAGTACATCATGCCTATGTTCCTATTGAGGTTTGGAAATTGTCCACTGTGTATGAATTATTTTGGATAACATGGTCTGTTCTTTATTTTACCTGATTTATATATACATGATGGGTCTCTTTAAAGTAAATCTATATGGAATGCCCATTAAATATTTGTTAGTAAATACACTTGCATAACATCACAAGATGCGCCAGCACGTGGCTTTTTTAGTTTAGTTTGCATATGATTATTATGATAAAAATATAGAATAATTCCAACGTTTACCTGAATATTATTATCCAGAATGGAACAATTATTCTAAAACATAAACGAGTCACAACAAAGTTGCTTCATCCATAACGTATGATTCATTGTTTGAGTTAAACATTAAAAGATAAGCAACTTCATAACACAATAAATGAATGTATACTGAAAAAATGTGGAAACTACAAGACTAAGAACACAGACTTCCTTTCTAAAAAAAACAAAAACAAAAAAAACATTCACAACACAATAAACTTGCACTGTAGAATATAGCAATTTCTTTCAAGTTATTGCATATTCATGTTCAGATACAAGTCAGAATCAGAAGAATATTTGATCTGATTTGATCCTGTGTTGTTTCACAGTTTGTTATTTGACACATTAAGCACAAGTTAACACTCCAAACATTGCCATTGCCTTATATTATATCATTTATATTTCTTTATACAGAACTGCAAGTAAATTTGACCAGCATTAAATTATATCAAAATGAAAATGATCTATAGATGTTAATATATTTATAAATCACAAAGAATATTGATATTTTGTGTAATTTTGGAAATTATGCATTTGGATCTACAATTCCTTTCACTATTACATTCAATATCAAATCCTGAAGTGGTATATATAAAGAATATCTTCAAGCTTCATATATCAGTGTCAGGAAAAGCAGTTAATAAGATTATCAGCTTATTTTCTGCTTAAGTGACTTTATCTGAAGTATATTCTGTGGTAGTAATAATAATAATGGATGATTGAATCATTTATCACTTCAAATATGAAGATGTACCCAGAAATAACTGTAACCCCAAACTTTGATGGATATTAAACAACAATTAAGTAATTAGCACTAACAACAAAAAGCACCTTATACTAACACAGACGCATCCAAAGTTATATATGTAGGGAACTTATCCGTAATCTTTTCCATGATCTGTCTTTGCATCTGTATCATTTACATCTCTAATCTGTGACCCCATCACTAATATGTGACCCTTGACCTTAGTACAATGTCGATGAATAGTTCAACATAAATCAAGTTTTGACATCACAGTTGCTTGGTTACCATGACAACAAATGTCAGAGGTTAAAGACACTGGTTAATGCTATGGTACAGATGTTATGTTCAAGGACTGAGTATGAGGGAACACAGTGGAATGGCCAGTGTTACTCAAGAAATATATCAAAGAGCACACTCCTCCAGAGGCACACACACACTGTGATAGGTTCACGTCGCCCTCTGGTGGAGTTTGATCAAAGAAGTCACACATTAGGGTTTGGTTTGAAAAGATTAGGAATATTGATCACAGGTAAGTCCATACCCTACATATATAATAAATATACATAAATCTCTTTGTAAATACTTATCTGGTTATCCTAAATTTAAAGAATTTCTTCTCAGACCTATCAGTTCAAAGGAATTCGCTTTTAATTTTTTTCACAGATAATTTAAATGTCTAAAAGTTCATATCTTAGGATTTCAGATATCAGATATCAGCTCAACAATGACATGCACGACAAGTCACATAGTTTGCATATTCATAAAGGATGACTTTATAATCACAGCCCTTATGTTATTCAAATTGCACAATTGTCAGAATTTATCCCAAAATGTATTAAAATGTGTATCACCGGACTTTGTGTTCACTGTATTTATCAAGTTATTCTTGCCTCTTTAGATATCATATCACAAAATGATCTCAGTAAGATCCAATTACAGGAACTAGGATTCCATTTATCATGAACTAGGAAGTACAGTCGAAGCAAAACTTTTGTAAAACACTTATTGTCTTTGGTCGGAGATCCTCTCATCAGGTGGGTCCCAGATGAGTTTATTTTTAAAATACTAGATATGAGTATCTGCATTATTTTCAAGTTAATTCTAAAAAAAAATTTTTTTAATTTATAATATTTTGAGTAATGAAATTCAGTCAAAGGATATGTCAAAGATAAAAATGCTTGTTATCGTAATATTAACACCAATTTTCCCCCACAAATTATTGCACTGATTTGTCCTAGTATCTTGTCATACAATGAAAATCACAAATATTATTAATATATAAATACACACATAAATGTTTAAGATAGGAGAATTGGTTGACGACCAGTTGATACAAACTTCTTACATCTTAATATTCTAAGACGTTTGCTTTGTATTTTTTAAACATTTCACACAAGTTTCATTTCCGGAAATCACCAGAATCTTCACTATTCTAGATATAAATATTCCGAAATGATCAGAGATCCCTTATCTTTCTGGATATTACTCCCACATTTGATTCTATTTATTGAGCAGAGTATTACGGTATATCTGAACCATTATTAAATATATATATGTAAAGTATTAAAACCTAAAAAACAGTTCTGATCATTCTGGAAATAACTGCAAAATTACACTATTAAATTGACAGTTTTACAGATCAAAATCATTATCACAATTGTTTTTTTTAATTTGGTCACTCAGGAAAAAATATACCAAATTTCGGAAATAAATCACCAATATTCTAAATCTGAATCATCTTCATCGCTCACTATCTCATCGCTATCACTGGCTGCACCGAACACCCCATCCACTTCTTCATCAAAATATTTGAACCACTGGTATTGGCGAAAGCGGCTAAATAACCGTTGTCTTAGCAGTTCGATCTCAAAGTAGACAAGGGCATCTTTTGGCATGCCTAGCATATCAATTAGGTTCTCCAACACTGAAGAGTCCAGCAGGTCCATTAAGTAGGTCATATACTCTTGTGGTTGTTCCAAATCCTCCAGGGCAAAACCATTACTCAAGATCTATAAAAATCAAGAAGAGATTTCTTCATTATTTTTTTTTATATTTTAAACTGGATTTTTTTTCCTCTTTTCAGGTAAAAGAATAACAAGATGTAATATTTTTTGTAGTAAATTTGAATTTCACTATCGTATAACACACAGTAACTTCCATAAATTCCATAATAGCCAGTAAAATGGCAAAACACATAAAAGATTGATGTATTTTTTCTATTGATTTCTGTTCTTACCTTTGGAAAGAAAGGAACCGGGTTGGGCCTGAAGTTCTTGATGAAGCAGTTCTGGAAGATAGAGCGTGTGCATAGCTGACGGAGACTGGAACTAGTGCCTCCAAACATCAGATGAACCAGCTGGGTGCCGAACATCTTCAGATGCTGAAACTGCTCAAAGTCACTGTCTATATATTCATGAAGCTCACTGGTGACCTTTGACCTGGTGAAGAAGCCAGCATCCACCAGATGGCACATGAACTGGTATGACCTTGGTAAGTAGGGCATGTACCTCTCTACATGGGTCTGTAGGACTCGCAGGGAGCACAGGCTGGCAAAAAGAGGCGAAATCTCCCTGCACATACAAGAAATATAGCCATTGTTATAGAACTGGTGTATCTTTTATGTGCCTCTGGTATCAGGCTGTCAAATTGACAAAAATGGAAATATCAATACACATAAAGGCGAATATTTTACCCAAGAGGATTGTTGCTAATAACATCAAACAGAATTTGAACTCAAGGAAAAACATAGGCATCAGAGATGCATCAACCCTCAGCCCTGGTAACTCATTGCACAACATTTGCTCCACACAATATTTGTGAACTAAACGTCACTGCAAATTGATGCAGGGGTAAAAAAAACCATAAAATCTACTTCATTTGATAGCTTAGGCGTGTCAAATGTGTCATGGATTTGACATAATTGTCCCTGTGACCTTGAAAAGTAGGTATATATATAATTGTCCCTGTGACTTTGAAAAGTAGGTATATATATATATATATATATATATATACCTACTTTTCAAGGTCACAGGGACAATTATGTCAAATCCATGACACATTTGACACGCCTAAGCTATCAAATGAAGTAGATTTTATGGTTTTTTTACCCCTGCATCAATTTGCGTGCATATATATATATATATATATATATATATATATATATATATATATATATATATATATATATATATATATATATATATATATATATATATATATATATATATATATATATATATATATATATATATATATATATATATATGTATATATATATATATGTATATATATATATATAAAATATATATATGTATTATTTGAAAATAAAACACCTGCTGTGAATGTTAATGTGGTGATAACCCTGACCTTGTTTTCTTGTGGCCAGCGCTGACCTGACCCCTGAGTGTAGGGTCAGCACCACGGGACAGCAGCAGTCTGGCGCTGGAAGTATCACCCTTAGCGATGCAGTTGAAAAGGGCAGTTCTCCCAAGCTTGTTCTGACAATCCAGCTGGAAAAAAAACATTAAAAATAAAAAAATCTGCCCCGTGTTCTACAAAAACTACCTGCAGAAATATTTCTATGCAGAAATATATACTACTAATTTTTTTTTTTTGATGAGAAAGGAAAAATTACATTAAATAGTTTTTGTTTTCTGCTGTCCTTATTATATCCTACCCAGAACAACCAAAAATATCAAAGTAGAACAAATAGAGTAAAGCGAACATAATTAATGCATTTGAAAAAAAAATTCTTATAATAAATTAAATTTTAACATTAAATAAATTAAATTTTAACATTCAGCAGTCTTATCACTAACATGTCTCAGACATAAAAGTATTCATTCAGACAAAAAATCTACAACATAGTATGAAGCTTTTTTTAAAGAAATATAATTTTTAAAAAAATTGTTCAACGTTTGTGTATTAAATAACAATAAATCAGTTCCATTAAACCTGATTGATAAACTGACCTTGATATTTGGCAATGCTACAAGATATTCCAGGAATTCTTCTTTCTCCCACACCTGTGAGCACTCTGTGTACGGATCTGCCTCCGGTCGCTCATCCAGAAAGTTCTGGATGCCAAGCGGGAACGCATCACAGACTGCTGCCAGGGGAGTATTTCCTCGAATGTCCACAGCATTTACATTGGCGCCACCCTCACACAGGATCTCCAGGAAGGTCGGGTCACTGCTGTAGACGACGGTGCGATGAAGCGGTGTCATGCGGAACTCATCTGTGATGTTACTGTCACCTCCATTACCTTAAATGACATCAGAATTCTGTGATAAGGTGACTCTGGGAAAAAGACAATGTTAGGTTGAATGTTTAAATATCATCAAGGACATGGATATTCCACATAGAACTAGATACCTTGTGACAAATATCACAAAAGGTACTGTAACTAGATACCTTGTGACAAATATCACAAAATGTACTGTAACTAGATACCTTGTGGTGTCAATAATAATAGTATACATGTCTACAGATACATTGCATTTGTTGATATCTGACCTAATGGCCTAGCTTTTGTACTCTGTGCTTTAGTCTGTTAAGTGAACTTGTACTTTGCTGTCTGACCTAATTCATTGACACTGGTTAATACTTACTGATCATGATGCACAGCATGTCTGCCAGCTGTTGTTTGATGTCTTCATACTTACTGATCATGATGCACAGCATGTCTGCCAGCTGTTGTTTGATGTCCTCATACTTACTGATCATGATGCACAGCATGTCTGCCAGCTGTTGTTTGATACCTTCATACTTACTGATCATGATGCACAGCATGTCTGCCAGCTGTTGTTTGATATCTTCATACTTACTGGTCATGATGCACAGCATGTCTGCCAGCTGTTGTTTGATATCTTCATACTTACTGATCGTGATGCACAGCATGTCTGCCAGCTGTTGTTTGATGTCCTCATACTTACTGATCATGATGCACAGCATGTCTGCCAGCTGTTGTTTGATGTCCTCATACTTACTGATCATGATGCACAGCATGTCTGCCAGCTGTTGTTTGATATCCTCATACTTACTGATCATGATGCACAGCATGTCTGCCAGCTGTTGTTTGATGTCCTCATACTTACTGATCGTGATGCACAGCATGTCTGCCAGCTGTTGTTTGATGTCCTCATACTTACTGATCATGATGCACAGCATGTCTGCCAGCTGTTGTTTGATGTCCTCATACTTACTGATCGTGATGCACAGCATGTCTACCAGCTGTTGTTTGATGTCCTCATACTTACTGATCATGATGCACAGCATGTCTGCCAGCTGTTGTTTGATGTCCTCATACTTACTGATCATGATGCACAGCATGTCCGCCAGCTGTTGTTTGAAGTCTTCATACTTACTGATCATGATGCACAGCATGTCTGCCAGCTGTTGTTTGATGTCCTCATACTTACTGATCATGATGCACAGCATGTCTGCCAGCTGTTGTTTGATATCTTCATACTTACTGATCATGATGCACAGCATGTCTGCCAGCTGTTGTTTGATACCTTCATACTTACTGATCATGATGCACAGCATGTCTGCCAGCTGTTGTTTTATTCCATCATACTTACTGATCATGATGCACAGCATGTCTGCCAGCTGTTGTTTGATTCCATCATACTTACTGATCATGATGCACAGCATGTCTGCCAGCTGTTGTTTGATACCTTCATACTTACTGATCATGATGCACAGCATGTCTGCCAGCTGTTGTTTGATTCCATCATACTTACTGATCATGCTGCACAGCATGTCTGCCAGCTGTAGTTTGATATCTTCATACTTACTGATCATGATGCACAGCATGTCTGCCAGCTGTTGTTTGAAGTCTTCATACTTACTGACCATGATGCACAGCATGTCTGCCAGCTGTTGTTTGATGTCTTCATACTTACTGATCATGATGCACAGCATGTCTGCCAGCTGTTGTTTGATGTCCTCATACTTACTGATCATGATGCACAGCATGATGCACAGCATGTCCGCCAGCTGTTGTTTGAAGTCTTCATACTTACTGATCATGATGCACAGCATGTCTGCCAGCTGTTGTTTGAAGTCTTCATACTTACTGACCATGATGCACAGCATGTCTGCCAGCTGTTGTTTGATGTCTTCATACTTACTGATCATGATGCACAGCATGTCTGCCAGCTGTTGTTTGATACCATCATACTTACTGATCATGATGCACAGCATGTCCGCCAGCTGTTGTTTGAAGTCTTCATACTTACTGATCATGATGCACAGCATGTCTGCCAGCTGTTGTTTGATGTCCTCATACTTACTGATCATGATGCACAGCATGTCTGCCAGCTGTTGTTTGAAGTCTTCATACTTACTGACCATGATGCACAGCATGTCTACCAGCTGTTGTTTGATGTCCTCATACTTACTGATCATGATGCACAGCATGTCTGCCAGCTGTTGTTTGATGTCCTCATACTTACTGATCATGATGCACAGCATGTCTGCCAGCTGTTGTTTGATTCCATCATACTTACTGATCATGATGCACAGCATGTCTGCCAGCTGTTGTTTGATACCTTCATACTTACTGATCATGATGCACAGCATGTCTGCCAGCTGTTGTTTGATTCCATCATACTTACTGATCATGCTGCACAGCATGTCTGCCAGCTGTAGTTTGATATCTTCATACTTACTGATCATGATGCACAGCATGTCTGCCAGCTGTTGTTTGAAGTCTTCATACTTACTGACCATGATGCACAGCATGTCTGCCAGCTGTTGTTTGATGTCTTCATACTTACTGATCATGATGCACAGCATGTCTGCCAGCTGTTGTTTGATGTCCTCATACTTACTGATCATGATGCACAGCATGATGCACAGCATGTCCGCCAGCTGTTGTTTGAAGTCTTCATACTTACTGATCATGATGCACAGCATGTCTGCCAGCTGTTGTTTGAAGTCTTCATACTTACTGACCATGATGCACAGCATGTCTGCCAGCTGTTGTTTGATGTCTTCATACTTACTGATCATGATGCACAGCATGTCTGCCAGCTGTTGTTTGATACCATCATACTTACTGATCATGATGCACAGCATGTCTGCCAGCTGTTGTTTGAAGTCTTCATACTTACTGATCATGATGCACAGCATGTCTGCCAGCTGTTGTTTGATGTCCTCATACTTACTGATCATGATGCACAGCATGTCTGCCAGCTGTTGTTTGAAGTCTTCATACTTACTGACCATGATGCACAGCATGTTTACCAGCTGTTGTTTGATGTCCTCATACTTACTGATCATGATGCACAGCATGTCTGCCAGCTGTTGTTTGATGTCCTCATACTTACTGATCATGATGCACAGCATGTCCGCCAGCTGTTGTTTGAAGTCTTCATACTTACTGATCATGATGCACAGCATGTCTGCCAGCTGTTGTTTGATGTCCTCATACTTACTGATCATGATGCACAGCATGTCTGCCAGCTGTTGTTTGATATCTTCATACTTACTGATCATGATGCACAGCATGTCTGCCAGCTGTTGTTTGATACCTTCATACTTACTGATCATGATGCACAGCATGTCTGCCAGCTGTTGTTTTATTCCATCATACTTACTGATCATGATGCACAGCATGTCTGCCAGCTGTTGTTTGATTCCATCATACTTACTGATCATGATGCACAGCATGTCTGCCAGCTGTTGTTTGATACCTTCATACTTACTGATCATGATGCACAGCATGTCTGCCAGCTGTTGTTTGATTCCATCATACTTACTGATCATGATGCACAGCATGTCTGCCAGCTGTAGTTTGATATCTTCATACTTACTGATCATGATGCACAGCATGTCTGCCAGCTGTTGTTTGAAGTCTTCATACTTACTGACCATGATGCACAGCATGTCTGCCAGCTTTTGTTTGATGTCTTCATACTTACTGATCATGATGCACAGCATGTCTGCCAGCTGTTGTTTGATGTCCTCATACTTACTGATCATGATGCACAGCATGATGCACAGCATGTCCGCCAGCTGTTGTTTGAAGTCTTCATACTTACTGATCATGATGCACAGCATGTCTGCCAGCTGTTGTTTGAAGTCTTCATACTTACTGACCATGATGCACAGCATGTCTGCCAGCTGTTGTTTGATGTCTTCATACTTACTGATCATGATGCACAGCATGTCTGCCAGCTGTTGTTTGATACCATCATACTTACTGATCATGACGCACAGCATGTCTGCCAGCTGTTGTTTGAAGTCTTCATACTTACTGATCATGATGCACAGCATGTCCGCCAGCTGTTGTTTGATGTCCTCATACTTACTGATCATGCTGCACAGCATGTCTGCCAGCTGTTGTTTGATGTCCTCATACTTACTGATCATGATGCACAGCATGTCTGCCAGCTGTTGTTTGATGTCCTCATACTTACTGATCATGATGCACAGCATGTCTGCCAGCTGTTGTTTGATGTCCTCATACTTACTGATCATGACGCACAGCATGTCTGCCAGCTGTTGTTTGAAGTCTTCATACTTACTGATCATGATGCACAGCATGTCCGCCAGCTGTTGTTTGATGTCCTCATACTTACTGATCATGATGCACAGCATGTCTGCCAACTGTTGTTTGATGTCCTCATACTTACTGACCATGATGCACAGCATGTCTGCCAGCTGTTGTTTGATGTCCTCATACTGTGTGACCACCTGGTTATCCAGTCCTATAACTTTATATCGGATTGGGTCCCACAGCCTCCACTCACGGTTCATACTGGGAAAAAAGGCCAAAATTGATCAATAATTAGGTTAAAAGGCAACATTTTTATGTAAAATAAGAGAAAACATAATCCCTTTATGAACAAAAGAAGTGTGAGATACATAACTATCATTTAATCTCTCAGTAATATGTTCCTGACTATTTGTTTAACTATTTTTGTTTTATGCAAGCAAGGGATTAGTCATGAGGCATTCTCCATGCATATTTATAAAATAGAGATTATACATATATACATTTATCAGATGATTCATGAAGAAAATACACATGCTTACTCTGTGCTTGGTAGATGGCACTCATGCTTGGTGATCTCATTGAAAAAATCCACCACAAGCTCAAGGGCAGTCTGACCCGGACTCATGTACTCAGATCCAAAATAGGTCTGTAAATAAACACGAAGGAGTAAAAACATTATATCCTGAATGGGTAATAGGCCTAATAAATAAACATAAAGAAAAAGATTATATCCTGAATGAGTAACAGGCCTAATAAATAAACATAAAGAAAAAGATTATATCCTGAATGAGTAACAGGCCTAATAAATAAACATAAAGAAAAAGATTATATCCTGAATGAGTAACAGGCCTAATAAATAAACATAAAGAAAAAGATTATATCCTGAATGAGTAATAGGCCTAATAAATAAACATAAAGAAAAAGATTATATCCTGAATGAGTAATAGGCCTAATAAATAAACATGAAGGAGTAAAAAGATTATATCCTGAATGAGTAATAGGCCTAATAAAGAAACATAAAGGAGTAAAAATATTATATCTTGAATCAGTTATAGGCCTGATGAATAAACATAAATGAGTAAAAAAAATTATATCCTGAATGAGTAATCAGCCTGACAGGTACTCAGAGCTCATACGTGTATCCTATGTTATAACACCAGCACCAGTATCAAAGCAATGCGGGGTGAGTAGGTTAAAACCCTGATCACTCATTTAATATTAACCATTATGATAAAGTGCAAATGCCAAATATCACTAGCCTAGATCTCATATAAACTGTCTGATGGTGAAAATAAGCGATTAAAATTGTCTGCGACTTGTCTGATTGTTTCCATTCTGTATAGTTACTCACAGCTGGGACTCTGTAGTTGACGCTAGCTCCGTGTTCTATGAGTACTTTACTGAGGTAGAGGTTTCTAGTGCCACCTATTGCCAGTCCCTCAGCTTGCTGGTCTGCCCCACTCAGCAGGATAAACAGGGGGGTCCGCTGATAACATCCTGTAACATCCAAGGTCAAGGTCATCACTCCACGAGCAGGTCAATCACCTATCTATTCATGTTTAATGCACAGTTTATGACAAGATTAAACACATAAATTCTGACACAATGTGTACAATGTCAAATACTTCCAGCAATGTAATGATCATTTGAGAAATTCATGTGTCTCACACATTTCAGACCCCCTCTTCAAGTATGGACCCTTAGAGCATAAAAAGGTTCATCGGGGATGGTAACAGTTAAATCTCATATCTAAAATGGCCAAATGTGTTTTGATTACACCAAGAAGGTTTCAGTAATTAACTACCCACCTTCATCCAGGTAAGATGCATTGTTGTTTTCTCGCACCATTTTCTCTGCATCTCTGAAGCGCCTTTTCTCCAACGACTGCGTAAGTGGAGTTTCATTGATCCCAAACTCGACGTGGAATACACCTGGCCCAGCCATTGTGCACCTGTAGTGATATCTTAGATGTCTTAAAATATGTATATATTGTTTTATTTTAACTTATGTGGAATAAATGGGACAGAGCTTTGGGGTTTTGCATGGTTGCTTGGATACAAGCAAAACAAGAATGGTCACAGGTGTGTGCAAATATTGCTATAAATATAATCACTGATTTCACTGTGTCATAACTGAAATAATTGACATCAGATCTAACTGCCCCCCCCCCCCCAAAAAAAAAGAAGCATTTAATTGATTATTCATTGAATTGGAATTTAAAAATCTATAATTTTTTTTAATGCATTAACCCAATTCACTTAATGATTTTCAATCCTTTGCATATGTACATAAATCATTAATATTTCAAATTCCTTATAAAGAAGATAAAATTGTGAATTATTTATGATTTAGAGATAATATTTGGAAATCAACCATTGATTTACTGAGACATGGTTTTAGAGCTACCCACCAATTTTTTGTATCTAAAAATAATCATGCAAATTGCAATCTTCATTTATCCCTATATATGAAAAAAATATCTCTGAAATAAAATGTTAGTTTCTGTGACAAAATTAATCAAAAGAGTGTTAAATTTCTGCCTTATAATGCCATGGCAACAAACTCAAGTATTTATGCTAAGCATGTATACTAAATACTAATTATGTATGTGGTCCAAATGAAGGTAAATTCAGTCATGACAAGTGCTAATTTAAACAAAAAGTAGCTTGCACAGAATTTGCACAATAAGGAAATCCTGATAAATCATCAAGAAAATAATTAATGCTGCAGTTCAGAAGTAAATGTAATTTTTGATAATACCCTATTCTGCCACACACATACAAATCACTTTTCACTTCTACCAGTTATATTGCGATCTCTAGTGTAAAAGAAACTGGGCACACCAAAACATGGCTGGTAAGGGGCTACAATACATATATATACCGGTACTCCACAGACCTACAGCCTAATCAGATGAAACCTCACACATCCAGCCCTGAAGGCAAAACAAATAGGATCAAAGAAACAGTCATAGATGTGACAAAAGAGGTGACCAATTACAGAGTAAATAGAATGTTTGGTCAATGACCTAAGATTTATGCTGAGCGTTGCTTTTTAGCTCTGCTGAGATTTAGCTCGCAGAGCATTAGGAGGGGGGGAAATGTCTGTCCGTCTGTCTGTCCGTCTGTCTGTCAACATTTCTTTAAAAATCTTCTAATCCAAAACTACTAGTACTATATCTTTCATATTTTATATAGAGGTGAATATAGATTTTATATATAGGTGAAGATTCAGATTCCTTCAAATCTTAGTATTGTCACCATTGACCTTAGTGCAGTGACCTTGAGGTCACAAATTTTGTACTGAGCATAGCATATCTCAGCAACCACTTATTACAGGATATTAAAACTTGGTATGCAGAAATGTCTTATGTTAAAGCTGTGCCTTGTCACACAATTTTAGTCATGTGACATTTGACCTTGACATATTGACCTTGAATTCAAAATTTGTGAACATGCCACATCACAACCATCAAAAGTGAATAAAAAACACTTCATATATGTTATATACTAACACTAATTAAAAATCTTCTCCTCCAGAACTACCAGTAATACTTGTTTCATATTTTATACAGAGCTAGATAGAGAGTTGAAGATTCATATTCCTTCAATTCTCAGTGATGTCACCATTGACCTTAGTGCAGTGACCTTGATGTTATAAATTTCGTTAGGAGTATATCTCAGCAACCATATATAAGAAGAAATTAAAACTTGGTATACAGAAATGTCTTTCGAACACCATATACATTTTATACAGATTTGACCTTTGACCTTGATACTGTGACCTTGACCTTTGTATTATTGTGCAGGCCATAGCTCATGAACAATGAACTGGAGATACTAAATATCTGTTATGTATCAACACTATGTTTAAAAAAATTCTTCTCCAAAACTACCAGTAATATATGTTTCAAGTTTTATACAGAGGTAGATATTGAGGTGAAGACTCAGATTCCTTCAAATCTTAGTGATGTCACCATTGACCTTAGTGCAGTGACCTTGAGGTCACAAATTTTGTACGGAGCATATCTTAGCAACCACTTATTAGAGGAAATTAAAACTTGTTATACAAAAATGTCTTAGGTCATAGCTGTGCCTCATTATAATTTCTTAGTCATGTGACCTTTGACCTTGACACATTGACCTTGAATTCAAAATTTGTGTGTGCAAAATCTCACAACCATCAAAAGTGAATAAACATATATTCATATCATGCATATCATTGCTTTTTTGTAATGTTTTGGAACATTTCTTCCTAAATGATCATTTAAATCCCTTTCAAGAGCAGACTTGAGCAGATGATGATTTTGACCTATCAAAATGCATGGTACATATCAAATTTGGCCCCAACTTGTTATCTTGATTCTCATTGGCTATGTTATTCAAAATGGCAGTGTCCTTGACAACACACTGTCCACCAGAGGCACACCCAAACTATTACGATAGGTTCACCACGTCGCCCTCTGGTGGAGTTTGCCTTGACAACTTAGTGTTAGCTATTAGATTTTTGAAAAAATCACAAATTTTGTGCCTGAGATATTGCATTGGTAACAAGATAATGATTTACAAAATATTAATGAATAACTCATCAAAACTGAATTGGGATCTTGTATGGAAAATCATAACCTGGTTGCTTACTGCACTTTATTTCAGTTCATGTGTTTTCATTCAAGTCAGCAGAGCTATCAACCCATGGGGTTATGTTTTGTAATGTTTGTTAACATTTCCTGAAAATATCTGCAAACTGTTTAATAATTAATCATTTTGGGAATTTATGCAGCGTTGCATGTCATGAACAGTCAAAATGATTAATGTAATGAATCCAATATTGGGACTGACTCTATCGCTCCCATAGGCAACATTTTGATGTTTCAGGTGTATGTGTACCAAGCTTTACTAGGCCTCTTCAATATAGGCCTAGCGCCGACACGACCAAATGTCTTACTATCTGGGCGCTCATGAATATTAATTCGCAAGAGATTCGAGTTACTTCATCGTATCGTGCACGTGCTGTCCTACTGAAAGGCTGTAATTACCTCATCGCACCGTGCACGTGCAGTTGGATACATTCAAGGGGCGGCGCTAATGGAACAGACCTATTTGAACATATCTCATCGCATAAGTGGAGAGGGTGTTATATACTGAGCCCGATGCAAAGGAGAGTAGTGTATGTGTAAATTGCAATACTCTTTGCCAATTCACTTGATTTTCAATCAGTTGTATACATAAATAGATAATTAATATTTCAAATCCCTGATGAAAAAGATGAAATTGTGCATTATTGATTGAAATAATATTTGGAAATCAACCATTAATTTACCAGGACTTGGTTTTAGAGTAACCTACTAAATATGTATACTAAATATGTGTACTAAGTATGTATGTGGTCCAAATGAAGGTAAATTCAGTCATGACAAGTGCTAATTTAAACAAAAAGTAGCTTGCACAGGATTGGCACAATAAGGTAATCCAGATAAATTAATCATCAGAAAAAAATGAATGCTGCAGTTTTGAAGCAAATGGAACTTTGTTTTGTAACAGAAAACGTATTCTGCTACACACATACAAATCAATTTTGAAAGTCTCAAATTGGGGTTATAATTTGATTGACAAGATTGAGGCACCGGGGGTTTATATTATTTGAATGAGTCATCCTCGGTTTGAATTATTTGATATTTTAAATGTCTCGGTGGAGCCACTGTTTGCATACTTGACAACTATTTATTATTTTCACAAATCATGTAAAAATGGGGAAACAAATTTGAGCCTGATGGCCTTTGAGCCATCAAAGTAGATACAGTTGGTACCCTGAAAATACATCTTTTCTATGAATAGCTAAGAAATCATCAGAGAAGTTTCAGAAGAAATGATCAAAACTGACTGAAAGACAGAGTGACAGGAAATTTTCTCTCTCACTGCAATAGCGTTGCTGACAAAGTTAATGCAGCTAACAAAGTAATATTTCTATTTCCATTTCACATACATTCATCTAAAAATTTACTTGATAAAAATCAATTGGCATCCCGCCAAGATGCATAAAGAAACATAAACTAGCATTTTACTTCTTCCTGCCTGACAACTGAGGGAAACATATTCAAATCTGACAATTATGGAATTTTCAAAGTAATGATAAAAAATGCAAAAATCAAAAGAGTTGAATTTATCATGAAAAGCCTAACTGGAATAAATAATTTCCTATTTTTAGCAAGATCTCAGATACCAATCCAGAAATTTTCAAATATTTGGCCCATTGCACATTAGGTCACATACTTCTGTGGTCACACACTTCTAATAACTTTTCACTTGATCAAGTTGTATTGCAAAATTGCCATCTCATTGCATTAATACAGGTACCAAAACAGTTCAAAACATTGAACTTGGAGTGACAAGCCCAAAATATTAATAGCTTGTTTCGTTAAATTCTTAAATAACTAATCCCAAAGGCAAAAAGAAACTCTGCCTCCATAAAATAAAAATGAAATCAATTCTGGCCTCAATATTTACATCTGAATGGATTTTTAGCTGTCTGGGTTGAAGTACAGCCCAACAATCAACTGCAGATCTATTGACAACTACAAAGTCTACATGTTCATGTCTTTTTGACAAATGACACTGACTCACTTGTTGCACTGAAACTTGGGATCTGGTGAAAACTGGAATTCCAGGTTTCACTGGTGAATCCTGGGATTTGACAAGATGATTTTTAATCTTAACAGATATTCAGTAATGTCTAAAACTGTTCCAAAACTTACTGCAATTACAAATGTCAAGCGGCGGTCTCACTGTAGCAAACAGGCCAAGCGGATGAAAGCGGACAAGAAAATGTGGGTGTTCGGAATGAGTTCACAATTTTGATTTTTTAAGGAAACATCTGCAATATGTATGTGGAAATGTGGTCACATGGATTTTCCTCGTTCAGTCAAGGTAACACAACAAATTATAGGATTAATGCTTAACATGGGATTAATGCTTAATACCTTTAATTTTTAATTTAATTAGGCATTACATTTTTATAATGCAATTACCAGTTATCTTGCTTTTTTTCTAATGATTGGATTTGGGTTGTTTTTTTTTGAGCATTTGCAAGTGTTTATACACGCAATTCTTTTTAGTTGCTGTCAATAGCTATAGGCCCCCTGCCAATCCGACCAATGATTAAATAGAGTGGAGTTGTACAGTTCTGGTTCCGGTAAAGTTGGGGAAAAAAACAACATGGAGATCTGCAATCGGCCTATGGTACAATATGGTGAAGAAGTCGGAACTGTACGTATGTTTGGCAAAATCTACTTGTGAAACAAAGTAGACAATGTGTAGAAGACATTTCTTACTTCATAATTTGTACATTTTAAGCCCTTGTAGGATCTAGGATTCACTAGTGAAACCTGGAATTCCAGGTTTCAGCAGGGAAATCCTAGTATTCAATGCATCCCAGGTATATGTATATGCACAACAACACTGACACTGACACTAGTGTAGTCGTGACAGTGACACAGTTAACAGTTTGACAGATTGGGACTGGTCATATGTTGTGCACAATTTCCAAAACACTCACGATCCATTTAACTTTAAACCCTGTCCTGTGCATGACATATACTTAGTAAAGAAGTTTATACTCACACAGACCTTTTTAAAAGCGTTATAAGTTGCTACTGGAATGCATTTAAGACAGATTTCTTCAGAACACAGACAAAGCACTTGTTTACTTGTTACGGACCAATAATTTGACACACCACTGTACATTTCGTTTTTATTCGCATAAGTGTTTCAGCTTCAACGTCGGGACACTTGCCCGGGGACACTCGATGATCCTGTGTGAACCATGGATTATATTTTGAACAATATTGTATAGAGATAATTTGATCCAACTGTGAACTTACTCAAGACACCTTTAAGTTCCAACAATAGTTAACTGCAGACCTCGGCGCTCGGCGAATCTTCCTCCGTGCTCCGTGGACTGCTCCTCCGTGGAGTTTATGCAGCTCCTCGGCCGAGCAACTCCTTGCTCCGTGGTAGCACGGAGGAACTCCTCGGCCGAGCAAACTTCCAAATCTTGCTCCGTGGGTCATTTTATTTAATTCCACAACAATTCTGTGTCCTATTGTAGTTAATATGAACATCTTACCTAGCTGTGACATCGATTTAGAAGGAAAAAGACCCTTAAAAAGATAATTTTAACAACTTTTTGATAAAATTTGATAAACTCCTCGCTTGGATGGACAATTCTACCGCCAGATGTCACCCTGGAAGTTTATTCCATCTCATACAAAGTCCACTAGAGGGCTTGGTGGTCAATATTGGACCTGCATTGAGAGGTCGTGACATCTGGCGGTAGTCTTTAGCAATTTTGCCCGTCAGACGTGTGTTAACCATTGTATAATGTCAAATCTTCAAAACTATAATTAATATCTTTTTATTTAGTTCACAATTACGGCAGTCATTTTCGGGGCTAAATCATAGTTCTAGTTTCAACCAAGATTTCAGACATATATTATGAGCCGAGATCTGAAGATTTCATCTTTAAAGTCATTATCTTTTCTTATGTATCCTGCGTATGCAAAAAAAAAAAAAAAAAAAACAATTTAGTTTTATATGTTCTGTCGTGTATATCGCTCAAATAGAACCCCAATATGAAGATTTCACCTTTGTCTTTGGTATAAAGTCATTATTCTTAATATTTTATACGTTTGCAAAAAATAATTCAATTCTATATGTTCTGATGTGCATTTCTCTCAAATAGAACCCCAATATGAACATTTCATCTTTGTTTTCTGTACAAAATCATTATTTATTTTATTATATATGTTTGCAAAAAAAACAAAAAAACAATTCAATTCTATAGGTCTAAAGCCTTTGATGAGGATTCCATGCAGCCTTTGATGTCATCCCATTCAGTGGTGTGAAAAACCCAAATTTCAACACATATGGTCAAATAGTATATTTCACTGATATCAATTAACATCATTCAAAGTCCTTGTGATGTAAGGTCAAACCTGTGATCAAAGGGTTTAATGTCATTTTTTCCACAGCTTGGTATTCCATGCAGCCTTTGAGTCATGTCTTCCCTTTTTGACAGAAATGCTTTCACGCGCATAAGATATTTTTCACATGATATAAGCTTGGAGTAATTACTCCAAGATATAAGTAAGATATTTTCCCATACAAATACAATATATTTCACATAAGTATGATAGGTTTATTTTTAGCATCAGCAATTGTAATATTTTTCACATATATGATTCTCGGCTAATAAAACACAATGTGAAATCTTCAAAACTATAATCAGAGACATTTACATTGTAAAACAATGTCTTTGCATCTTCGCAATTTCGGTAGTCATTTTCTGGGGCCAATACGTATATAAGGTGGTGACATCAAGCGGCCAATCAATGCATTCTCCTTCCCCGACGGAGGAGCAGTTTTCTCCTCCGTGGAAATAAACTACATACGAATATACTGTAGTGAGGTGGTGACACCAAGCGGCCAATTGATGCAATTTTCCTCGGCCGAGAAGAAATTTTCTCCTCCGTGACAGCCCACGGAGCACGGAGGAAGACTCGCCGAGCACGGAGGTCTACGGTTAACTGGTTCTCTTAAGTTCGGGAATTCAAATGGCTGTTAAATGCAAAGAGCAGTTAGAAATAACAATACCATTTGTGAACAAATTGCGGGAAATGGACAATTTTGAGATTCCTTAATCGAACTTGTTGCTATTGACACGTAATTAAATTAACCAGAATCAGAGGAGATGTGAGCTGTACAGAAAATATTGTGTGTGGGAAACATATCATGAGTTTTAGACTTAAACATTTTCATGACATTACCAATTTGTGTGTTATTACTTGAAAATTTGCAACGTGAAGGACACGAAGTGTCCTGTGTGTGACAGCGTGTAACAAACGTCACTGTGTTTGCTTTTGTTCATTGGTGATACTGAGTCACGTGTCTTGGCCTACATTATCGTCCATGTGGTCCCACTGAATCTGGGACTGGCAGCAGAAAGCAAGGCTGTGAATATTGTCAACCTGACGTCGGTGGAAGGGTGCTTAAACAGACGTACCAGTCAACACACCAGAGATAAACAGGTTTATTTGAACAAACATAATGCTCATGAGTCATCCTCGAATTTAGTTCACCTGAGATCACATTTTTTGTTTGCTCCCAGAGTTTGTATTTATTCACAATTGTTTTGTTTAAAAATAAGACATTTGGATCACAGGGAGAAGAGGAGCAAGTCTAGAAAGAAATTTATAATTACATACTTTTTGATTTACATACTGATAGATATACCCGTATGGAAGGTAAGTTTTTTTCTCTCCCTTTCACACTTGCTCCTTATCTCCATGTGCTTTGAATGACATTTACCCGGCCCTTTATTTGGATGAATGAGCATGTCCTAGACCAACCTGCCAGTCTCCATTATCAGTGAGTTTATCTGAGAGCAATAATAATAGTTACATTACTATCAATTTAGAGGTGTTGTAAAGTTCTGGTTCTGGCAAAATTATTAAGTTTTGAGTGTGAACTTTCAATTAGGGAACCACAGAACATAGAGATGGGTAGTCAGGTATAGAAAGACCCAAATGTACGACTATGATAAATGTAAAGTGTATGCCCCAGTGCAAGTGTACTTGCGGATCTTGAAAAAGGACCATTGATGAAAATTGTCACCACCAATATCTACTGCAACATCAAAACAAAATAGAAAATTATTCTTTTTACAGGGCAGACATATATATATACAAAGACAGACAAATAATATTGGATAACAGAAAATACAAAGTTTGGGAGAAGTAAACATTGAAGTAACAAAATGACAGCTCAGACAACATTGATGGAATTTATGGTTGGTGACACAATATTGACCAATCCCGGTTAGTTTCAACTTTAGATTATGGAAATTTGTAGAAAAAGTTATTTGTTATTTTTATTCTGAGTTTACATTTTCAAAATGCATTCTAACAAATTATAATGAACGAATTATGTTAATTTTCAGTTACCCAAAAGACTCTAGAACAGGATATTTGCGCAAAATTAAGTCAACAGGGACTGAAGCTTGTTTACTCTGATCATTCTCAAAGGCTGCATTTGCATTTTGCTGGCCAAGATGGAAGGTAATACTACGGGCATGAAATACATTATTTTCCTCACACTAGGTAAACAATGCAACACCAACTATTTAATGATATCATTACATAATATTACAAGATATGCAACATTATTTTGAGCCCAAGAAGGGTATTGTGAAATTGTCAATAAACATAATGTTATGCACAGCCCACCTTTGCTCACTTTTTGCCATATTTATCACACCAAAAGAAATGGTCTTATATCACATCTTTCTGTTCAATTTACAGTCTTACATATATCAGTGATTTCTGTCATCAATCATCCCTATTTTCTGCACATGTTGTTCTGCAGGAAAAAAAAATATTTTGACTGCCAGATTTAGTATGAGGAATTTAGCTACTTAAGTTACTGTCTCAAACTACATTTTCAAAATTAATATTTTCCTCATGGTCCTATTTTATCAAACCTCAAGATATTATTCATCTATTAAAATATATAGTCTTTATAAATGAATATGTTCCTATCTAAAACTAGTTGATAATGAAATTTGTTTTTGCACTCCATATCTTATATATTATGCATCATTGACATCATTAGAAAGATGACATTGTTAACTTTGTATAAGCAGAGACATTCATTACAGAGATTAGAAACAAGCTGAAGTTCTGCATTATCGCTTCGTTGCATCTCCATTGCATGTCTGAGTTGGATGGTGCACTGCGCTGACACCTAGTGGCAGACTTGCTGTTTCCAATCTCTGTTTAGATATCTCTGGTATAAGTGAAAAATGCATTTGATGCCTGAGGAAATATATAACGTAAACTTTCTACCATGTTGGGCATGATAGGAAATAATTAACTGATAATTTTGTGATCAGCTGTCTACGATCAGTTATTATATAAAAAGCTGTCATATAAGGTACTATGTTGTAACCAAACTTGGCTTAGATAAGCATAGGTTTTATTACCTAATAATGTATTTGTTTGTTTTATTACCTAATAGTGTATTTATACTGGCTGCTTATTTTCTGCTAAATCTCCTTGGTATTGAAGTGTTCTGTGACTAAAATTTCTAAAAGTTCAAAAGTTGAGAGTTCAAATAAGTACACAAAGTTGTTGAAATAAGCTATTATATTTTTTCTAACCATAATAGTTTTGATAAGTTTGAATTCTACAAGGCCATAAAAAAAATTTTCTCTCTACCTCCGTATCCTAAAAAATGTCTCAGCCATCGCTACCAAGAAGGAAAAAAAGGTTTGGGACCGTTAATAAAATTTTGTCTGATATCCTGCTCCCAAGCCAAACATTGTTCTTGACAAAGCCACCTCTGGACAAGGTTGTTTTCAGCAGCCGAGAATGTTAGAGATTTGGGGAAGGTCGCTTTTAAAATGTAAATTGTGTGAAAATGATCCCTAAATTTTGCTGAACATATTATCTACTTTTTAGATTTTAAATTTGGCTTCTCTTCCTTAAATCAACATTGAAAAATGGATATTCTGTTTGTTTTCTGAAACTTCTTGACTATATGAGACTCATAAGAGGGAATGTTACACTATTGTAATCTAGTTTATACTGATTTTACATTGATAGGCATGCTACTGTGAGGGGCCATGCAGGTGTGGTGACATTAGATCTTCATGAATATGTTGAACAAAACCAGCAACCCAAGTTCTCCAAAGAGGTGAGACTCATTTGTTGAGTTATTAATTTTTGAGGCCTCTAAGAAATTGCTCTGTCTGTCCTCTATGTGTGTGTGTGTGTGTGTGTGTGTGTGTGTTTTCCCCGTGACTTCCGCTTTTCAAAATGGCGACCTTGTGTTGTGTATGCATATTTAAGCATTGTTAAACTCACATTTTCTCGCGACTTGTGCATGATTTGCACTTATTAAATGGAGGCGGACTACTATTGAAACATGGTAGAATATTTCTTTGTGTATTATAAGCCAAAGATATTAATTATATCGCCATTGCGGGAGCTTGTACCTAGAGAGTATGAGCATAGTTTATTTACTTTTCATGCTGATTTTGTCAATTATTTTTCTGTTTCGCTCCAGTAATATCAATATGGGGCCGTGACACAGTTGGTTAGATCGCCAGCTTATTAGCACCAATACCTCTGTGGTGATCCAAAAGTTGTGGGCTTGATCCCTGGCCATGCCGAGATTGAACTCATAATACAGTTTGACACACGAGCCGAGGCCCGTGGGTGGGTTGTCATGTCAAGGACCTGCGACACGACAATTCAGTGAGGCAGCACTATATCTGCTACAAGTAGGTCTCAGCATGAAATGACTGAAATAATGTTGAAAATGATGTAAAACCCCAAACAAACAAACAAACCAATGATGTGATGCCAACCCAGAGGTGCCGTAAATCACCGTCCACACGTTGCCCTCTTGTATAAGACGACCCTCCAAACATTTACTTGAGGTTTGGGTGTGAAAACCTTGTCCTATATTCGAGTAAATATGATACATAGGGGGAGTAACATTAGCTGCTGCTGGTATTGGGTGTTGCATAAAGTAAAAGCATTTAAGCAGCAGCTCACACAGTATGTCCCCCTCCATGGAAATTTAATTTACAATGAAGCCAATAACAATCTGGGAAGAAATGACAATATGTGTGGTGTTATACAAGGCACACATTAGATTATGTTGTTATCTGTATTCATGGATATGGGGCAGGGGTCTTGATATTTAACAAGGCCTATGGATTAGATGAGAGAGCAGAGTGCAAGTGCACCTAACAGCCTGTAGCACAGAGGAAAATATGTGAGGGATTAGGTCAGATATCAACCAGTTAGGGCATCACACCGGTACGCGATATTATCGATATACCGGTATACAGACATCGATACGATAACCGGTATTGTCATACTGGTGCTTCGATATATTATTTGTATCGAATTGGGCACTCATATCATCATAATAACACAGATTTTTTACTCGATATTTTACGCATCGTAAGTTTTTTAATCTTTCAAATGTAAATACGACGACTGAGGGATCCATCATTGCGCAATATATTAATATTTCAATGGGAATCAATACGTTGTGACAGCACTCCAATCGTTTTTGCGCCAAAAATAAGAGCTTCTCCCCGTCACTTCCGGTTTTCGAAATGACGAACTCGTGTTGCGTATGCATATTTAAAGTTGCTGTAACAGATAATATCATTTCCCGGGCAATTTTTTACATACCTCAAAATTGGTTGGACATGTTCCACACAACACATCCCCATTCTTGTTTGTGAGAATATATATGTTACAAGCATAGAAATCAAATGTTTATCTCAAGCCATGTGGTTTCATCAGGCTGCCATCTATAACGGTCAGTCAGGCCTGCTGCTGCTGACCGGGGTATACCCCACACAGCTGCTGAGGGTAGCTATTTTTAGCATGTGGAGTGCAAGAGTGTGACCCCGGTTAGGGGTAGGCATGATGGGAGGGCAACAAGGATCCATGTGACAGACCTCCTTCACCCATGTGTTTTTCCATGTTTATGTATGTTGTAATTCTGAAGGTAAACTCTGGTATCATTCTTGGCTTTATTTTTTTCTGCCTTGGTTTGATATAACTTCTTTCTTCCCATTTTAAAATGAAACACATGTGTATTGTTTACTTGGCCATGCAATCAAAACATCCTGTGACGCATGCCCTGTTAGCCCCAGCACCAGCAGGAGCCTGGCAGCTGAGGTGATGACATCACTAGGATTCCCCATGAGGAAATTTGAAATTTTGAACCCATGGGACTGATATTTTTTCCAGCTCTCCTATTGAATCTTTCTTCAAAAACTTAATATTGACCCATCAAAACCAAAAAGTGATGTGGTTGATGTGTTTACACATGGATTACATTTCTAAATGGTTGGAAAATAACTTTTGTCAAATTTTATATCATATTATCTGTTACAGCAACTTTAAGCATTGTTAAATTCACATTTTCTCCGATTTGAGCAATATATACACTTATTTATAGGAGGCGGACTATTGTTGACACGTAATAGAATATTTCTGTGTGTATTTTAAGCCGAAGATATTAAATATATCGACGTTTGGGGAGCTTGCACCCGGACCGATAAAGACAGTCAATTATTCTTCTATTTCGGTTCAGAAATATCGATATGTATCGAATATTGATAAATCATCGATATGTATCGTATCGTATCGATGAAATCCAACGATATGATGCCCTACAACCAGTGCAATGTATTTAGTATTAAAGAATCTGGCTTTAGCCATGTATATTATTATTGTTGACACCACAGATTATGACAGTGCCGATTGTGACATACGTCACAAGGTATCTAGTTTTCTATTTGTTACCTAGAAAGTTGATTTGATAAGACGTCCATTGTTTTGCCAATGTCCTTTTATCTGTTTGTGGCTCATTAGCATAAATCAGGAATAAACCCCTCCCACATGCATATATTACCACTCCTTGGTGTACGGGCATTGGTAATGTGGGGCGAGAATAGAATACCAATTTATATCTATGTACTTGATAGTATTTATATTTTAGATATTATTTTAGTTTGTAGATAAAATAGAAAAAGAAATCAAGGATGATGTTCAAGCCAAGGAATACAAAAGGTAGGAAACAAAGCTCAATAATCCACAAATCTACCAAGGTCAATAATCCACATATCTATCAAGGTCAATAATCCACAAATCTACCAAGGTCAATAATCCACATATCTATCAAGGTCAATAATCCACATATCTGTCAAGGTCAACAATCTACATATCTATCAAGGTCAACAATCTACATATCTATCAAGGTCAATAATCCACATATCTGTCAAGGTCAACAATCTACATATCTACCAATCATCCACAAATAATCACCTTTAAGCCTAAAGTATTAACAGCCATGTTTCCAATAACATGTCCCTAAAAAAAAGAAAGAGGGTAATTTTTATGTTTTTTTTATGCCTTATCTGTCTGGATGATATTTTGTCTCTTAATGTGAATGCTAAGAAGGAGGACCGCAATTGCATTTTTATTCTAGATTTATTAATGATATCAGTTACAAACCATGACATTAATCATCCTGAAGATATGGTTAAGGAGAATTTCTCTGAATTTTAATTTAAAATTAGCAGTTAAGTTGGATATGATGTAATACAGGTGAAAATGAGTGCAACAGACATTTTCCACATTTTTGATATCTAAATCATGAACTGTATGCCTAATATTCTTCCAACAGCCTTCCAGCGATTCGGCGTGGCGATGCTATACCTTGTTACTTCCCAACTACAGATCGTAAACTGATTGAGTACGACTTTGATGAGTTGCTTTTGAACCAGGATTCTCCTTACCAAAATGTGAAGATTCTCCACTCACCTCAGTTTGGCAATATGCTCATCCTAGATAATGACCCGAGTGAGTTGATATTTTATTTTTAACCTTTATGAGTTTATACTGAGATTGAGACCCATAACAAGCTTGATTACTGGTCTTTTAACATTTCCTGGAAATGCCTGCAAATTGTTATATAACTCTTATAACTCGTATATTTCATGCTTCATTTCAGATCTAGCAGAGAGTGACTTACTTTACACCCAGGCCATTGTTGGATGGGGGAGGGAGGACTACAAGGATAAGACTGTGCTCATTTTGGGAGGAGGGGACGGAGGTATCCTCCATGAGTTGCTAAAACTTCATCCCAAATTCATCACCATGGTGGATGTATCCTTATCTGACACTAATGAAATAAAAAGCCAAAAATTATAGGCAACATTTTTTATATTGGTTCCTGATCGAATCTTAAATAAATATTATCATTGTAGTATACAACAGTCAGGATCAAGCTCGATCCTGACTCCCACCAGAACTGTGCTCTGCAGCATCCTCGCCTTTTTACACACACTTTACAACCATATATATGAATGGTATCCATGTGGTTTAAAACAAGGCAAACTGCAAAGGCAAACGGCATTTTGAGGATGGCTTAATCCAGACTGATCAGGTGAAACTGTTCAGTTCATACAAACAATTAATTTTGGGGAGATCAAAATTAGAAACGATTACGAGTATCAGAAAATACACAAAAATATGTTTGGTAACTTTAATAAATGGATGGTCACTGCCAATATGAATTTGCAGAATCTATTTTAGAAATTGAATCATGTGGAATCATGTGTGACCTTGACCTTTGATCCAGATAGATGAGGTGGTGGTGAGAAATGCTCCAAAAATGCTCAGGGGGATTTGCCATGACAGTCTGGACAATCTGACCGGTGATAACTATGAGGTTAGTGTGTTCAGAGCATTTACTTCTTTTTTTTCCAACAATGTTTTGTTTTAGTGTATCAAGTGGCACAGTTGATCATATCAGATGTTTATTCCAGGTGCTGATAGCAGACTGTATCCCTTACCTTGAGAAGTATGGCAGGGAAGGAAGGAAATTTGATTTTGTCATCAATGACCTCACCGCCATCCCTGTAACTACTGAAGCAGTCGGTAGGGTTAACATTTTTGACCATATTTTTTTTATCTTGGCAAATTAACTTTTCTGGCCAAAGTACCTAATTTAAAGCAAATAAAGCTGAGGTATTGTTCTGTGGTCTGTATTCATGTTTAGGCCAGGTGATTTTTTTTTCTTGTGATGCACCAATAAGCAATCAGAAAAATACATTCTCTCAGTGCACTTTGTGTACTTAATAGAGATACCCATCTTTATTTTATATATAATTTATGTCTGTTGGTGACCTTTGTTACCCGGGATCATCTATTGTCATACGTTCTATATCTGTACTCCTTAAAGGGATTAAGCACCAATTCTACAATTCGGTTAAATTGAAAGCTTAGCCACATATGAACATCATGACAAATTAAAATTATCATAGAGTAATAATATAAGTTACTATAAGACATAAGAGTTGCACTCCCAGCACAGGTCTGTCTGAGCCCTAAGCTGCACGTGACGGGTAAACACGGGTAGCGTGAACTTTATTTGACCTCAATTGAGGCTCAAAGCAGGGTAGCACTGTTTGACGTCATTCTGGCACTATTGAAAGGGCAATAACTTTGATGACGTCATAAGCATATTGCCATACTCTTATGACGTCATTTTACCTTTCAGTGCCTCTATGGTCACACTCCACATAAAAATGACGCCAAGAAAGAAGTGTGCTTTCATAAGGGGGCAATAGATTAGGGTCTTGCTAAAATAGAATTAGCAGGCAAACATAGGGATGCATCAATAAAATAGAAAATAGACAACAAAATTGACATCATTTATCACCAGTATGTGAATTTTAAACGTCTTTTTCAAAATCGGTGCTTAATCCCTTTAAAGGAATTAAGCAGTAATTTTTAAAAAATCATAAATCGATTACAGAGGTGTTTGCCTCTGACGTCAGTACTTTTTAGGTCAATTCACTGTTAAAGTGTTTAGAAATCTGCATTGAACAAGACCCTCATGAATAGCTTCCTTTTCAAAGTACACTCCTTGCTTAGTTTCATTTGTTGGTGGAGTGTTATCACAGAAGCACTGCAAGGTAAAATGACATCAAGCAAGTATGGCGATATGCTTATGACGTCACCAAAGAACTATTCTTTGAATGGTGATAAAATGACATCAAACAATGCTGACCCACTGAGAGCCTCATCTGGGGTTATAAAGAGTTCACGCTGCCCGTGTCCACGCTGCCCATGTCCACGCTGCCCGTGTCCACGCTGCCCGTGTCCACGCTGCCCGTGTCCATGCTGCCCGTGTTCACGCTGCCCGTGTCCACGCTGCCCGTGTTCATGCTGCCCATGTTCATGCTACCCGTGTTCATGCTACCCGTGTTCACCCTACCTGTGTTCACGCTGCCCGTGTTCACCCTACCCGTGTTCACCCTACTCGTGTTCACGCTGCCCGTGTTCAAGCTGCCCGTGCTCATGCTACCCGTGTTCACGTTGCCCGTGTTCAAGCTGCCCGTGTTCACACTGCCCATGTTCACGCTACCCGGATCCACGCTGCCCGTGTTCAGGCTACCCAGGTTCATGCTGCCCATGTCCAAGCTGCCCTTGTTCACACTACCTTTCATGAACAACATTTCATTACAGGGGAAATGTGGGATTTTATGCGGAAAATCCTTGATCTGGCTATGGCCATCCTTGCCCCGACTGGAAAATATTACACTCAGGTAAGCTCCAACTTTGATATTTTTTACAGACAGCTGCAGCAGAACTATCATGATATTGAAGACACTTGAAGGGAGGGGGGGAGGATCCTTTTGTCTTGCTGACAACTGCTACTAGGGCAGTCAGATCCTTATCACTTACATAGCACTATGCAGTCTCTATTGTTGCTTTTGACCTACATTTCAACCAGTGCTACAACTCACCTCTGATTAAGGTGCTGCTGGTATTGATTGCTGTATAAAGTAAAGGCATTTAAGCAGCAGCTCACACAGTGTGTCCCCCTCCATGGAAACTTAAAGTACAATGAAACCAATAACATTCTGGGAAGAAATTACAATATGTGTGGTGTTATACAAGGCACACAGAAGATTATGTTGTTATCTGTATTCAGGCCACTGGCATGGTGAAGGGGTAGGGGTCTTGATATTTTACAAGGTCTATGAATTAGATAAGAGAGCAGAATTTAAGTGCACATAACAGCCTGTAGCACAGAGGAAAAGATGTACGTCATTAGGTCAGATATCAACCAGTGCAATGTATTTAGTATTAAGGAATCTGGCTTTAGCCATGTATACTATTGTTGTTGACACCACAGACAAAGGTGCAGGGGACTTTAAAATGGATTTTATCTGCCCATCTGCCTGTCTGTCTGGAATAATATTTGTTAACATAATAAAATCTTGTCAGCCATTCTGATTGCTCTGAAATTTGACTGGGACATTCATCATATGAATATCCAGGATGACTTTGACCTGACCTTTTTATGACCATTTTGACCACTCGTTGTTATTCTGATTACTTTTCAAACTTTACAGGAACATTCTCCTCATCAATATTTAGTTTGTAGCACCACAAACCTAAGCACCATGCTAATAATTACATGTGGCCATGTATTATAAGGTACATCGGGAAGTTGATCTTTTGGTTGCTATAGTTACATCAGGTTATCTAATATCAATGGACATGTTCACAAGACCTAAACCGTTAATTCCAAGGTCATAGACTTCAAAATGTCACCAACCCCTTTTGTTATATCTTAACACTTGTTTTTGGTACCCACTGACTTCATTATGAAATTTGAGAGCTAAAAATAACTTCTGAATGAGCAAGATCATGTGATCAACTGCTGTTGGCCTTGGGAAAATGTGCTTTGTACTTTGAAAATGCACTGACCTACTGATCAACTTTGACTGAACAAGATCACATGATAAATTACTGCTGGTTAAGGACGTTCACCTGCATTCATTGTGAATAGATAACCTTGTTTCAAAAGAAGTAAAGATCCTAAACAAAGAAATTCAATTTAAGGTTTAATTTATTAGTTGCCAAAGCTTGAGGGGCACATGAAGTATGGATTTGGCCTCTGTATGTGTGTTTGTGTCATTTTGTAATGAACAGAAACATTTTATAATAAGTTATAAATCTTTTTCAGTTACAGCAACAAAATTGACATGTCTCATAAAGATGTACATAACATTGTCTTTGTAAAGTTTTTGACATATTGTTTTCAAAATACAGCCAATAACTTTGGCATTTAAATATATTGTACTATCTTGACAAGAACTGGCAGGAGTGTCTTGGGCCTGTCTGTTGCCTTGTTGCTAATGGTCTAGGATATGCACATTATTTTTGTAATTGAGGGGAAAAAATTATATTTTATCTGATTCAATAAAGTATTGAATCAGATAATGAAAATTTCTTGACATCTTCATTATCTGACAGCGACTAAAATGAAAATTAATTGAGGAATTTTATCTACTTGCAATGTTGCACTCTGTTATGTATTTTTAAATCATGTCCTTGTTTCTGATACATCAATATTTTTCTTGATACAGGGTAATGGAGTGAATATGTTGGGTGCCCTGGCTATGTACGAGGAGCAGCTTGGCAAGTTATCAGAACCTGTGGACTTCAGGAAGGAGAAGGTCTATGTCCCCTCCTACCATGAACAGTATCCTTTATATTAATATACTGCAATGACCTCTTGCTTCCGTTTTTCTGGTTTCACTCTTAAGCCTAAAAAATGATTGATGTAAATGTGTTTTAGATTTTGAATTGGTCCGTTTTATTTTAAGACTATTTTGAAGAGCAACTATAATGTGCATTTATCTTGTATTTGACATGGAAGTATTTTTTCACATTTTTCATTTTTTTCTTTTTTCAGTCATTTTTATCTTATTTGCCATTAATGTATAAATTGTTTGATTACACAAATTGATTACACAAAATTTACCTTAAGTGACACAATTTTTTAAAGGTAATAATTATATGTGTAGCCTTGGCAAATTATAGCAAAAGTTCTTGAAATGCTAAATAAGGGTGTGCCTGGAACAGAATATTCCAGAGTTATGACACACATTTAGGAATCTGTTGTCAAGTCATAAGATCAGCGAATCTTTCAGAAAGATTGTGACAGTTAGCACAGAGATTTGAATTGGTTGGTTTGTTTCTATGTATTAACGTAGGCATATTTAGCACATATGTGGATATATAGGAGCCTAAGTAGATTTCCAAATTTCTAATTCAAAATAATGGCTTCAACATTTTTACAAGTAGATACATATATATGTATAATATAATGATATAATAGTAAATAACAATAATGATAATAATAATAATAAATATTTATATAGTGCCATTTCAGACTATGTCTTAACATGGCACTATACAATATATTATATACCGGTATATACATATAAATATCAATTTCTATAATAGCTGGAACAAAGGACACTGTTGTCAAGCTTTATTGAATGTTACAATCATTTTATTTATTTATTATATTTATGATATATACACTGATGAGAAAATATATTGGCATTAAGGGATATGCGTAAACTAATCCTTTTCCATTCTTTAATGTTTGCACAAATTAGTTTGAAGAAATGAAGATAATTGAATTACAAATGAATTGCAAATATGAATTGTGCCTTAACTTGATTCAGATGGGTGTTTTATGAAATATGGAAGAAATTTGAACCAGAAAACGAATCTCCGAAGTACAACGGCATCAGTGGTCACAGCTAACAGGAGCCGTAGCAGCCGCACCTTTTATAAATCTTATACCAATATCATAAAATACATTCCTGGTGGAAGCCATAAAGTATACTTAGAACTGCGAATAAAATTGTTTAGTTTAGATTGGGATTATATAGCAAACTTACTGATAGATGAGACCAATTCTCATGTTGTGCCATTAACATATTTTAGCAAATCTTCTCCTGGGACAAAGTTGAAATAATCTATTTGGATTGCAGTAAGCACAATCTCAAAAAGCTGTTACAGGATTGATCTGGTGTCAAGTCATTAAGTCACCACAAGCCTTTAATGATCTCGCTCTCTTTCTGCTATATCCACTGACACTGTGGAACTATTTTCTTTTCTACCTCATTTATTTAAGCTTGGACATAAAGGGTAAAATATGATAATATATGTAGGGCTTAAACTTTTGTGGCTGAAATGTTTAGCTCTGTTGACTTCTTTGAACTTGCAGAGCTCTAGGAGTGGAGAAAATGCCTGTCAGTCCGTTTGTCACGTTTTCTTTTAAAATCTTCTTCTCCAAAACTACCAGTAATATATGTTTCATATTTTATATAGAGGTAGATATAGAGGTGAAGATTCAGATTCCTTGAAATCTTAGTGATGTCACCATTGACCTTAGTGCAGTGACCTCAAGGTCACAAATTTATACAGAGCATATCTCAGCAATCACTTATAAGAGGAAATTCAAACTTGATATACAGAAATTATCTTAGTTCATAACTATGCTTCATCATACTTCTGTAGTCATGTGACCTATGACCTTTACACTCTGACCTTGAATTTAAAATCTGTATACATGAAAATCATTAAATCATCAACCATTAAACGTGATTAAAAACACATATTTTGACCTTTGACCTTGATGCTGTGACCTTGACCTTTATATTGTTTTGCAGGCTATATCTCATGAATGATGAACTGGGCATAAATATTGGGCATGCATGGCAACCACAAAGTGTTGTCAGTGTTCACCAAAGGTTTTTCACCCACATCACACAATATATCCAACAATCAGCCAACGTCAGAAATTTATCTTCAACATTAGACATTTCAACACTTATGCCCTCGAGTCAATTGTCACAATCTACGGTTGAATTGGAGCCCTATTATAGTTGTGATAGCAAAGAATAAGGTAGACAACCAGAGAATTGAAAGTCTGAAGCACCCAGTGTTTCGTAGGAGGTGCATGATTACCGTGCATATCTTATAAATGGGTGAAAAGCGGCTGGACTGGCCTGCAGAAAGTTTGCTAGTTACACAGCTCATGTGATTTCATTTAAGTCAGCAGAACTATCAACCCAGGGGGTTATGTTTATGACCCTCACCAAAGTTTTAGTTCATAACCAGCACATGAGCAACTTTGATTGGGAGTGCTCTGTTTTCAGAAAATTCCACAATATCGATATGACTTGGCAGATATGATCTACCTCTGATGGACTTGAACAAGTTTGATATTGAATGATCTTGACAAGAATTTTTCTAAGTGGTATGATGTTTAGTTTAGTTATAATCCAAGATCTTTGAATCCCCAGGGTAATTAGCCTACTCCCTTGACTTAGAACTGGGTCGGCAGGCTGTCTACGTCATTGTGCCCTGCATGCATCTCCTGCACACGTATTCTTTCTATGTCTCAGGCCTTGACATAAAGAGGAAAATGTTGGTTGCCCAGTTGGGCCACCAAAGCATGAGAAGTGGTGGCCCGAAGTTTCTAAGGATAATAGGATGTGTGATACAATAAAGAGCATTGTACATAAGGCTGTTTAGTGTCTGAGTGTCAAAAGTGTCTAGTGTCAAAATTCAAGTCCATTGATCATGATATGAGATAGATATCTATTAAGGATTAGAATAAAATTAAGATAGTTTGGTCCATTAAAATACCAAAAATACAGATGCCCATTGGGACACTACGACAGAGCATTCACTGGCCCAAGCAGAGGATCTGGTGGGTCCGGGCCACCGGGCCAATGCGTATGTCAAGGCCTGATGTCTACACATGTTTAAGAGCTGATGTCCTTTCTTCAACACAGTTAATATCCGTTGAAAATATGATTAATGCCAAAACTTAGGGCTGTAATATAGAGACCTGCATTTACATCAGCTTCCCATCCTAAAAATCCCTACTTTAATTGAAGAAAATATACATGACTTAACTGAGTATAGTGTCTGAAATATGGCCTGTTCTGCTATGAGCTATCCCCCAAAGACTTATGGCATGAAGTTAGAGGGTTTTAAAACATTGAGATGACAATTTTTAAATATTTATGAATTATTCTTATTTAATATTTCCATATTTTTTTACACTGAATATTTATTAAAACAGTTTCAACACCAATGACCAGTAGCAATATCAATTAGTTGAATATTATTCATATACAGTAATGAAATGAAAAAAAAATGTTTTGAAAGCATTTGACACAATGGTAAATATGTTTCATCCTGGAATTTTTTTTGACTTTAAGTTCTGGTTATATCTTATTTATGCATTGCAGTTGTATTGCAGTTGTCATTTGAAATGTTTTTGTCACTTCCGGTAAAATCTCAGCAGCCCCGATTTTACCCACATCAAAAGGGGCGTGTCCAGCAAGTCACCTTGATCTGCTATAATTCTGCATTCCATATATAAAAATGCGTAGAAAATGTTGAAATGCAATGTCCATGTATTGTAACATACAGTGTCACAATTTTAACGATTTTCATGTGACTTTTAAGGTCAGTAGTAATTTTCAAATTTATTGCAATGTGATATTTTGTAAATCATGACAAAGAGCATTTATATAGTATCTGTTCGTGTTTTTGAAAATAACTTATATAAATACTGTATTTACTTGAATAAAGGACGAGAAATTAGGACCCAAACCTTTAGTTAGTGTTTGGGGGTGGGCTTATACATGAGGGCAACCTGTGGACGGTAAAATAACATCAATTTGGGGGGGGTCGTCTACAGGGTTGTCCTATATTTGAGTAAATACGGTATGTCACATTTAAAGGTTAAAAAGTTCACAACTAAAATATGGGGAAGCAGACCCTTTCCTAAAAACCTGATATGGATATGTAAAGAGCATAAAATAATGAAAATATTTGTTTTGATGATCTTTTAATTGAGTCCAGGTGAAGGTCAAGACTTACATTATTGTTACTTTGGTTGTGTGCTGCTGATGGTAATAATATAGCAATATCAATGTAACTTGACATGTGTGATTTAACTATGGTTGGCTCAGAAGTAAAGATGGAAATAATGGCTTATTTAAAATGTGATTTAACAGAAAAAAAAACATTTATTGTCACTGCACTTAAACATATTGAATAACTGGGATTAAACAAGCAACCTTGGGTGGGCTTTTATGACTTTGATATTGGGTCACCTTGAACTATTTTCAAGGTCACAGGAACTTTATTTTACACAAAAGGTTTACAATTTGGAAAATAATGTATGAAACAAGGTTACTTTGACATTCTTATGAAACAATAGAGATAATTGTGTGATTTGGAGAGTACATGCATTAAATACTGCATTGACAGTTTGTGCCACTCACAAACTATTTAGTTATTGATTTATTCAATATAATATCATGGAAAGGGCATAATATTTTATTATTAATTCCAGTAGTGGAATATTAGAAAAAATAAATATATTTTTCTTTTTTAAAGAGCTTTAATTGTTGTGATTCTGATTTGCTTCAGTATGCACACGTATCTAATGACAACTAATCAGAAAAATGATAGAGCAGTCAGAGGACCATACCAAATTTCCCAGTCTAGAATTAGATAACAGAGGCCAATGGCCTTGGAACTATGCTGATCATTGCTTTTTACCCCTCAGCCCCTGATGTAATCAGGCTGAGGGTATTTGCAATACTCCTGGCGTTGGTATGTATGTATTTATGTCTGCAGCGAACATCCTTGTCATCACGATAACTCAAGAACAAATGATGGCAGCTTTATGAGATTTGACACACATAAGCATCTGGTGAAGACCTCAGAATTTTTTTTATGAAACATGACCTTTACCTACTTTTCAAGGTCACAGGGACAATTATGTGAAATCCCAATAATTGCAATAACTCAAGAACAAATGATGGCAGCTTTATGAGATTTGACACATAAACATCTGGTTGAAGACCTCAGACATTTTTGTATGGAACATGACCTTTACCTTCTTTTCAAGGTCACGGGGACAATTATGTAAAATCCCTATCATTGATATAACTCAAGAACAAATGATGGCAGTTTTATGAGAATTGACACACAAGCATCTGGTGAAGACCTAAGAATTTTTTTTATGAAACATGACCTTTACCTATTTTTCAAGGTCACGGGGACAATTATGTGTAATCACTATCATTGCTATAACTCAAGAACAAATGATGGCAGCTTTATGAGATTTGACAAACATAAACATCTGGTGAAGACCTCAGACATTTTTGTATGGAACATGACCTTCACCTTTTCAAGGTCACGGGGACAATTATGTAAAATCCCTATCATTGATATAACTCAAGAACAAATGATGGCAGTTTTATGAGAATTGACACACAAGCATCTGGTGAAGACCTCAGAATTTTTTTTATGAAACATGACCTTTACCTATTTTTCAAGGTCACGGGGACAATTATGTGTAATCACTATCATTGCTATAACTCAAGAACAAATGATGGCAGCTTTATGAGATTTGACAAACATAAACATCTGGTGAAGACCTCAGACATTTTTGTATGGAACATGACCTTCACCTTTTCAAGGTCACGGGGACAATTATGTAAAATCCCTATCATTGATATAACTCAAGAACAAATGATGGCAGTTTTATGAGAATTGACACACAAGCATCTGGTGAAGACCTCGGAATTTTTTTTATGAAACATGACCTTTACCTATTTTTCAAGGTCACAGGGACAATTGTATTATGAAATTCCCATCACTGTGATAAACCAAGAACAAGTGATTGCAACTTTTTGAGACTTGACACACACAAGCAACTGGTGAAAACCCCAGATGAGTATGATGAACGGTGACCTTTACCTTCTTTTCAATTATGTGAAATCCCAAGCATCACGACAAATCCCATCATTGCAATAACTCAAGAACAAATGATGGCAGCTTTATGGGACTTGACACACATAAGCATCTGGTAAAGACCCCAAAAGAGTGTGATGAGTGGTGACCTTCACCACTTTTCAAGGTCACAGGGACAATTATGTCAAATCCACATCATTGCAATAATTCAAGAACAAATAATGGCAGCTTCATGAGAATTGATACACATAAGCATCTGGTGAAGACCCCAGATGAGTTTGATGGACGGTGACCTTCACCTGATTTTTAAGGTCGCCGGCCCATTATCTCAATAATTTTAGAGTAAATGATAACAGTTTCATGATACTTAACACACATAAGCTATCAAAGGAAGCAGCACTTTTATGGGTTTTTTTACCCCTGCATCAATCTGGTGCAGTGACATTTTGTTCACAAATATTGTGTGGAGCAAATATTGTGCAGTAAGTTACCAGGGCTGAGGGTTGATGCATCTCTGATGCCTATGTTTTGTAATGATTATGAAATTCCTTTGGAAATTCCTTAATAAATGATCATTTGAATTCTTTTCCCAAAGCAAACTTGAATGGATAATTTTGACAAATCAAAATGAATATAATGTGTTGAATTTGGCCCCAACTTGTTATCTTGATTTTCATTGGCTAACATTTGTAATATTATTCAAAATGGCAGTGGAAAAAAGTAATAAATGGAAAGAAATAATAGAATGGGGAAAGATCTGAGCCTTATTCACAATAGAATTGGTCCCCTGATAATACATCTTTCCTACTAACAGCTAAGAACATACATCTTTCCTACTAACAGCTAAGAACCCCACCCAGTAGTTTCAGAGAAGTTGACAGACCAAATGAGAGAATTGTGAAACTTAATAAAAAGCCCCTGTTGAAACTATAAACATAGGCCAATGGTCATAGGACTATGCTGATCATTACTCTCTTTGTAATGTTTGTGAACATTTTCTGGAAATTTCTTCATAATCGATCCAAAAAATGATCATTTAAATCCTTTCCCAGATCACACTTTAACAGATTATAATTTTGACCAATCAAAAATGCATGTTACATGCTGAATTTGGCCCCAACTTGTTATCTTTAATAATGGCAAGTTGGATTTGGATGAATTTTTATCAGAATTGAAATTCAAATTGAAGGTAGAGATCGAGATCCGCATGTCCAAAAAACCATGTTATGTTTAAAAAGTTTCTATTTATATTGTAAACCCTGATTGTAACTTCCATAGTAGGACTTCTCTATCATATCAGTCCCTGCCACCAAAGGTTGAAGGTGCGCACAGGATTGATTTGTTTGTTTGGGGTTTTACATCACTTTCAACATTATTTCAGTCATTTCGTGATGAGACCTACTTGTAGCAGATATAGTGCTACATCACTGAATTGTCATGTTCCAGGTCCTTGACCTGACAACCCGCCCGGTCACAGATTTACAAGGACAACGAGTTAACCCTTTTGGCACAGGCCTCAGCTCATATGGGAAATTGAATTATGAGTTCCATCTCGGCATGTCCGAGGATCAAACCCACGACCTTTGGATCACCACAGAGGAACTGGTGCTAGTAAGCTGGCGCTCTAACCAACTGCGCCACGGTCCGTGGCCTGCACAGGATTGAAGTCATCAGTATTCCTGCTAACTGAAACGGTCACAAGTTTGTTCTGACAGCTGCACTGATTGGTCAGTTTATGTGTCAGACACTTGATGTTGGTCAATCCAGATTTGATGATTTTTGTGAACAAGGCAAGTATTTATAACTTGGGGAATTCCAAGGTTAGACATTGTATCAAATGACTGCAGAGGTAGTACTTAAATACTACATGTACTTTTGAAATGCAGAGTACATGTATGTGGATTGAGGAAAAAGTAAAATTTTAGTTTGTTTTTTTTCTTTTTGGTTTGGACACCATCCCACCGGCAAACTTAATCATTTCCTTGAATTGTGTTAGTTTAACCAACCTGGCTGAGCCCATTCACATCTTTATCAAACATCTAAGTTACATCTTGTACCATACCTAAAATTTGGCGCCAAAATATATTTACATATTTATCCGTTAGAGGACGCTCGAGGCTTGAGTCTGATGCATTGTGGGTAGATGGTAGTTCCGAAGGAGAAGGCTCATCCCGGGCTTCACAGAAAATTCATACAAAATTCAACCATAATACCACACATTTTAAGCACCATTCATTAAGATACAGGTATGTATACCACAAGGTAATAACAAAATATATGTTAGCATTCGTAATAGTCGGAAATTATGAGGATTTCACGGTGAAATTAATATTTTTCTGTAACGTTTTTCTCCGCGGTGACCTCATTTGCATAAGAAATTCTCCTCGAAATATGTGGTTTATTTTATGTACATTGGAGAGCAGCATTGGTCTTTGTCGAGTTATTCTAACATTCATTATCGACTATCTTGTATGTGTCAACAAGAAGACATGGTCAGACACAAATGTCGGAGACCACAGCTCTGTTTATCAACGGTTTCTTACCATATTTTGTGCCGCCATATTTGTTGTCCAATCAACACCATTCACCATATTTACCTCAAGCAGACAGCTCACTGGGAAACAAAACAGACGAACCGATTTAGCCAAGAATAAAGAACTATGATCATACGAATACTAATATGTCTTGGCATGAGTTGATTTCTTCTTGTCCATTTGCGATGCAACCCAACAACCAAGCAACCACTGTCTCTGACACTGACAAATCAAATGTTAGGAATTGTCAACTCATACCGGGCAGGCTTAGCAAGAATTGCTGCCATGCTGCAGTAGAATTGAATGCCAATGTTTATCATAACTGACATAAGACATAACAACAGTCTGATGAGAATATTTTTGAAAGTTTAGGTGCCTTTAAAAGCTTTGAAAAGGGAATTGCAACTCTGTTGTCATCTGCAGCTCTGTTGTCGACAGCTGTCCCTAATGGACTAGCCTTGTTGGCTGGCAGGAGTAACCCATTTATTTCTGGACTAGTGTATCTGCATACTAAATTGACATTTATAACCATGGTTATTCAATATGCTCAACAGTTCTGGGGTCAAACGTTCATGATCCTCACTATCTAACAGTATTATCATGATTACATTGTAACAAGTTGCAGCCCTTCAGAATCTTACAAATGACGTCATTAAGCCAGAACAGTGGTGGACGTTTATGTCCTTCCCATCCATTAGGGGTTAATAGTAATAATCAGCTTTTTGTCGGTTACCGTGTTGCCCCATTAAAAACAACATTGCGCATAAATAGAAAGTCTACAAAAAGCTCTCTAAAATACAAGATGATAATCAGCAATCACACTAGACTATAGGCACAGTCTATTGCAGGCCTACCCACACTTCTTTCTCTTGTAGTTTGTTATTGATTTAACGTTTAGATACCATTGGATGAAATGATCAATCCGACCAGGAAATAATATTTTTTTGGGGGAAATGTGTCATTACGACATTAGCTATGTTTTTAAGGCAATAGCCAAAAATATATTTTTACACAAATGAAAAAGCTCATACCCAAGGAATATCAGGAAGGTATAAAATTGTATAAATTAATTGTAAATAATACAGGCTGCAAGCTTTTAATTTTGATGTCTAAACGGGTTTTTTTTTTGGGTATTATACTCTTGATTGAATTAAATATAATCCTATAAAAATATAAGGCTTTTATAACATGCTGTAGGAAGTAACTTTTATTGGTCTGTGTAATGAAACAGGGCAGGTGGCTTAAAATTAAAATGAATCTAATTGTTGTGGCATGGAAGACTTGTGATTGAATGAATAATAATGAGCACCCACTTTGAACACCAATATTGAACATAGGCACTAGACCAGTTAACAGAGGAAAAAAATAAAAATTGTTTTTTTTTTTTGCTCACATTTTGTAACTTGGTATTTTGTAGCACTGAGCAGCAATGGAGGTTAAACATGAGGACACTGGTGGGGAGGATATGCAGGCGGGAATGCAGGATGCCATGCAGGACGGAGATGTAGTGCAGGTTATCATGCAGGAAGACGGCCAGATTGTCATGCCAGAAGGACAGTTCATACAAGTCAACACTGATGATGGACAGACCCAGTTCATACAGGTAGAATATTATTACTGTGCAGTGCTTGACATGGTGTTTTGAGCCTCTGGGCCAGTATGGCCATGAATTTCAGAAAAAAAGAAGAAAAAAATCATTCTGCTTTTTGGTCTGTGTTCAGGAAACTTTTGGAAAACACTGATGGAAAAAATTAACTTACTGTCTTGGTTTGAACTGAAAATGAAGGAATTAAATAATCATTATTCAGGTGACAGGTGAAGATGGTGAAAATCAGTTGATCCAACTTACTCCAGATGGGCAGGCCCAGATAATACAAGTTACAAACAGCCAGGGGGAGCCACAACTCATACAACTAGCGACACCTGGTGGATTTGACGGTGAACAGGTGGCGACACTTCAGACTGAAGATGATGAGGTCGATCAAGGAGCAGCGGTTACTGAGGGCATACAGTTTGTGCAGGTTCAAGGTGGACAAACCCAGGTGAATTGATTTATAACAACTTAAACTTGACTCTTTTTGATACCCTTTTTAGCTTTGCTGACTTTGTCACCATGGCTTATGGAGAGAGGGGGTTGAGTTTTCTGTCAATCTTTTTATTTTTAAAAACTACAATGGCAAACAATGAATAATTTCTCACGGGCATTTGAGGCTTTTGTATAAAAGCAATATGGGGATGATGGAGACAGCCCCTCATGTTATGTATTGTACCATTTATTGCATTTCTCAACCTGGAAAGCTGGGTAAATACTTAAAATTTTAAATTTTAAGCAATTTGCAGGATTAGCCTGGAAATGTTAACAAACATTAACAGAAAGCAATGATCAGCATAGCTCTGAGACCTTTGGTCTATATTTTTTGTAAATTGTGGCTTCATCACACTCAAAACTGTTAATATAGAGATATAATGTAGAAGTTGACTTTGGCAGATGAGTATTGCTGACTCGAGGGGCACCAAGTACATACTCCAGCAGAGTGAGTCAGAGGAACAGGAACAAATAGAAGAAGACAAGGTGCAGGAGGAGCAGCGCCATCTAGCACACCCGGAGGTAGAAGAAAGCAGCCCTATTGGAGGAGGAGAAGAAAATAATACGAGCGACAAAGACCAAGAGAGACCAGAGGAAGAAGTAAAGAGTGGAGTAAATGAGGAGGGAAGTGAGACTGTGGAAGTGAATGAAAACTTGGAAGAGGTAAAGTCTAGTGAGGCAAATTCTGCCCCCAAACCAGGACTGATAAAGACTGTGGATCTGGAAAAGCCAATTCAGTTGACCTCCGAGACTGTGGTAACTGTGGAGGGCAGGAAATGTGTCCTGCGGGTAGACCCGGCTACTAATCACTTAGTGGCTTACCCCTGCAAGTCTGGTGGGACAGGTAAGGGGCACATGATTTCACTCTCATTAGTGCATATTTACTGTTTCCATCCCATATGAACCTTTTTTATGCTGTTAGGGTCCATATAGGCTTGAGAGAGGGGCCTGAAACTCAGTTAATTGTTCACATATAATACAGGGCAAAGTGAGATTACAAATCTATTATTTTCTACCTATATATTTCTCTGGAGACCAAATGATATATCCCAGTACAGCAGGGAGTGAATTTCAGAGATTAAAGATTTATATACATATATTAGATCTGAAACGGAAAATCATTTATTTTATTTGATCCACAATTCCATGTATTTATTTGTTAATCTTATTAAAATATTGTATATTTTAGGCCGTAAGAGAGGGCGACCTAGGAAGATTCCCAGTGCTGGTGCTCCAGTAAATACATTACGTAGCCTAGCTCAAGTCCAAGCTGCCTTGCCAGGGTTAGTAACACCACAGAAAATAAAAACTGAACCTGCCGAGACACCCACGCCCACCAGGGGGCTCTCAGAGCAGGAGAACAGTGCTGCCGAGGGCTTGCTCGGCCTGTCTGATGCCGACGGAGTCCGGAGAAGTAACAGGAAGAAGAAAAAAGCTAAAACCCTTGCAGGTAAATTTATCTTTCATTTTATAATGCAAATTTTTCCTTGATCGACAGATGGCTTCGGGTTAACATTAAGGTATTGGTGGGTGTTGTCAATATTTTCCCTTTTCTGGCAGTCTTTACGCAAATACATCAAGATAGAAGGATAATATAAAATATTTCAGATGAAATGAAACCAAATTGAAACTATGATATCAGTATTGTCAAAAAAAAAATTTCATTTCTAACAGCCTTTATGAAATACCTTTAACATAGAAAAATAATGTAAAGTGTTAATTGATTTTCAAAGTAAAATCAAATTGAAAGAGTTTATGAAATTCATTTAAGGTAGAAAAATAATAAAAAGTGTTTAATTGATTTTCAAAGTGAAGTACACATGGATATTATTAATTGACAGATTACGAGACTGGTGCCATAGAAGGAGTTGAGGAAGACGAGGTAGACGAGAGTGAGGATGGAGATGGGGAACCAGTCAAACGAGGTCGGGGACGGCCACCTAAGGTTGCCACTCCACAGCCTCAGGTGTCAGGGGTTGTCTCGGCTACCAAGAACACCATGCATTCATTGCTGGCCAGCATGGGCTATCCCAGTCAGTATAAACATTCCTAATATTCTTCTGCACTGCACTAAATATTGATAACAAATATGTACTGCACTTACTTCTGATAACAAATTTTTGACAAAGTCTAAAGATTGAATGTCTTGTATATTATTATAGAATATTTACTAAATTAAATGTGATCATGTTTTTGCAGTCAAGAGAGGCCGTGGGAGGCCGAGGAGAAATCCTTTACCAGGAACATTGCCAGGTCCGATCCCAGCATTTATTATACCATCGCCTAGTGGACAGGCAGTCATGATGGCCCCTGTACAGGTTAGGGTTTCACTCTATCTTAAATTTGGACCCAGAAAATTACATTGTTTTCAATAGCAGGCTCTTAATGCCCAAAAGAAAAGAGTCAGAAGCCTATTTGATTAAGAGCTGTAAATTCTTTTTTTTTTTTTTAATATTATAGTTTTATTACCTGTCCTTGTATTTGCATATATATGATTTTGTTAATTTTTTTTTAAACTTTTTTTTTTTTAAAGCTTTTTTTCCCTACTGTTTGAGTAAGAATTTGGTTAGACCTTTGTAAACATTTTTTGGTTCAAATTGTTCTATTTTATTTCCTTTATAATCAAATCTATTCTTGTCTGTAGAATATGACTCAGCTGGAGGCACTCCAGAGAGGTCAGAGCCTAGTCAACATAAAACCCAAGCCTATAGCACCAGCCCCATCCATAGACATGTCTACAGAGTCGCCACCTATCATCATCCAGAATGCCGACGGTACACAGACACAAATCAATCAGCCATCGAGAGAAGTGGCGCCATGTGTGACAGAAACAACAACCATGATTGTAGATGATGAAGGAAATCTTCATCCAAGTATGTGACTAGACCAGATCAAAAATATTTATTGTTGAATCTTGGATTAACTGGGAAAGATTTTGATTTAATTTGATTACCACATGGATAAAACCAAGAAGAGTTTGAGAGAATCAATTTTGAATTCTGCCTTGTAATGCTGTTGAATGATTTTTCTTTTATGCATATAATTTCAGTGCCAGCAGACATGATGGAGGGGTCAACTGTGACATCTCTTGGAGCTGAGGATCTGGAGGATAATGAAGCTCCCCTTGAAGATATAAATGACATCACAGACAAAGAAAAAAACAGTAAGACCCTGAATAAAAAGATCTTATAGCTTGGGACACCAAAAGTTTGGTATTAATAGCTAGTCATATGAGTGTTCTGATCAAGAATTGTTCTGGGCACTGATAATTGTGTTTGGGGTTTTAAAAATTTGAACAGTGCCCCATAGTGTTATAGAAGTGATTTTGAACAGTGCCCCATAGTGTTATAGAAGTGATTTTGAACAGTACCCAATAGTATTATAGAAGTGATTTGGAACAGTGTCCCATAGTGTTATAGAATTTAATTTTAACAGTGCCCTCTAGTGTGTAATATAAGCAGTGCCATCTAGTGGTAAAATATAATGAAGTTCTCAAATTTGATTTTTTTTCCTTGAAATTACTTTCACACAAAAAAAAGTTTTGATTTCTAATTTTTAGATGAGGATCAAGGTGACAAGTCCATGCCACCAGCAGCCATCATACAGTTACCACCGAACCTTGTGCCACTGCTCTTGCCAAAGAAGGAACCAGTCAAAATAGGTAAGGCCCAAGTGTCAAAGTGTGGACACCAAAAAAGACATTCATCATTTGTCTTTACTGGAACATCATTTTTATAGGAATCATTTCAAATATAAAAAAAAACAAAGGAAATACAATTGATATGTAAAAAATAATTAAACATGGGAAATGCAAATTTATGAGATGATTAATCTTCGAACTTCATATTTCCAAATTGACTATTACATACCTTATATTTTATAAATTAAATTTTTTTGACAAAAGTGACTCTTTCAGTATATGAACTGTGAAAATGATTCACCTTTTTGTAATGCCCCAATGGAATGATTATATGATGTGACAAATAGACTATTACGAAAATTTGTCATTAATATTTCAGGTCTGAAGGCCACCGAAAGTGAATTGGAGAAGTTAAGATGTCCCAAGTGTGACTTCCAAGCATATTATCAGCAGCAGTACCAGGATCACATCGCCACCCACCAGGATGATATACACAAGTGTAAATGCTGTAACTTCCTCACCTTCAACAATGACGACCTGCTCTCTCACTTCAAGGTGAGCTTCTGTTTGAAATGACAGATATCTCTACTTTGTTTGACCTGCTCTATCACTTCAAGGTGAGCTTCTGTTTGAAATGACAGATATCTCTATTTTGTTAGACCTGCTCTATCACTTCAAGGTGAGCTTCTGTTTGAAATGACAGATATCTCTATTTTGTTAGACCTGCTCTCTCACTTCAAGGTGAGCTTCTGTTTGAAATGACAGATATCTCTATTTTGTTAGACCTGCTCTCTCACTTCAAGGTGAGCTTCTGTTTGAAATGACAGATATCTCTATTTTGTTAGACCTGCTCTCTCACTTCAAGGTGAGCTTCTTATTGAAATGACAGATATCTCTATTTTGTTTGACCCAATCTTTCACTTCAAGGTGAAGTTTTGTTTGTAATGTCAGATATCTGAATTTTGTTTGACCCTCTCAATTACTTCAAGGTAAGATTCCATTTAAAATGACAAATATCTGTATTTTTTATTCATGTTGTTTTACTTGTATAAGTTGTAAGTGAAAGAAGATATATGACCAGTGAAGATAACATATTATTTTTATATTTGTACAGGAAGCACATCCCAAATGTATCTGTACAGAGTGTGATTTCATGGCAGAACATGCATATGTCATAAAGCGCCACCTACTGAGACATAAGGCACACGGCTGTGAATGTGAGATTTGTGGAAAACGCTACAAGGTGAGTCAGAAATAAGTCCTTTTTTTGTATGTGAGTCAGGTAAAACTATAACTTTACCCTCAAAATTGTATCCCATTATGAATGCATAATTTATCTGCCAGTTTTTAGCTAACTTTTAACTCTATCCAAAAGCTAAAAGCTGGCTTTTAGCTTTTGGATAGAGGTTTCTGTCATTTTGTCTGTCCGTCAAACGTGATCTTCTCATCTGAAATAACTGTGTAGATTCCTGAGCTATTTGTAGGTTAGATATAATATTTGTCAGGAGATGAATCCTGTCTATTCTTTATAATACTCAGATTTATTTTTATGTGAAAACTGTGAATTGTATGTCAATTGCATTGAGACATGTGGGGTGCAGCAATGTGGATATATTAGAGTCAGATAGATTTAATCAAAATCCTACTAAATAATAACATTATTACAGAAAAATATTGGCAATGTTATGATTTTTGGGGTATGTTTTTTTACCTTGCAGGATCAGTACATATTGAAGATGCATATCAAGATGGTTCACATGCCTGCTGAGGTCCTCTATGGCTGTAACGTCTGCTCCAAAAAGTTCACCAGAAAGGCACACTTAAAGCGCCACCTTCGGATCCACGATCCAGAAAAACCTTTTAAATGCGTTCACTGTGACTACAGGTAAAGATTCACTTTGCTAAATGCAGTTACGCTTTGCTTCAACTTGTAATGTCCAAAACAAAATAAAAGATCATGCATTTGAATTTGTAAGTTTCAGCTTTGAAAAAAAAAAAACAAATCTGTTGAAAGGAATTTGGCTGTAAAGTATGTGACTATATGAATTGAATTAAGGATGTAAACTATATGAATTGAATTATATCTGTAAAGCCATGTTTTGTGATGATTTATGTGTTAAAGTATACATGATCTTGCAGAGGGTGTGAACGGTCAGATATCAAGAAGCATCTGTTGATTCATGAGGAACCAAAGCATGTATGTGAGGTGTGCGGCAAGGCATTCAGACACATTAAAAATAAAGAACTGCATGTCAAAAGGTGAGTATTGCCAATATTAGATATTTTTATATATTAGATATTTTTATATATTATATATTTTTATATATTATATATTTTTATATATTATTTATTTTTATATATTATATATTTTATATAAATATTAGATATTAGATATTTTTAGATATTCATTTCCCTGTTATAAAGAGATATTTTGATATTTACTAACACTGTAAAAAAAAAGTCAGACTGCACAGATAAGAAGTGTTTATTCCAGTTATGTAAACAATCTAACCATTTCAAAATAAAACCAATAAAATGTTATTTATCAAAAATAGACTGGCACTTATAATGTTAGGCTAAACATGAATCAGTTAAAAGAAGCAGTCCCTTACATGTTATCTCTAGTTTAGACTTGATTTGCAATCCTGCAACTGAACAATCTCGCATGTTAGTGCCACCTGGTGGACTAAAATGATAAGGTGCTGCCCCCATGAGGAATTATATTTTGTTGTATAAGAATTTACTTTTTCTATCAGTGACTGAAATCATTGGAATGAAGTGTCACTTTACATGCTCAACGATGGCTTTGTGGCAAACTTACTCGAAGTTTAAAATCCATGGTTATATCTTAAAATCATCAGCTTTGTAACCTCCATGTTATATTTTTTTTGTAAAGTGTCTTGAGTTCCAAAATCCACCAGATGGTAGCATTGACAGAAATGAGAACTCAGAGAGCCATCTGGTGGAAAATTGTTTTAAATCACATGAGATGTTGTAGAACATGCTCAAGGTTGGCCTCATGGCCACCTTACTCGAAGATTAAAATCTATTGAGAAATCTTGAAATCATCAACTTTGTTGTCTCCATGCTATTTTACTTTGCGTGTCTCAACTCATGAATTTCCCAGGAGTGAAAAAAGGCATTACTTTTAGAGAATTGTTATCTTAAACATTTTTATCAGGAGAATTTTCTGTGGTTAATTTAAAGTTGTCAACTGTTGATAAAATATTATAATTTGTGAAAAATTGAGCAAAGAAAACAAGTTGTTTCACGACAACCAGAAATGCATCTCATTCAAGCAAACAACATTGTTGTGGAAAAATAAAGATATCGGATGAACTCTACAGGCTATTATAATATAAGGGCAGGTCAGCGTTGATTAACCTGTCTGTAAACTGACTTATTTCAGTTGTTTACCTTGTGAATGGATGTTCATTTGTTGATTCTTTCTTTAGGAAGTCACACTGAGCACACTGTAGGTGTAACAAACCGGAACATCTTTTCCACATTGCCATGTTTTCGAGAACAAATTTACAAGTGCAAGCGAATTGCGAGTCATATGGCCATTTATTATGCCAGATCATATTTAAGAGAATCTTTTGACATTAGGGTTCATAAAACAACGAAATTCCATGCCATAAGCTTTTGAAGTGTACTGTTACTGTGGATTGTGTTGAAAAAAGGGCAAAAAAGCATATGTGTTGGGTATGCAGGGTGTATATAACAGGCACAGTCTGAAGGCCTGGGCAAGACTTGGGGACAGGGCCATCCAATTTATTACCTGTACCATATTTCTACTGAGAATAAGGTTTTGAATCACATGGTGACAATGTGCCATACAGCTGCCCGTTCGTGATAATGAAAAAAGTGAGTTTCTCTTTGGAGAGGAAAGAAACTTCCTCTTATTCTTCCTTGTGATATTGGTACAAGGTTTGATTTTTGAACTTGAAAGAGAGTTCAAAGTCACTTATTGTGGTTCTTGTTCAAGTAAGATATTTTAAAACCATGGTTATATTAATATATAAAAATGAGCAAACAATGGTTATAACTTCTTAATTCTCAAATTTGATATTTGTTTTGGTGGTTATGATATGTTAAGGTCAAGTAATACTTACAGTAATTAGATTACAGAAAGGGACATATCTCTATAACCATGATATTTGAGCTAAACATAGTGATGCATGACCCGTCTCGTGCTCCCATCCCAGACAATATAAAGTAGGCAAATAACAGTACATAAGGTGTAGTGTAGAAGCCTGGTGACTGTGAAATCTAAAGGAATGTCAACAATGGGGCAGACCTCATATGTGGAGTAGCTTACTGGGACACTTTAACTCTAGTCCTTCCTGCCTCCACATTACAATCGCACCAGCTATTCTATAACCATGGGTAGGGTTAAAATCACAAAAGAAAAAAAAATAACCTATAAATGCAAACTTATTGGTTAAGGAGGAGAGATGACCTTTCGTTTTCTCATCATTATATCGTACTTTCTGGGTATGTGTTTTGTGATGTACCATATTGCCATAGAAGTGTGCAAATATTGTCAAAATTAGGAAGTTAGCATAATCCTATTATTGTAAAGATTTCAATTATTTTGGAGTATTTTTTTCAGATTTTTTGTGGTTTTTAATAATATAAATTAAACAAATCTATTAATTAATTTTACCTTTATTTTCCGATCCTTAATTATCTATTTTATAAAATGAGTGATTGTAAAAGGGGTGATCAGAATTTTGCTAAAACATTGGATTAATGGTTCAGAAAATAAAAAAAAGGTTGTTAGATGTAGAGCAGCATTGAAGGATTGAGTCCACTTGATATGAAAGTCCCAGATTGTGACATTTGACTTGGCATGCAAGGAGTCTAACATTAATGCGAGATGTACCAGTTAAAGGACAACACCACTCCCAGTGTAGATCTAGCATTCTACCAATTACAGCAAATATAATGAAGTGGTGTAACAACTTTATATAGAGCAGCATACAGCCCAGATGATAACAACAGACTCTTTTTTTATTTGTTTTGAAAATGTTTTTCAAAACAAATGACTGACCCATGACAGAGCTGATTTTATGGCCAAATTCTTTTAATTTTATTTTTCAATATGTTTACACACAATACATGTTTCTGTTTTTTTTTACTGGAAGAAGTTTAACACTCCTTCATTCCATTCAGATTGTCAAGACATGCTATGTAGGGTCACCATAAATCCTGACTCAGCAGTTTTTATGTATTCTTTTAACCTCATATCTGTTTTGTGCTTAAGAATGGACATTTTTGCAGTGCATTGAAGTGAATTTATAATCCATAACTTTTTTGTGCTGACATATTGAAATAAGATTGTTTTTCAATATATGTACAAGCATTAGAGTTAAGATAGAGGGTGTGTGGATGACATTAAGGAAGTGGGACCCGTCTATATTGACAGGGCATGTAGCTGTGTGTGGAGAATTGTTGAGAAAGGGCACACACCCAGCTCCTATCCCACACCACAGTCATGTGTGGCATGCAGCGGTACACACTGTCAAACTACTTTCCCATATCTAGAAACTAGGAGAAGGGCTACTCCAGAGCCTTGGCAAAGAGGGCTGTTCCATACCACCCCCTTCCCATATTGAGAAACTAGGAGAAGGGCTGCTCCAGAGCCTTGGCAAAGAGGGCTGTTCCATACCACCCCCTTCCCATATTGAGAAACTAGGAGAAGGGCTACTCCAGAGCCTTGGCAAAGAGGGCTGTTCCATACCATCCCCTTCCCATATCTAGAAATTAGAAGAAGGGCTGCTCCAGAGCCTTGGCAAAGAGGGCTGTTCCATACCACCCCCTTGTTGTTCAGGTGCTCATGCTTTGAAAAGGGCTTTTGTTGGAAATTTCTGGCAATGACACAAACCACATGTTGTTTTTCTTCAGTTCATAGTTTATACTTCACGTTAAATGTGAGAAAAGATGGAGAAATCAATGTTCATGAATATATGTTCTTAATCATATTTTCATTATTTTCGTATTTAAAAGCTTATTGTGACAGAAGAAATTAAGAATTAGAACGCAAATGGAATTAAATTAGCAATTTTGTATGAAGTGGTACTCATGAGGTTTCTTTACTGATGCATTAGTAATTAATATCTTTGATATTATGATAACAATAATCTATGTTATATTATTATTTGATCTTTTTATTATACTTTGTTAAAAAGAAAAATGGTGACTATTTAATGAGGAAAATTAAAATTTTTCCCTCGTAAATCTATTGTGTTTTTTTATTTTATTTTTATTTTTGGAATTATAAGTTTCATGAACATGCCCTTCACATACTGTAGATTTGTGTAACAAAACAAATGATAACATAGTTGCAGACTGCAAGTATGAGAAAAGGGTTTTTTTTTTCTCTTTTTTTGTTCATGTTAAGCCTGTGTCACATAACCATGATAACTTTTTAAGGATTGATTTTTATGACAAATCACAAATTCCTTAAAACAAAAGTAGGATTTTGACTGTGCAGAATGTTATTCACTCAATGTCACTTCAGTGTTATTCACTCAATGTCACTTCAATGTTATTCACTCAATGTCACTTCAATGTTATTTCAGACATAAAGGACAGAGGGACTACAAATGTGGAGTTTGTGATTTCTATGGCTACACTTTCACCGATATCAGAAAACACATCGAGAGAAAACATTCCGATGCCAAGAATATTCTTTGTGACAAGTGTGGATCTGCATTCAAGAATGATACTCTCCTCAAGGTAGGACTTATGATATTTATATCCCAACTTGCGATGGGACATGTTATTGTCTACCTACACACATTTGACTTTTTACGGGTGTTCTTATTTGACTCTTTTCTTCATATTTTCACAATATATTGTATTTTTCCATTCAAAATTGAATATTATTAGCACCTGTATTCAAATCAGCCCATAGCCTTTTTAGTTTTACATTCAATCATATGAATTATTAAATTAAGAATTTTCAACCGAAAATTTTGACAACACGTTGCCATGTAAAAATTCCCAGTTTCCTTAATGGCAGCAATGTCTGACGCATTTGTATGTTTTGTTAAATGCTAATTTTCTCCAATATATGGATCATTTGCAATTATAAAACAATGGCATGCTGTTATGGATATATGGGAGAATATTTGCAGAAGAATGATAAAACGCAAAATTGTTTATATCGCAACAAATAGTTTTCTGTGACGATGTCAATGTTATTTGCGCCTTAAGTTCTACACAGGATAGGACATCTAACAATCTCTGATTGTTTATTTTATTTTTTTCTTCAATATTTTTCTGGGAGGATTTATTTTGCTTTAACTGCAAAGGTCAATAAATTTCCAACCAAGTTAGTAAAACTGCAATTGAAATCGTGTATTTCAAAGGACCCTTCAACAACCTTCCCAAACTTACTTACAAATACCTCATCGGTAACATAATTATACTAAATTCTATTTTGTGCTGGCGAACATCAATGAAATCAATTAATTTCAGCAAGTGAAAATAAAGAGATTTACGAGCAATAATAAATTTGCCACAGTAAATTTACAATGATTTGAGCTTGGTAGGGCTTGGAGGTGGGGGATGGTAAGGAATGCGGTCTGGTATGGTGTTAAGAATCTAACCTGCTGCTTTGATCTGAATCGTAGTCTACCCACTCCAACCATAAAAAAGGCACGGAAAAAATGTTTGGAGACTGTATTTTGACTACATTTTCATAACAATGGTTTAGGTAAAACTAGACTGTGACAGATTAGGGGCCCGCATAGGGGGGAATATTGCTCTGAATAATTCATCTATTCTTACTGCTTCACATCAGTATTTCATTATCTGTCATCCCCCTTCATTGTTTAATATTGTGTTCATAACAAATTGGGAATAATGGAGATATATAATGAAATGTTTACATTAAATATAAAGAGTTTACCATAGATGTTTGAAAGATATTTGTGAAACATGAGATTAACAAAAGAAAAAAGAGAAAATATTTTTTATGGACGAAAAATGAGAAGAATGTGACCTCCAGATGTTCTAACTTTAATGTATGATAATCAAAGCAAAGTCAAATCTGCTCAAATTTGGCTAATATAGGAATCATCCTTTATTCTACAAAAAGGTGAGAACTGAAATACAAAGGTAAAACTTTAGGGGCTCTTGATTGTGAAGCAAGTTGGGTAAAGTTTTGAGGACAATGGGCAGCTGAGCGTTGATGATATGTGCGGCTCCCGTGTTGGATCTTGGGGCTGACCCCAGGTAATAATGGGCATAGATCAAGTAGTATGGACGATGGCGGCAGCTAAATGGGCGGTGCGAGTCGTGTCGGGGCTTTGGTCCATGCTGCCAAGGTGGCAAGTTTATAGGTAGACGATTGTATCAAAGTACACCAGAGTATTGTTGCGATTCTTCACGGCCAAAAAAGATCGAAAAGATCCAGACTTTTAGCGAGATAGAGGCCAGCGGGGTCCGAGGCCCACCCCTGTTGCCAGAATGTTCTCTCAGTGGTGTCGGATGAAGGCCTGAATAACCTATGGCAAAACCTATTTCCTCCACTGAGAGCGGAGTGTGAATGGGTTGGGAGTCTTCCTCAAGCTGTCCATCATGTCGTTCTTGTGCTGGATATGTTCTGAAACTTTAAAATATGGGTCTGCACAACAGTTAAGTTAGACTCAAATAAATGACTGTATTAGCCGAATTGTTGACCCACAGCCTTATAAAGGAAAGTAAGTGTAGCAAAACCACAAAATTCCTGCAAGTAAAATGACATCATGGTTACACCATGGTTAAAACTGAAGGTGGCACCACTGCATCATGGAAGGAGAGAAAAGTTCCTCTGAGACTTCTCTTTTACTTCAGTCATTTTCTCCTAGGGGGACACGTGAAAATGTTCTAAATTTAGTCCCACATAGAAGTTCTTTGTTCACCAGCATTATTTGGGTTTGGCATATTAACTACGCAGTAGACTTGGAGGTTGATGGAGAGGGATGGAGCACGTATAAATGTGGGCCTTTATTTAACCTGAGCATCAGTATACCTTATTTTGACCCAATTTTAACCCTGCCTTGATTTCTTTCACAATTATGTTATCGTTATCGATATACAATAAAGAAAAAAAAACATTTTTTTTTATAATTGACATATCTTGTTCTTTTATTCCTGAATTGTTCTTAAATTATTGTTTATAGCATTTAAAAGTTGGAATCAAAGACGGTGTATTGCTCTAAGGTATAATAACATAATGCTGAAGGTTGGTCCTGTGAAGCAGGTAGACAGGCAGTTCATCCACATTTTTCACAAACAGGAAATCTGATAAAACAATTATATAAACAAACTGCTCACTTGGTTTCTTGGAAGTTCAAAAGTAAGAGATAATCAATGTATGATTTGATGAGAACATTTTTTTTTCAAAATTAATGACATCAAATTGTGATGGGGTAAAATTTTCAGTAAAGTTTAGATAATTTAATGATTGATTTCAGATTTATACTTTTGCTTTGTCAATGAATTTTGTCCCTTAGAAGTTCATATTATTCATCAAAATTCAGTCAGATTTTTTCTTTAAATTTAAAAAAAAAAATTTATGTGACAGTTATATCACACGTGCAAACTTCATACAGTGACCTATCTCTGACAGAAGTTTTCTGGATTCCCAACCAAGATAGATAGATAGATTGTGACCCAGTGATTGGCCCAATGCAAAAAAAATGCCCAAAAAAGCCCAGATTATTCTAGAATGTCACCCCAATTTTTCCCAGATTGGACGTCTGTACAATATTTTACAATGTTTCGATTGGGTCTTACCAAATATTACTTAATAGTACCATTCTAATGAGAAAATAATTAAGTGTATACCCTTGTGGAAAATACTTATTGAAAATATCCATTCTAACTCGTGTTAAAGTCACACAGTCTCACAAAATATCAGGCAATATCTTAATGTTTGTTTTCAGGAGCACCAGCGGCATCAGTGTGAGCTACTCATGATAGAGCAGGCCTTTAACGAAGCCGGTCACGACGGGTCCACAACCATACAGATACCGGCATCTCAGCTCGGACCGGATGGACAGATCATGGTGGACGGCAACGTCAACATCACCGTGGAACAGGTGGCGCTAGCAGGTCTGTAACAAGCATCTTATTGCGTCATAATATCTGTGTTCATGCTGAAATTATTTGCCATAAAAGTGATGTTTAGATTATCCTTCCTGTCAGATTATGTAAGAAGAAATAAAACAAGTTGGGTCAACTCTAACCAAGTGAAGTTGGGTTGAAACAGGTTGGGTTACCTGGAGGCAGGTGATGTTTTAATAGATGCAAGATCAGCATCTTAAACTTAGGCCTTAAACAGGGTAGGTTCACTGTTGCCATTGAAATTTTATGAATATATTGTAGCCAGGTGAAAATTATTTTAAACTGAGTAGGTTGCCTGTTTTCTGGGTTTTATATAGGCATAGTGAATTGGTACCAGTTGTATTTGGTTGAAACAGGGCTGGTCTTCTGTACCCAGATGAAGTTGTGTTGTATATAGGCATAGTGAATTGGTACCAGTTGTATTTGGTTGAAACAGGGCTGGTCTTCTGTGCCCAGATGAAATTGTGTTGTATATAGGCATAGTGAATTGGTACCAGTTGTATTTGGTTGAAACAGGGCTGGTCTTCTGTGCCCAGATGAAATTGGGTTGTATATAGGCATAGTGAATTGGTACCAGTTGTATTTGGTTGAAACAGGGCTGGTCTTCTGTGCCCAGATGAAGTTGTGTTGTATATAGGCATAGTGAATTGGTACCAGTTGTATTTGGTTGAAACAGGGCTGGTCTTCTGTGCCCAGATGAAATTGTGTTGTATATAGGCATAGTGAATTGGTACCAGTTGTATTTGGTTGAAACAGGGCTGGTCTTCTGTGCCCAGATGAAATTGTGTTGTATATAGGCATAGTGAATTGGTACCAGTTGTATTTGGTTGAAACAGGGCTGGTCTTCTGTGCCCAGATGAAATTGGGTTGTATATAGGCATAGTGAATTGGTACCAGTTGTATTTGGTTGAAACAGGGCTGGTCTTCTGTGCCCAGATGAAGTTGTGTTGTATATAGGCATTGTGAATTGGTACCAGTTGTATTTGGTTGAAACAGGGCTGGTCTTCTGTACCCAGATGAAATTGGGTTGTATATAGGCATAGTGAATTGGTACCAGTTGTATTTGGTTGAAACAGGGCTGGTCTTCTGTACCCAGATGAAGTTGTGTTGTATATAGGCATAGTGAATTGGTACCAGTTGTATTTGGTTGAAACAGGGCTGGTCTTCTGTGCCCAGATGAAGTTGTGTTGTATATAGGCATAGTGAATTGGTACCAGTTGTATTTGGTTGAAACAGGGCTGGTCTTCTGTACCCAGATGAAGTTGTGTTGTATATAGGCATTGTGAATTGGTACCAGTTGTATTTGGTTGAAACAGGGCTGGTCTTCTGTGCCCAGATGAAATTGGGTTTTATATAGGCATAGTGAATTGGTACCAGTTGTATTTGGTTGAAACAGGGCTGGTCTTCTGTACCCAGATGAAGTTGTGTTGTATATAGGCATTGTGAATTGGTACCAGTTGTATTTGGTTGAAACAGGGCTGGTCTTCTGTACCCAGATGAAGTTGTGTTGTATATAGGCATAGTGAATTGGTACCAGTTGTATTTGGTTGAAACAGGGCTGGTCTTCTGTGCCCAGATGAAATTGGGTTGTACATATGCATAGTGGATTGGTACCAGTTGTTAAATTCACGCAGGATTCATACGTGATCTGATGTGAGCGTTGATCACCTGACAGATAATCATCACAATGGCATTTTAAAAAGCAGAATTGTATTTGACACCATAGCTTAGCCCTTTTACCGCAGTATTGTGCGTCACTTAATCAAGCAGAATCAAGCACATCAAGTGATTATGGTAACTTGGGTAAACTTAGAGAGTGATGATTAAACCACATTTTGAAAATAGCTGTTTGGATATGAATGAGGTATTTTTAGGTTACAAATAAATATATACTGTAATTGGTAAACCATTGTTGAATTATTGTACAAAATCAATGCAATTAATTCCATATTTTCTGAGGAAATAAATAATATACAGATGTGCAGTTGATAGCAGGTTTTTCTTCTGAATATGTCTGTATACACGTGCAAGAAATATATGGCTGTGGATTGAATGAAAAGACTGTGTACATAGTTGTTTCAAGTGGTTACATTTGCATGTTCTTTTTGTCATGCAGACAGGTTTTTTTCTGAAGAATGTAAATAAGTAGTTCTTAGCGACAAAGTTGCATGTGTACATAGATAATATGATGTTCTGATTCTGGGCGGCCCCTTGTAATTCTTGAGTAATCACAAATGTACAGCCTAAAACAGACAAGATATAGTCATAAAAACTTCAAAGTTACTTTGCCCTAGACAGTATCAGGGGTTTTGCAAGTGTTTGCTGCAGAATTATATGTTTGATAGTTAATTATTTTACCTTGGTTTCACGGGCCGACTGTGGAGTATAGGATTGGAGGGGGCCTCCAAACACTGGCCTTTCCCACCAATTTGGTTGTGCCTTGAGTGGAAGTTTAATGGTGGGAAAGTTAGGAGCAGGTGTATTGGTTGATCTCTCACTTATATCCTTATTGTGGGGTACTTATACTTGGATCACCCTCTTTATACCATGCAATTGGGTGTCATAGAAAAGAGGCAACTGACCATAGGGGAAATAAGAGCGATCTTGTCTGCGTACGCTATAATGTCTTCAAGCTTGTCTACACACTGGTATAAGGCTATAATCTTTGTTATTGCTGGAGGACGATGATGTTTTAGTGGGTTTTATAATCCAATGTAAATCTGATACTTCTCATATGTAAAGAGAATGAAAATAATTTGTCTAAATCTCTTTAATATGATTTTGGATGGGGTTTTTAATGTATTTTTTTATAAATGTATTTAATTTTAGAAACAGATGTGAATATGGAATTTTAGGGGAGTATACTAAGATTATTCTTGAATTGCAGCTTTAAAATGGCATACATTGAAGTATATCTGATTGAAACACAACTTTTTATTGTTTTGTTATAATATGACAATGATTCTGACTTGCAACAAATACATAATAAAAGAATTCCACCTTAGATTAGGGCATAAAGTACTTAATAGTAGTAGTTTGCCTTTAAGGAGAAAAAAACATGTTTGGTAAAAAAAACAACAACATTAAAGCATTTTAATACACACATTGAAGCACCATTGATTACAGAAGAGCATTTGATTGTGTTGTCGTGAAACGACAAGGAGAAGCGAGAAGGTTGACATGTTTAGATCGAAGGAGATTTTGGATCTGTGTGATCAGGATGTGAATGAATGGGGGACTGGGGATGATAAGTGATCAGTGCAACACTCAGAAAAGAGACATCATTATGTTGTGAAGATGCCACAGTGTGCCATCATAGCCCACCAAATTACTTGTTATCCTCTCACCAGCCATTCAACCCTCCGACAAACACTACCCCATCATGAAACGTACTCGCTGACCCGGCTCTTTCGTCCCCGACTTGTTCGTGGACCTTCACCGAGCTTGCGATAGACCTTGCCTGCTCACTCACCCCATACCCTCTTTAGCACAAGAAATTAGACTTTCTGATCTTAATTCTTTTCTGGTTGTTGCTTGCGTAAATTTTGAGAACTAGATCCAGTGGGAAAATTCTTTAGATCCCATGGTTAAAGTTCTTTTTTGAATAGAATTCAAAAATTAAACCATCACATGGGTCAGAAATAAGAAAATGGGTGGATGATTTCAAAATGTTTAATTTAACAACACTTTCAAAAATAGGTTATGGATCTTTAAATGTGCTAACAGGGTTCATAAACATAACGGGAAAATTTGCAGATATTGGTTAACCCAAATTTTTTGTGGCTAGTTAAGAACGGAACCTTTCTCATGGTTCAGAAATAATACCTAGCATGTTAAGTTAAAATTTAAGAAATATTTTCCACACATTTAAATGTGTTTATAAATCTTAGGATCAGTGATCTAGTGAGAAGATAGAAGGTTGGAGACAAGTCATGACATAACTGTATGTAGTGAAAAAAAGATAATGTTCTCAGAAGTGAAGGATCCAAAGTGATTTGTTAGTATTCAAACCTATGACCTTTTGCATGTTTTCCTACCACGGTCATATGTTTTTAGGGAAGTTTTGACCATTTTATATATATTGCTTTGAAAACAGGTTGTTTTGATCTGCATGTTATCTTTAAGATGTGCATGATTTTCTTTAAACTATATTCATGAATTAATAATCACAAGAAGGTCTGTTTGTGAATTATGGGGTTTTCTATACTTTGATATGTTAAGGTATGTTTTATTATCAAAGACGTTCTGACATGAAACGGTAACAGCTTGAAACATAAAAGCATGAACAAATGGTCTTTGAACTGAAATATTGAGTGCTTTATAAAAGGAGTGAATTCAGGTGATGTATAGTTTGAAAAAAGTAAGTGGATCTTGAGACAATACAAGGAAGTAGAGTTTAGAGGTGATGAAAATGCGGATATTTTACAGTGGTAAAGGTGGTTTAAAGAGAAATACAAAAGTAAGCGGTGGGTCTGTTGTTAAATGATTAGGTCGGGCTGGGAACTAAACAGACATAACATCATTAGGAAACATCGAAGCAATCGGCCAAAAACGGGCCCTATGCAGGTTGCTTTGTACCTCCCTCGCTTGGGTGGAAACCTGTGTTAAAAATTGGCATAGAAAGACTCAAGGACTGTGTGAAAAGACAAATTTAATGGAAACTTTGAATTTTGCACATTTTAAGGAGAAGGGCATTTTCAAAGGTATTTATGGCTGTATTGCGCTTTGTTCCGAGGCAAGGCGGCAGTAATAATTGTGGTTCATTAGTGGGCTTGACCAGTTTATCATGTGCCGTATCTTATAAACTCCCTGTTATTGCAGCAATTACTATATATTTGTAATCATTATAACATATTGTTCTGTCATTTTTATGCTGATAAGATTTATAAGAATGATACTGTTAAACCTAAACGATTTTTTTCCATGTTTATAGATTACTGACATGTTATATTTTTGACCCCATGACCAAAAGTTCAAAGAGGCAAACTAATTTCAAAAGTTTGATCCTTCAGATAGAGATGGATATTTTTTGTCAAATTATTATTACATGGGAAAGGTAAACATCTCCTTAACAAAAACAAATTTTATTTTTAGAATATTGTCCATTATAATTGCCTGGCAATGTCACAGGTGGAATTGAGTTCAGTGGTTTAGGATTTATGGCTTGTCAACATATAATAACAGTATTGTGAAACGGTAGGAGATTTCAATGTTCCGATGGGTACAATGGTATTATGTGGGGTGTTTTAAGGGTACGCCAGATCCAGCTCACAATATGTAAGGGGTTTTGTGATTTTGTTCTCATTGGGGGTATCGTATTGTGGTGTGATCCGGTGGTGAAAGGGGAAAGAGATGTTTTATGTCAGTTGGGGCGTACACAGATGTAAGTCTACAAGTACCGACACTAACTCGGTGGTCTGGGGGTCAGCTGTGTTGGTTAAAGATTGCAGAAAGGAATTCTTGTTGTGTGTGGCTACTACGCAAGTCGCTTTCACATCGCTGGCATATGAAGAGCAAGAGACGACTTTATTCTCCACTAAACAGGGCTCAGGTATGATATACTTGTCCTCCAGAAATCTGTGGCGAGAACTTGAAAGGATTTCTGGATGAATGGACCACTCTCAAGTTAAGCCCTCGGGTGTCACTTGGGAAAGGCTCAGGTCTTTCTCCTCAATGAGATCCATGGTGTTTTGTTTCAGGCCATCTAAAAGCCATATTGTACCAAGAGTGTAGGCACATCATCGCGGCCCAGACCGTACAACATGAGCCCTTGACAAGTGTCAAGATTGGGTCAGTGTAAAGTCAGGTTTGTCTTGTTTCCCTCAGTACATCTGAGTCCGGACGGGGCAGAAGGATGTTTTAGATGGATTAGAAAGATCACGTTTCTCGAGGTCCTGTCTGGACTACAATGCGAAGCTCAGCAAAAGGCCAGCATAATTGAAATATTTGCTTCGCATGGTTTATGGCTTAAGTCTTGCAAGAACTGATAGCGACTGGGAATCACATGGTCATAATCAAGTTGCCATCAGGCAGAAGTGCGTGTATGTGTGCAACTCTTTCACAAAAGGTCATTGCCCTTTGTGTAAAGGTCCTCCAGGTCATTCTGCTCAGCCCCATGAGGTCATATTCCTGGCATCAGCAAGTGCATGTGTTTATTATGCAACAGTGGGAAAGGGGAGATCAGATAGGATCAGACGAGTTATAGGCTTTATACATATCCCAGCGTAATTACAGCATACCATCTAAAGTGGCCCAGCAAGGCCAAAAGGCCAGCCTCCTAAAGCAACCCGTGAGAGGACAGGCTTCTCGCAGAAACAAGTGGCTTGTCAACATGGCCTCAATCCACCTCTGTATACAGGGCATCCGCTTCCTTGTCATCTGCGGGACTTGTCATTTGTACATATTTGCTCCGCGGCCCACAATTAGCCATGCTCTGGACGGATCCCTTTACATGGTGCCCTATCTCCTTTCATGTGGTTCATCATTCACAGATATGGACAACCCTTTCACTCGTCCAAGTATAACACTTTATCTCTGTCAAAGCCTTTATCACTAATAGGAATAACCTTCTCATCCTATTGTTGGATCTTTTACTCGCCGGCACCCATTCAAATTCGCATTCACTTCTAACTTGATGATCAGATAATGGAGCATTAGAGGGCCATTAGTTCTGAAGCATGTTTAATGCCTTATATACATTTGCTTTCTTATTCTTCATATTGTAAAGTTGAGCTTTGTCATATAGTCAAATGCTCTCAAATTGCCACACTAGATCTGGTGCTTTAGCCAAGTCAAGAAAGATTCCTATTTGAGTGGGATAATGTAGATGTCGGTCTCACATAGTGGCAAATGTCACAATAAAAGGGAAGTTTGAAATATGAAAGAAAAACCATGCACTACCATCATCAGTAGTCAAAGATCCAAACCAAAAACTTGGCATATGTCATAGCTGCCCCTATCATGTACGCTCACATGATAAGAGAAAACTTCTGGTCTAACTGGTTCAAGGTATGAGTAAGGATGTAGTACATTTTACTGATTGGATCCCGCCAATGTTAGCACATTAAGACCCTTTGAAACGATTGGATCCCGCCAAATTTTACTAGGTTCGCCAGCCATCGGAGCAGACAGTTCTGCCCAGCAACAGTGCAACCCTCAAGGTGGGGAGTGGGCATACATGACCCATCCTCTCAGTGCTGCCCTCTTGTGGGTCAAAATTCACACTGGTTTGCTATGTCATATGATTTAATAGACAAGTGGATTGTTGCAAACGCAAGCAAGATTTTATTATAGTCAGTGGAAATACCGTTCAGTTAGTTCACATCAAGTATTGGTCCACTCCTGGTGGCATGGCAGAGTGGTTTTTGATAGGCAGATAGGTAACCACGAGGGTATGGCTTGGTACCCATTGGTACAACACATACCAGTTGTCTGACATCCATGGAACAGGCAACACCATTCACAATAGCAGAAAACATGACCACCCATTATACTGAGATTCGTACCTGTCCAAGGTGCAATGCTTGCACAGTCATGTTGCCACACTTTATATTCTCTTATTGAGTTCAGGATTTACAAATATCAACCTTTATAATATATCCATTTATTATTAATTATTCACAAGATAGCAAGAAAATTTGTGAAAACAAAGACCTCAAGAAATTTTGATTGAAATATATTTAAATATTAGTAGATTAAATTTTCTGTCTTGTTTTTCAGATATTTTTTTTAATCATATCTATTTACTAACATTGAATTTATTAACAGTTTAGATTGATTTCAGATTAAATAGAATAAATAATTGTATCAGAGATGAGAGACGATTTTTGCGTTGATATTTAATCATTAGTAATTACAATCACATGCCATCACATACAGATATGAAAATCACTGAAAATAAATAAATTGAGATACTCCATGCGATATTTATGTTAAATATTTATTTTTTAAAAAGCGTTGAAGTATGTGTGCATGGTTTATTTGTATTTATAGATGTGTGCTGGGGCATGCATTTTTATCCAAGGTCAAAATCAGGACTTGTGTCGGAATGCTGAGAATCAAAAATTGAAAGTAAAATGAGGGCAAAAAAAACATGAATGAAATATTTAAAGATTATGTCACAAGTTGACAGAGTGTTTATGTTTTTTTACATAAATTTACATATCGTTTAGGACAAGGATATATTTGAGCAGTCTGCCCTCTACATACCGATGGGGTTGGTTAGGAATACCTACTTCCTGTCGACCACCTAGGTACCAACCCGAGGCCCTGCACTCGGAACAATCGAGTGAGTGAGGACCAGATCGGCAAAGATCAATGGGAACAGCACTAACTAACTATTTGACTTAGCCTCGCCGTGTTACGGCGACTGACATCCATGAATCAACGAAGCAAAATACCCCGAGCATGACACTTTCAATTGCTCTTTGGCAGGTCTGAGTCGGCCCCAAACATTCCTGGTGGCTGCAAATTACAAGGTCTGTTACTGCAGTCGGAGTAAAGAGCTGATTGTTGAGCAATCAGACAGAAGTCACTTTGCAAACGGTGGTATTGTGCTCTGCCCATTGGTCCCTCTTTTTCTTGTTCTCAGTGATGTTGTCTTATTGCGATTTCTTCAGTCAATTTACCATTAAAATGCTGTCACTTTGCGTTAATTTTTGGGGTGATAAAACATTTATTTTTAACAAAGGTGATACAGTGGTGATAAAACTGATTTATTTCAAACAAAGGAATGAGTTTTCAAAGTTTTATGAAAAGAAAAAAGAAATACTGGCAGTTGATAATGGTTATCTATAGGTGGCAGCACTAGTACTCTGTTTTATATCATGTCTCACTCACTAAAAGATGGCAGCACTGATCTATCTATTTTGAGAGACTGACAAGAATTAGAAGAATAATTATTGCAAGGTTTATACAATAATGGGAGTAAATTATGATGTAAGAAAGACCGATTAAATGCTATACCTCCCAGACAGCTGGGAATCACAAGTGTTGTAATGTTGTGTCTGCTCCTGGTAGATGAATAACAGGATTACATCACCTCTGCTTTGGGATCAAGACGGAATCAACACCATTATCTGAGCATCAATAAATAGTGGTCAGTGGCATTAAAATGGTGCAGGTAATTAACCATGATTGCAGCCATAAATACACAAGTCTGCACTTGTCTTGATACCAGGCTAAACTCTGTGACCTTGCCTGAAGCCCTCACTTTCCTCTATGTTAAAATTTTTTTTTTTAAATTAAAGGGAAAATTTTTTTTTTCTTTTTAATTAAAGTCAAAACAGTCTTTTTAACTTCCCAGTTATGATATTTTGGTTAGGGACTGTGATGGTCGTCCAGACAATCTTGAGGATCTTTGCCTTTTCTTCTGTTAATTTCCCAGCAAGTCCAGACATGTCCAGTGACCAAGTGACCTCCCCCTCCTGCTATTATATTAGAAAGTGGAGAATTAAAGTTGAAGATGGATGGATGGAGCCGATGCCTGGATGGATCATTCTGTGCCGGGCATGGTTCCCCATGACTGACCCCCGCCCGTGCAGTTCTGCATGGCTGGATGGGACGTGCATTCGTTCCTCAGACAGACCATAACAAAATGTTCTGCATCATCAAACTACTTCATTGCTGCACACATTTTACAATCTTTAAAACTTGCCTGGCATTCAAGTTTTTATCAAAAAAATTCCATTGCATTGCATTAAACTTGCAATTCGATGTGATTTCACATGTTTAATTTCTGTGTAGAAAATATTTATGTGACTTTAAACTCCTCTTTTTTAAGTACTTATTACCATGAATGTTTTTTTTAATTACTTATTACCAAGATACAGTAAGAATGGCCATTTTAAAGACTTAGATCAATATTGTGCATAGATATATTTATATGATATATTAGAACATTAATAGCTTTCATCAGAATGCGTACTTCCGAAGGATATCAGGAAAAATAGACGTGGCCTCATTGACCTTGTTTTTGTATGACAGGACCGCAGGATCTACATTTACAAAGCATTATAACTGAGCTGGAGGGACACAGATGATGTTCACAATTTTAGTCCTTCAAGGTGTGTCAGATAATTTAGCATGCCTTGTAAACACTTCTCTGCCTCCTGGATATTTTCAGAGAAATTTAACAAATATGCTGGCTGTAAATTTGCATATTATCTCTGTGTGACAGATCGGAGGAGGAGGGGAGGGGATCTCCATGTTTTTCACACATTTTGTCATAGATACAGGTGAAATAAGAGGGTGATATCTTGCTCATTTTTATCAATCACACGAGGCTGGGTTGGGATCTTGATGAGGTTATAAAGTTGGGAACGAATTTCAAAGTGTAAGTGTTGTGTAAGATCCGTAGGTAATGAGGGATGGCCATTCCTGAAGATCAGCCAATTTCTTTGGACACCAACTGATGATGCTGGCTTGGGGGGCTTTGTCAGTACAGAAATATACACTGTGTCCACGCCTGCAGGGAAGTGAAATGAACAGATAGCCTCCCAGGCATTATGGGCTGTGGTCACTTGAAGGTCACCACCAAGAATACAGCTGCTTTTGTTTTGGGGGTGTAAGTTTGACCTGTAACAATATTCTGTCTAGACCTATGAAACTCAACATTCTTCTTCCTGTTAATTTTTTTTTTTTTTTTTTTTTTTTTGTAATTGCCTAACTTTGTAAAGATTGCCTGTTTTATCCAAGATTAGCTAAACAGTAATATACCTATTTTATAGAGCAAAACCTTTCTGATTGATTGATCCATAGAGATGTCTCTTGGTGGTTTCTCAATTACATGCACAATTTGTATGGTGTTTGTAAACTGCTAAATAAAATAGAGAGAGATTAAATAGAGAGAGATTATCAAAGCAAGAAGATGGACGACATGAGATTAAAGGAGAAATCTCCACCAAGGGACTGCACTCAGATTAAACAATACAGTACATTTACTTCAGCAATTAAACACCAAGTCTGCAGCAATGGCTACATCTCATTGGCTTCACACATCAAGATGTCTTGGGGCATCAGTGTCTCATCAGTTTGCTCTGGAATTGATGACATTTCTTCCTGGAGGCAAATTCTCATCACCATAGTTAGTAGTGATGCAGTGAAGCTTGGCTTTGCTGAATGATCAGAAAGGCAGAATGTTAGGAGAACAATATGAATGCTCCCCACTCAAAGGTCTTCTCAGATTTATGGCTTTATCTTTATTTATGTGGTAACTTAGAAATGTAGGAACAACAACATCTATAAACCAGCTGTCATTCATATTCCTGATGTGATAAGAATTAAAATGTGATAAGATTAAAAAACCCCAAAGCCATAACCTCCAATCTTATTATCATTAATTCTATTCATTTTACATTAAATTTTTATTTTTGATCAAAGAATGTAGATATCATTTTTACATGAAATGAGGTAATAAAAAGAACCGTGAGAATGTCTTTCCCACAACTTCCGGAGCTAAGGATATTTCTGCATATTCAATGAGAATCACGCTAATGTTGTATTTTGTCGATTCAGCACATTCTTAAGGGTGACCGCAATCATGTCATGAGGCCATTCACCTTAAGCGCCATCTACACCTTCAAAACGTCCACAGAGAATACGAGCAACATTCTGCAAACAAAAAATCACAGCCAGTCATCTCACAGATTTGTTAAACTCTTTGTGCTATGAGTATGCACATACATCGAGATAGCTGTGAGCTAGCAGTGAGAACTGGCACCACTCCCACTCAACTGCTGGCAACTGTAGTGAGAATATCAACAACTGCAGTGAGATTTTAGACAACTTATGAATAATGTGGTGTCTAAATGGTTCAAATTTCAAGTTTTGAGAAATTGTCAAACTAAGTAAGTAATGGCTACAGACGTCACCTGGGTTTCTCTTATTTAATGTTGGGGTGTGATTGGCCATGAAACATTGGAATATTAGGGAGCTCCCATACAGATAACTGAACCTGATTGTTTGAGCATCTATATGATTTGATAATGACAATCAGTTTTCTTTGTGCTTCCTTTGATAAAGATTTTTGTGATTTTCTCCCACAGTGTGAAGAAAAGATTCACTGTTCTTTAAAAATTCAGGCACTTACTGCTTGCTTATGGTATCATGAATATCAAAGATTTATCAAAAAGAATGATTCATCAAGGTTAGGTTTTATTTTTGCTGATTCTACACATTTTACAAATGATGTCAATATTTTTCACGAGTTGATGATCAGCATTGGCTTCGTCCCAGAAATGTTGTCAATAAACCCATCAATGTTCAAAAGTTACTTAAGTGTAAAAAAAATTATTTGAAACACTTCTAAGATTCTTTTTATTTATTTGTTTATTTATGTGTTACTTTTTGAATTTTTGTTTGGTTTAATTTCTAAGTCTTCCAACACAAGCCATAAGACTGGTTTACTATATAAATCTGACAAAATGCAATCCAAAATTAGACGTTGACTTTGTCCAATATTTGGTGATTCTAACTTGACAGGAGCAAGAGATTCTGCAGGAAAGTTTGCCTGAACTAGGTGCATATTTATGTTAGGAAGTGTCTTCTCAGGATAGGATCACTCTCAGAAGTAGTTTAGCTTCTGTGTGCTGACTAAGTTGACTACTTCGGAGAGTCCTCATTTAGGGTCGGCAGTCTTGACCCCAAATCTCCACCCATCTGTCATCGCCCCCAAAACTACCCACATGCCCACATTAATAAATTAATGAAAATTAAACCACTTCACTGGAGATTAATAAATATCTCAAATACCAACTTTCCAAGATCTTTTCATCTTTACACTATTCACTGTGTGACATTTTGATAAGATTTCCAACAAAAAGGTCCAAATCAGACGAGACATTTTATGATTTTTATATTTCATTACCTTGCTTATTAATGAAGGGTGGATGCCTGTGAATGCCATCAGTGTCCAAAGGAAAGTGTGGGATCGAAATATTTGATGGCCACGACATGTGCTGGTGATGGGTCCAAAATTTGGGTCACACTTCAGGGGAGCAAAAGGTCAAATATACATGTATAATTAGCATTATATTGACATAAATCAAGATTTTATGGATGGAGAAGGAAGTTAGGTGGTTGGGGGGTGATTAGACCTCCGTACCAGCCACCTCATCTGCACCAAAATCAACACTGATCACGATGCTGACATTTTGTCAAAATGTTTGATTTATATACGTGGCATGTTTGCACATGTCACAAATAAAGAGCATAAGAATAGATGTCTGCAAGGAGATAAATGACTAGTTTAAGTTAAGACGGCTAAAATAGGTGTCACTTATTTGAGCTTGATGGTTTGTTGTTATTGCAGCATATTAAGACATCTCATTATTAGATCGGTATTTAGTTCCATTTAACATATACTCAGTTAGTTTACTGGAGGTCAAATTGTGATGGAAACATGTTCAGGAGGTCAAGAGAGTTTGCAGTCTAGAACATTAAAATGACAATAATGAATGAATATACTGAAAGATTTAGGGTCTCACAATTGATGGGATCCAGTGAGTGTGAGCTTTGTAATTTATGTGGGAATATTCAAAGAAATATCACAAAGAGACATCACCTCACCATAACAGGAATGTCTTCAATATCTTTGCTATAAAATTTCAAATAATAAAAAGATGTTTACCTGTTTTATATCAAAATTGAAAAAAGAAAACAGAATTAGAGAAAATGGAAAAGTTTGCATTAATTTTCATAATGATTTTCCTGGGTCTTCTGAATTTCTATTCACTTTATTGCCATCCTAACTTAATGTCCATCTACACAAATTGAAGACAAATATTCAAGTTGATATGACTAAGATACAGATATGACTTTCTTACCATGAAAACTTGCAACCAATTGCCTATCTTCAGTGTCCTGGAATACTATTTTATTTTTTCCTTTTTTTGTGTATCAGAAATCATTGATTTCAGATTGGGTTTGAGAATACCAACATTATCATGTGGTGTTGATTGGAAAAAGTCACAGAAGATCTGGCAGGCCCCCCAAAAACAGACACGATTCCAATACAATGATGAGCACAAAAGACACATTGTAGAACGACTGACAATACACAAGCTGTGAAAGAATGTGGGGGTTGAAAGATTTAGGATGAGAGTGTTTGGACATGGGCTGCCTGGTCACTGTAAACTGGGGTATATATTATGACCAGACATCAGGGCTAATGGGATGCCTGCCCCGGCTCACCACCAAACACAACTCACAGATCTAATCATTTATAGATATCCGCCATGATTTGTGATCAAAGTCGCTCCCCAGAGGGATCAAAATTGTGACCAGGGTAATCTGAGATTATCTCATGCAGATTAAGATGTTTATCTCAGTATTCTTTTTCCAGATTAGCACACTGATAGATGGATTTAGAAGGTGATTGGCATACCTCTGAAGAGGAAACCTGTTGAATCTGTGACAGGCAGATCGGGTACCTTGATGATCTTAAATGATCAAGAAATGGACGTGATATATGATCAAAGAGATAGGGCACAGGTAGAGGGCTATAAATCACTGGTGAAACCGACATGGGAAAGTCACAGTTCCCAGCAGCGAGAGCAAAGTGGGGCTGGATTCTTGGAATGACTCTGGATTTCCAGAATATTTGACTGTGATCAGATTGGAGACTGGAATGGGTAAATGTCTGGAGGTGTTATAAATCCAGTTGACACATTGACTATACCCAGTCATGATATTTCTCATTGACTGTGAGAAAAGGGTACAGATTCCAGATAACATTGCAGATACCTCGCGGATAGAACTCCCTTCTGTTCACTTATTTCTGTTCATGATTTATAACCATTTTACTTATTTAATGACTTATATATAATCATAACACCATTTCACATAGGATTTCTCATGGCAGGATGGAGCAAAAATAAATGGAGTTTCCTCTAGCAACAGGTGAAAGTGATGGCAAGGGGGAGGTGGGTATATATCAGTGGTCAGTGAGAAGTACAAACTGATAGAGGGGAGAGGAGGGCACAGACAAAGGTAGGGGGAGACGGGATGGTATGGACATAGCCAGATAGCCAAATGTTGGTGATGACATTAGCATTCTGCACTGACAAATCTGATGATGGATCATCAGCCGTCTCTATGATAACACCACTCTCGGGGACACCCCATACCCCAGCCCAGCACTGTCCTGCCAGTCAGATGCCTTGTCAGGATCAAAGACCCTGTCATGTCAGATCCAATGGGATCTATTCTCCTGCAGACATGGGTCAGCGTGAATGCGTCGACTCGGTTTCCGCTATCTGGGTGATAATAACGTGGAGCTCTCTCCGCCATCATGACCGTCCCCCTCATTGGATTTCCGTTTAACCAGGATGGTTCTTGATTGGGGTGCCATTAAACTGATTAGGACTCTGATTGTATTTCCTATGTTCATGTTACAAGCTTAAGACTTATCTCTCTCTTTGACAGACTCTTCTTGTGCCATGTATCCTTTTTTTTTTTTTTTTTTTGCTCAGATAAAAAAATGGTGCACCAAAGTTTAAAGATTAAAATCATGAGTGAAAATAAAATCAGGAGAAGGGTGATGAGAGATAGGAATTGTTTAATGGTGTGAGACGTGATGGTATTACAATTGAGCCTTGTCATAGGAGCATCATACCAAGTTTATCAGGTAGAAGAGACCCTGGGGAGGGGCAGATCAGAGTGGGGCTCCTGGCAGTGGGCAAGCTTTATCTATGCCCAAGATGGCCTTGGTGCAGATGACGGGCTTAGGTTGGCTTTGATCTGGGGCTACCTATCTGGTCAGAGTGTTTATGCTTCACAAGATGAGAGAGTTATTATGATGCTGGTTGTCCACACATTGTCTGAATGATGGTAGGCTCACATGTCTGCGGCCAACTACATGCCTCAGGTGGCCTGAGAAAATAATGGGCGCCCAAAGTTCCCATGTATCGCGTCATGTAACCTCGCCACCACCCTAAACAGAGTAAACCTTAAATTGCCCTGACCTGTGAGGATCTGAGGGGATGAGAGGTCAGCTCATCTTGACCCATCAGATCGCCTTGGTTACCTCAGTAAACAAGTTCGTCTGATCAGGTTGTCAAACATGGGGTGCTGGTGCATACCTGAGTATAGGACATGTTACCCTGTCCTTGTGCTAACTGGACAGCCCATAAAAACATTCCCATGAAGACTGGAAACCAAAAAAAGGACAAGATCATTACGAAATTTTACATGTTTTCAGTGTCACTGGGTGTAATCGCTGGCTATTTTGGGGGTCCCATAGTGATAAAAAAGCTGATAAAGTGTTTTAAAGCACTCGTAGCATGTCATTTTTCACAATAGACTGGCTGGGAAAAGAACAACGTGGCACGTCACCTTGAGTGTTAGCAGAGTGTCTGCATGAGAAATATTTTAAAAAGGATCAATTTAGTAGTACTAGCATGCAAAGCCGACACAATGGAAGATCCAACCAAAAGACACAGCTCTCATATCACCTCGGCTTTGTTATATGGGGATTTGACACCCTGGAATAAACCTGTGAAGTCAAAGCAAAGTTAGCTTTGTAAAGTAGTATATTATATGTCAGAAAGGATTGTTATATTGGTGTTTGGATGACACTAAGATCTTGCTAGATCCCCCTCTAAGCCATTTTTGGTCCTTTGTGATCTTATCGGATGGTATAAATTGTATATTCAATAGTAAATCTTGTCAGTCCATATGATATGTCCATTGACCTTTAGGCCTGGTCATTTCAGGCCAGCTGTCTGAAGGGGCACCCAAGATCCAAAGACTACCTGGATAAGATTGTAGGGGTTGTAGGAAGATGATGAACATCTTGTTGAAAAAATAATAACAAACATGATGATGTAGATGACAGATTTATGCGGGAGTCCTCTTGCCCATTGTTGGATCCAGATATTTCAGGCGGGGATTGAATGCTGCCCTCTGGGGACAAGTCTGCGCACTGCCATTGTAACATGTGATCAGTGGTCAAGCAGGGACCGAGACCCCTGATCATTGCCAGTGCAGTAGTGCCTATTATAGTTGCTACCATAAGAATAACACGTCTGTACAGCCATATTTCTAAGCTCTCTACTAGCCCCCGAAGGCTCAATCTTGAGTGACTGATTCATTTGATACGTGGCAGGTCAGACATGTTTGTGAGAATGTCCAACATTTAGTGATGGTCATCTTGCTATGTTGACAGCGGCCATTTTTCAGTCAGGCGATGGGCAATGATGATGGATGTATCATTCGCCGGGGAATGATTGATCTATTGTTTGTTCTCTTCTCAGTGGTGACCGCTGTCCACTTTGCACAGATCCAAATACTCACAACAGGCGATTCTCGGCGACCTTTTCATTTTTTTAATCACTTCAGGTCTGGGGTGCTCCAAGGCTTTTAATCACGGTTGGTTTTGTTGAACATCACGCCAGGTATTTTGTCAGTTTTGTCGCTGGGGTTCATGATGGGATCAGATACTATTTAACACTTCTCTGTACACGGGACTGGCCTGTACCTATAGATGTGGACCCGAGCTCAATTGCCATAGCTGCAAGATACGGAAGGGCATCTTAATGCACCTCCCAGGATCCTCGCTCCCATCAACTTTGAAATATGTACTTTTAGTGACCACAGACAAGCCTTCAACCATGTTGAGCACTTCTCCATCCCTCTTTTGAATTGCTCGTCTTTTTGTGTTGGTTGACTGAGACTGGAACAATTATCTTCCACTAATTCCCAATTTGATGTCTTTTGTTATTTTATGATCATTGGAATTGCAATGAATAACCACAAGGGTTTCTTCTGCCTTTGATCAAATCTCACAATTTAGATCACTTTCACTCAATGCTGAGATCAGTTTCATGTTGATGGGCTGGAAGATAATTAATTTTTTAGCTTTCCTTGATAAAACACCTTAAAGAAGTCAAATACAGACACCAGACGTGCTAAGTGTAGGGTTAAAAATAATAACTGTATTTTCCAGGAAAAAGAAATAGCATTTAATGATGTGGTGAGTAATAGTATGTCCATAATGAGGTAAGATCCAAACAGGAATGTGAACCAGTGTTGAGATCCCCCATGAGAATAATAACACCCTTTCTCTAGTCATTTGATAATCTCAAATGCATTGCTTGGGTTGTGATCACAAAAGATCTTGATAACAGAGTCGGTTATTAAAGTTATAAAAAAACAGAGAGAAAAAATGTGTTTTATAGATGGGGGATTGAAAGCTACCGCTGTGTACCACGTTGTGCCTTGCCCTAAACTGTCAGTGTGGTCAGTACAGAGGAAAGCATAGGCTAAGGCAACGAGACATATTTATTTTTATTGGAAGTAATATAAAATTCACACATGACTTCCTTGATCTCAAGGTAGATATTTAATTTATAACTTCAGATTATATTGTTTAGTTGTTCCAAGGAATTTTTTTCAGTTTGAAAATGTTTTTATTGCAATTGAATTTTTAAAAATCATGAGAGAAAATGTGAAAGAAAGCATTTTACAGAGTTGGCCTATGGTGATACCTTAAGAGATTGGTGGTTATACGAGTTGGTTCCATTGGATGCAGGTGTTCATTGCCAGGGAGGGTGATCAGGCTGTCTGCTTCATAGTATTAAAAATACTCAACATTGTTGCTTCCCTTCTTCAATGTCTCATAATTATTGGATTACATTTTTAAAAATTCATAATCTTATCTATCAATTTATTTTTTCATATATATCTCCTGGGCACGTCCACCTGCAAAGAAATAGGGCATTTTGCAAAAAGAAATGTCGTGGATGATCCCAGCTCAGGTTAATGGTGAGAGTAGTTGGTGTGTCCATTTATCTCTCAAATACCACTGCCCGCTGTCCAGACCACTTCACCATCGCATGTTCCTCTTGTTCACCTGTACTCACACCTGTAATTATGGATCAGACAAGCCTTTGATCTTGTGACCGGCCCCGTGTCTTTGCCAGTCTGACACTTCAGACACAGCACCAGGCTACGAATTAGACCCGGCTGCATTCCGACACAACACAACTGCCTGAAAGTAAAGGGAGCCAAACAGACCTTTGCTGAAAGTGGTAAAAAAAAATGACATGCAGAATTAAATGTAGTTTGTTATTTGTCAGGGAGATAAGCCTACAAAATGGCCTTCCTGCACACAATGTTGAGTACCGGAAACCCCAACGGTGGCTACAAACTGTGGCCCTAAAAATGCCCTCAGAATGGCTGTAACTAGCCTCTGGTATGTACTTAGGGGGGTGGTGATAACATAAACATTTGCTCAATTATTGGCACGACAGTCTAAATGAACATGATCTGGATGTATTCCGTGCCGAGAGACAACTCAGCTGACAACTGGTAGGCCTCGTGAGACGCATATAGCAAAGAGGTTTATTTCTTCACAATTTCTTCACGCAGATTGCAGTAATTAATGTGGAATTGGTTGGCTCAATTGGGGTCTTAAGGTGTGTACACACAGATCCATTATCCCAACACGAAACTCGTAGAACTCGTGTGACTGCCCACTTTGTGTCACTGCACTTCAAAGGCCTCGAGAGAATCCATGAGAACTCTACTCATGGTCATCATCAGCTTGATACCCTGTCAAACACCTTGGTAAAGTCTATAAAATGGATCCTCAATAATATTGATTTCTGTCCCTTTTAACTAATGTTCCACATTTTTCAAATCGCTTGTGCATTCAGAACACTTCATTGTTTTGTGTGTAAGATATTATTGTGAACGTATCTGACCATTCAATTTAAAGCAATACTTTTACATCCATAGCCAGCATGAAAAAAATCATGTTCTGCAAATGTGACTTGTAAGGTACATATGGATTTGCACAAACAAGGCACTGTATATATACAGAAAATGTGATTCTTTTCATGTCTTTATCATTAAGGTCAAAATCTATAAGGCATTTAAATCATTTAATTCATATTTGAAGAATATGTTTTCATAGTGATATTTTGTTTGTTGATATGATTATAGCAAAACCATACAAGTGTTATTTTTGAATATGAGGATCAGATAGGCTAGACCTCCCACAACCCTAGAGGGGTCGAGGGTGGTTTCGACGATATGATCCAAAACCTAGCTAATATTTTATACCAAGTACACCATCAGACCTTAGAACTCAGAGTCTGACAATTTCAGGAATTTGAGTGAAAATAGTCTGGGAATACGGAAAGTGCAAAGTTGTTTGCACTGTACTGTTATGTGGCCAATACATCTGTCCAACTGTTAATAAACAGAATAGCTTTCTGACTTTAACACGCACAGATCTTATTAAAAGATATAAATATAACCAAAAAAAATGTTGTTTATGGCAAGGTGGAGAAGTTTCCTGCTTATCATTGGAATATAATTAAGAGAGGTTAGGATAATATAAGTCATGTAATATGCATATATTGATATATAGTTATATGAAATGGCAATCAGAGATTACAAGATGTCCCACCCATGTAGAACATAAATAGAACTCAAGGCACAAAAGACATCATGTGTCTGAATTCTGCAAATATTCTCCCATGTGTGCAAATATTCTCCCATGTGTACAAATATTCTCCCATGTGTGCAAATATTCTCCCATGTGTGCAAATATTCTCCCATGTGTGCAAATATTCTCCCATGTGTACAAATATTCTCCCATGTGTGCAAATATTCTCCCATGTGTGCAAATATTCTCCCATGTGTGCAAATATTCTCCCATGTGTGAAAATATTCTCCCATGTGTGCAAATATTCTCTATCATTTAATAATTTTATATTTCACAAGTTGAAGATGAGCATTTACATCAGCTGTACATCAGACTTTGCTGCCGTTATGAAAACCGAAAGTGACCACCAGCAGTGCGCAGAACTGTTCACAAATAGAAGTTGAAGCAAAAGACATTGTGTTTCAGTGGTAAGAAGATATCTGAATTCTGCGAATATTCTCCCATGTATGTTGTATAATAGTCCACCATCGTTTTTTAAATTGTATATTACACATAAGCAGAACCAGAAGTGTGCAGAATAAATTTTTAAATGGTCATGAGTTGTCATGGATGTCAGCTGGGACGTTTATTTTCAGGTTGAATATCTTCTTTGTTTAATAATTTACATTAAATGAAAGTATATTAAACACACCTACAGGCTGTCAAGAAGCCAGGGAGGTGTGAAAGAGGCTTTATTTTTATTGGTAAAGATATGTGGTGCAAATAAATGCTAATCAGGGCTGTTAACTGCTTCTGCAAACACAACGCCGCAATACTAACATGTCTCCACCTCTGATGGGACATAATTATAACTTGGAGAGCCTTGTGATTTGATGGGGCTCACCGTTTGTTATCTGATGTGATATTAGACAATGCATGTTAACAATAATTTTTATCTATTTTGGAATTTGATATAAATGAAATAATTCACTTTTCTGCCCTATTAGAAATAAAGGGAAGTATTTCAGATTTTAATTAGATTTCATCAGGACCATTATAATAGAACCGGTGCATCATAAATAATCAGACTTTACCCTCAGGCACTAACCCTTCAAAGGGTGAGGACAATATTAGAATTGACTTCTGCTGTTTAATGCAATTTGTGGTCATTTGTATAAAACAATGTAACAAGCAGCGCTAGAGTTTCATTCGTATAGCTTTGGAGAGAGAGAGCTTTGATGAGGGGATAAAACAAATGACGGTGTGTTATTAGGGGGCGGGGTTTAGAGGTGGTTTGGGGGTGGTGGGATAATTTTGAGGGGCGACTTTAATGCGACTCATCATGTATCATCATGTCATAATCAGGCAAATGCTCGGAGTCCTGCCGCAACCCAGCAGAGGCTGTGCCACTGGTAACTCGGATACTCCACATTTTTTTCATCATCATCTCTCTTGTCAGATTAACCACTTCCTGTCATGTTGCGTATCTGACATGTTTTTACGTTAAATTGGTCAAAATAGCGACTGTGATTCTGTAAATTTAGAATTTGGAATACCTTAGGTGTCATTAGGTTGTTAGTAATTCGCACAAGGCCATGGTGACATGTTAGGTCTGTCAAAGTGGTCACAACTGATTTATGCATATCAGCATGGAATACAAACACTACTGAATAAATAGACTTTTAAATAATTTTTTTTGGGATATTTTATTAATAAAAATTGATCAAGGTTTGAAAATTTGCAGATGACTTTGAAAATTTGGATGGGATTTGAAGATGAAAACAAAATTTTAAGATGATCGAGATGATCCATTATATTTTGTTTTTGGTATGTAACCAGGAGTTGATCCTTGACCCCGGCGTAACTTGCCCCAATCTGCCCTCATGATTGTTGGTTATTCACCCCTCTGCTGGCCAATGGGGGTGTGTATTAAAAGAGCAGTAAAGCATTGTTGCTGTGTGTCATGGGAGCACGGAGGTCGGGCAGCACCTTCCATGTTATACACCCATCTCATGCCTCCCATTCAGCACGACATCTTTACAGCCTACTCTTTGACACGTTAGATCTCCTCGGCTATTTGGGCAGAAATAAAAAAAACAACATTATCTTCAGTTCTATTGCAAATAGTTTCTTTTTGTGAATGATTTTTTTTAATGCGGCTAAAAAAAAAAATTCAAGGGTTAAAAAAAATATTAAAAATGGTGATTAGTGAGAATTTTATGTTGCTCTCCTGTGTGTGAGGTAGTAATGGATGGTGTCCTCCGCGCGGAGTGTCCATCATTATGTGGACTGGCCCTGTTCTGTCAGTGCCCCAGCCTGGTTACAACCCATCAACCACACCAAGTCCATCCAGCTACCCGACCACATTTCTTTCTCCAGTTTGGCATAAACAACTTATCTGTACTCTTCCCTTTAACAAATTTTAGCAATTTGAAAGAAAAATTGCTGAATCTATATAAAATCTTGTATTGGTCCTGTTCAGCAATTCATATTTCTTTTTTAATATTTCGATCATCCATGATCAAAATTATTACCACAACAAAATCGTATTTTGATCAATTTGTGTTCAAAGCCCTCAGATAAGTATCAATGGAATGCAACATTTCTACCAAACAAATTGACTTTCAGAAGCAATTTAAGGTTGCACTGGAGAAATATTATCATTTGGGATGGATCAAGAGGTCAGTTTTTCATTCAATGATATTGTTGATACTGCGAGCAAATAATATAAATGGCATGTATCTGTGGGATTTTTGCCCTCTTTATGGCACAGATCCATAGTTCGTACATCGTTTATAGATCTCGCTGAGATGTTTTGACAACTAAGTTGGCCTTTTGCCCAAACCTCTGACATCCTAGACTATTTTATCATCTATTTTTGACTCCCAAGGCAGGAATCTCGTGAGAAGATGATCATTGCAACATCTATTAAATAGTACTTCATCATGGATACGAACATTTGTCAAGATATTCTGAGTGGGGCAGGTCTATATACATATCAAGAAGTTTTGATTTATTCTGAGGATTTTAGGTGTTATATATTGATTTGGACAGGGTTGAATAAGAACAAGCCGCTGGTGGGAGATTTCAATGCCAGAATATGACACGGATGTGTTGTCCACCGGATGCAGCCTGGTCACTTCACCCCTCAGTCCTCTGACACGCACCCCAGGACACCCCGGGGGATTCTCAAGAGTATCGTAGCACCCCTCACACGTAGGTTATGAACTCTGTCACTCTTCTTATGAAGAAACTATCATTTTTCACGAGTTGGACATCTTTTCTGACAAGGCTTTGCAATAAAATGCACTGACCCTCGGTCATCTGTGAGAAGACTGGGTGGAGATCTCGGGCTGAACTATCCATATTTCACCCAGAAAATATCAAAAGGGACGTCCACGGGTAGAAATAACTGGACGTGTATAAGGGTCAGAAATTAATTAAGATTGGCCAAGAGGTGGAAGATAAATGAGACGATGGTTGCCGTGGCAACAAAGGCCTTGAATACAGATATCATAGAGCCTATACCACCGAGACCGAGCTCATCTCGAGTCCATTCATCATTCCACTTCTCCACAGACACTTTCTATAAGTGGACATCGTCTTTGACGTCTATTTGTTCAAGAATCGCCTCTAATTGATTACTTGAATGAAGATACAAGAAAGTTGAGAGGTTGTCATGTTCTTTTCCAGAAGAAGAAAAATGATTTGGCTTGATCTTTAATGATAGATTGCTTATTAAACTGTTTAACCCCAGGAGAACAAAGTTCAAATATGAGAATCGTTCAATGTCTATTAAGTGGTCTTTAATTTTGATCAGATAGCTTATGATTTGGTCGTGAAAAAAAAATTAAAAAGTGGAATGCTGGTATGTCCATATTGAAAGCTGAATAAACCCATATACCACAAAATTGTTGACTGTGTAAACTTGTTCACCCCAATCGTTTTGCAAACAAAAACCTTTGAACCAAGTGACCTGAGAATTGATCTTTGGTATTTCACAAACCCCTATCTCATCAGTTGAGATCAAGCAGGTGTCATCCCACAGATTCCTGCAGTGCTGGGTGAAAAATCCCAGGTGTGGTCAGTCAGTTTTTTAGGGTCTCTAAGTATGTATAAATGGGCAAACCAAAATTGATTGACCTGTCATAGCTGTAGGTTTTAATCCCTTTGACCATTTTTGTGGGATTTTTTTTTTACCAATATCTAGTTGTTAAATGAAATTAAACTTTTAGTTTAATGATAGTAACACAAAGTGAGATTGCCCGTGTCTACTGGGTGAACTTTGTAAATTACCAGGAGCGGAGATGGAAATGAAAGATAATGAAGAGAATGGGTCAGGAAAGTATGGCCAATTATGGCAGCGGTCTCCTCTCCCCTCATGTGGGTGGCTGCCGCAGGTATTCCTCCCATTTTCACATCCATCCATCATAAACATTTTGCAGAGCATACCAATCTTGAGAGCTCTAATGACTGTTCATTTTGCGGATGATGCAACTGATTGTCATTGACCCTCATAAAGCCTTCGATAAAGTTTCATTGAACCAGAGAAAGCTTTTGACTCGTGAATTTGCATCTTTTAGATCTCAGAGAGGCATTCGGTTTGATCTTTTTGGTGTGGTTTTAATTGTTAAGATGCAGTTTTAGGAAGTAGGTGTTTTTCTCTCGTAAACTAGTATCTGAATGTCTTTTACCTCTCCGCGCATCCATAGAATCCTTGGCAGGTAGCAGACGTGAGATCTTGTATTTGTAAGGTTGGTTGTCAGGTTTCAGGCCGCAGGAGACTGGGACAAGGCTGATGGCCAGATTGTAGAACAAGGAGGAAATGTGTCAGGTGTTGATTTGTGACAGTGTTATCAATATGGGGCTGTACAAAGGTGTGGAGGGTCAGAGGCAAGCACAGAAATGTCTCTATTGTGTCCACCTAAAGGTGACGGGGCAGGAAAAATGAAAAGGAAGTTGCAAATCAGAGCTCACTTGAGTGCCCCTAATGAGTACATTGAGCAGGGCCGAATGTTCATCCCTCCGAGAATCATAACTCAGCAATGAACAGAACGGAAAAGGTGTGAAATCTGTGGACCTGCTTAGCATTGGCAAGAACAAAAATGCCATGACCAAGTCACCAGCCTGGCAAATGCAAGTTCCTCATAGGTAGAACTTCTGGTCACCGGCCCTGTGCTATTTTGGTGGGGTTTTAATTGGCCTATTAGACAGGTGAAATGGCCAATGTACAAGATAAATGGCGTAAATGACATTAATTATTTGTGGATGATCAGGGGATCAGACTGAGCTATAAAATTGCTCATTTGATTGGAGGTGGTTTGAGTGTGCATTCCGGCATGCATTCCAGCGGAGTGAGGGGGTAAACACACTGAGACCGCTAATTGTTACCCCCAGCCTTGGTGAGGGCAACTCATCTACCCACCTGGGTCACAACCCATATATGTCCACAGCAAATTGCGACACATAAATCATACAGATAGTAATTAATGCAAAATGATTCGGAAAGTTTCCCACAAAGTAGCACCTTGCAGATGCATTGCAATTTAACGGGGTAATTGTGTGCAAGATTTAGACAATATTGGAAGAGAGTTATCAGAAGTTTGGGGAGAAGAATTAAGTTTCCTTCTATGATCACTGTCTGCAGGCAATCTATGTTCCTACCTTTCTCTTCATGGCATTATTGTGAATCTATGATCAACTTACTACCCAACTATCAACATCTGATCATCTAGCCTACCTAACTGTCAACATCTGATCACCTTGCCTACCCATCTGTAAACATCTGATCATCTTGCCTATCCATCTGTAAACATCTGATCATCTTGCCTACCCATCTGTAAACATCTGATCATATTGACAACCCATCTGTAAACATCTGATCATCTAGCCTACCCATCTGTAAACATCTTATCATCTTGTCTGCCAATCTGAAAACATCTGATCATCTTGACTTCTAATCTTTAAATATCTGATCATCTTCCCTGACAATCTGTGATCTATCCCAAGCCATCTGCATATGATATCCTTTAATCCCATCTGTCAACGTATAATCCCCTTTCCTACTTAACTATCAATCTATAATCTCCTTCCCTACTTAACTATCAACCTATGATCTCATTCCCTACTTAACTATCAACCTATGATCTCCTTCCCTACTTCAATATCAACCTATGATCTCCTTCCCTACTTAACTATCAACTTATGATCTCCTTCCCTACTTAACTATAAACTTATGATCTCCTTCCCTACTTAACTATCAACCTATGATCTCCTTCCTTACTTAACTATCAACCTATGATCTCCTTCCCTACTTCAATATCAACCTATGATCTCCTTCCTTACTTAACTATCAACCTATGATCTCCTTCCCTACTTAACTATCAGCCTATAATCTCCTTCCCTACTTAACTATCAACCTATGATCTCCTTCCCTACTTAACTATCAACCTATGATCTCCTTCCCTACTTCAATATCAACCTATGATCTCCTTCCCTATTTAACTATCAACCTCCTTCCTTACCCATCGGTAAACAAAGGATCAATATAAATTATTGGGTTTCCAATTTCTGGAGAAAGAATATGATTGGTTGAGAAGTTGGTGAGGGGGTTGACCTTGCAGGTCAGTCAGGTGGGGTTGAGTGTGTCTGAGCATGTTAGCCTGCCAGCAGGGGGCATATTTGATGTGCATCTTCTGCATGTTGGGATATGTAGCCAATGTATATATGTACTGGCCATCAGTCACACACATCCTGTCGTCTTCTTACCGGGGTGCTCACCTCACGTTCTACATATTTAAATTGAATTATAAAATGTAGGCATCCCGATGCCAAAAGTCCCTTTTTTTAACAATAGACAATTTGTGATAATATAAAATGTTATTTGTTTAATGTATATTACTTGTTTACAAAATCAATATTTCCAAAACTTGGAGTGGTGCAGCATCACAAAAATGTTAACAGTTTCATACCATTTAAGACAGAAAAATGTCCTCATTTCTCTGAAAATTTCGCGGAATGGGCCAGAAGGGAAGAGGAGGAGGAAGGTCAGAGCCTTGCCCCACCCCCAGAGTGGACTCCTCCCACGGATGATGTCCAACAGGTCACAAGGCCAAAACCATCATTTCTCCATAGTTTCATCCCTGAGATCTGAGCAGGAATCTGAGTAATTCTTTCAGCGATCAGATTCGCGGATGACCGTAGAGAATAACATTGAAATCAGATGTCGCGGTATGGCCACCTTTCATGACGCTTGACAAGTCATGTTGCATTTCTTTAGATCACAGGAAATGGACTTTTCAGCTTTTCTCATTTTGATCATCTAATATACATCCTTAATCTTGAGTCATGCCTCGGGCACCTTTCTCCCTGCACCCCGGTGGTTGAGAGTGCGTTGACCAGCTGTGCTTGATTCTCACGAGAGTCGGAGGTCAAGCTGGAGGTCACAGGGGGACTGACCAAAACAAATTGAATCCATTCTCTGGATCTTCCTAAGGCGGAGATGAGGGTTGACTGTCCACCTCAGCAAGTCCCCCCGAGTTCTTATTCTCAAACAGCGCTCATCTATCCCTTTAAGACAGATCAATTTCTCCTCTTCAGTTTCTCCTTTTATCTGTGGGAGACTTAGTAATGAATCTGGAATGACTCACTTATGTAATAGCATGCCCTAAAAGGCAGATTACCTAATATTTGACCCAAGACCTTTGAACTCTACATATATAGGTATGGGGTGAGGTTGAGGTCTTGCTTCTGTGCTATTTATTTTGGCTATATTCATTTCAGAATATAAGAAATTTCTTGTATTAAAAAAGATAAGTATGAACTCAGTTAAAAAAAGTTCTGGAGTGCACTTCTCTTTTATCATATCCAGACTTCAAAATATAGAAAGATGAATGCAAAAATGTTTTTCATATTGAAATAGAATTAAATAAAGAAGGATGAAAGGACCTGTGCACAGAGCTTACATAAACTGCTGTGAGATTTGAATAAATTGAGCAGAAAAAGAATCATGCCTTTGCCCCCCAAAAATGGAGGTACAAATAACTTTTGAGATATCTGATTCATATTTTCCTCATATGGATATAAACTCTATTTGCAATTGTTTCAGGGATATAAACTCTATTTGCAATCGTTTTAAGGGATATAAACTCTATTTGCAATCGTTTTAAGGATATAAACTTTATATGCATAGATGGGATGTGGAATCTAGCTTCCCCCTTTCCCCCTTCCCCCATTCCCCCTTCCCCCCTTTCCCCCCTTCCCCCTTCCCTTTCCCCCCTTCCCCCATCCCCCTTCCCCCCTCCTGGTTCAATCACATTCTCTCTCTACCTCGCAATTAGCAGCCATTTGTTCCTCCACTCCATATACAGAGGGCTAGCTTGAGAGATATCTCAGCGAAATGGAACAGGTGTCATGTATTGCGCAACTGACGAGTCTGAAATACACCAAGATGGCACCCAGTCTTTCATACACCATGTATCTCCTTTGCAAGTACTCGACATTGGATATGTTCTGGTAATTACTCAAGTGTTTGATCTGAGGAACAGTTACAATTTGCTTTGCCCCTTTCTACATTCTCGTACTTACTTATCTTACCGAAAAAGGAAACTCTATCTCTTTCTCTTCAGAAAGTAAAGATTCAGAAAGAAAAGGAAGATTTTAGGCAAATGAATATAACAAAGATGCATAGAGACACCCTCATTTGGCTGAGGCATATCAAGAGACTTTAAAGTTATATTCAGACTATTTGTAAGGCCCACAAATAGGGTTTGCTGTCAATAATCTATGGGAAGATGCTGGTTGGGATGAGCTTATTAAAAAAAATTATTGAAATTGGTGAAAAAAGCCAAAATTGGGGATCCCCAAAATTGTGTCTTTTGCTGAACAGCATTTTGACACTATCATATTATTTTAGTGATTTATAGACTAAAACCAAGGTTATCTCCACTGTGCAGAAGCTATTTCATATGGTTTTTCTCATATATATGTATTTTCTGATCTTTTCTATATATGTATCAGTTTTGGAAACAAGGGCCTAAAAACCATGTAGGAAAATGGTGGTTTTCAGACAAAGAGTACAAATATTTGCTATAATGACAACATAAAACACATTTTCTTGTTTATATTTTCACCTGAATTAATGTTTAGTTGATTATAGGTAAAAAGGAACACCTGACTGTGAGAATATCAAGGAACAATTATAAAATCAATCAGACCAAAGTAGCATAAATATTACCATGATGTATAGGCCCACTGCAAAGTGTGGGAAGGGTCTAACACATAGAGCACAACATAAGGCTGAGGTGGCAACATACAAAGTAGAAACAATGGAAGCTAATTCCATCATTCACATCTGGAGGTGTCATTCCTCAGGTCGAGTGAAGTGCAAGCTGCAGAAAATGGCTTGAAACAAGTAGGAATTGGAGCCTGCGTGCTCGGTACCTGTTTGGCCAGAACGGTGGGCATGTGCACAGAACAGCCCTTCTATTGTTCTTGTGCACAGAATGTTGGAAAGTTTATGAAGATGAGATACTTTAAAGTTTTTAGTTTTTTTTTTTTTTAATGAGAAGTGGGCAGGTTTAGCCATGCTGTCAACTAACTTGGATCCCTGTTCTGAGAATACTTCCAGTTAGCCCGAGTTAGATTATCATATGTTATCAGATCTTTTGTATTTTTCTTTATATTTGAGAACTTAATCAGACAACATTACTGGCCTCAAATTGTCTGATATGGGATGGTGCATTATTATTATTTTTTTTTTATTTTTATTTTTTTTTTTCATTTTTTTTTTTTTAAAGAGAAAAGAAATTAGATTATTGTGCTTATTGTACAAGACATATCCAACAATATAGAACATATAGTGAGTGCAGTGACACAAATTGTGTCTCCATCAAAAAGTTGCAAACTTAGCAGATTTATAAAAAAAAAAGTCATGTGACAATCCTTTAAGAGATGCAATTCATGGTGGAACAGAATTTTTATTGCTCTAATTATCTGCAGGGATGGTCATGTGAGGAATGTGAAAACTCTGAGAGTATATTGAAAATACTTCAATGCAAAGCATTTGTCCTCTATGAGTTGAACAATTGTGGCATCGTTGATGAATTTGTATGAATTATTTATTTATACCCATTCCAATAATTGAGGTGACAAACAATGTATTGATAAACAAATTGAAGATGGTACTGTCCAGATTATTTGACAAATAAGATTTGATTGATTTTGTATGATTTTATGAAAGGCTTATATATTGATACATCTGACATGAAAGATTTTTATGCACTTTTTTCTGTTTTACATCACCATGTCATTTCCATGTACAGTGTGTCGTCTCTTATAAATCTTAAAAAGACAGGATGAGTGAGGGGGTAAAAATAAATCGTTAAAAAGACCAAACGTTTATGCTAACTTGTGCTTTGTACACACTGACAACTTTGAAAAATCCCCTTTCTCTGATGGATAGGAATGGTGTAATTGTACAAGTTGTTAGGTAACATACCAGTAATACCAGGCTGGCACAGGGCTGCCTGCCGGCATTGTAGTAGTAGTAGTAGTAGAAGTAGTAGGAGACCTGGGGAGGTTTCCCACAGGACCGGAGACATAGACCCCAGTCTGAGAAGGTCTGGGCGACTACTACCTCCACACTTGCCATGTATACTGGTACACAATTTATTGCTTGAGCTAGTCCCTTATACTTTACATTGAAAGCTTTCTGAATGTCAGGATCAGGATCGCAGTCGCAAGAATTCTCCTTTTGCAGATCGTGATAAGGGTTTTAAAACAAACCACAGAAGAAGATTGGTGATATATTCATATCACATTTGTAATTTGAGAAAATAATTTGAGCATTATATTTTGAATAATGACCGGAATGCTGTTCATTAGATTGTGAGCACACTACAAAATGTTAGAGATAATTATTATAGAATATGGTTTATATTGCACATAAAATATATATATGATTTATACAACTAAAATATGCGGCTATACTCTATTTATGGCACAAAGAAAAACATGTCTGTGTATTGAGAATGGTTTCTAAGCATGGAAAGGGATGGGAAGGTTCTTTTGTGCGCCAAAGAAAAAATGATTAGCAAACAAGTTTCATGACAATTGATAGGTTTCTGCATATGTCTACTTATCATTTTTGTGGCTGTTCTCACAGTCTGGAAAGGTGAAAGTTTCAACCCTCTCCAGGACAAAACAGCGAAAGTAGATGATTTATGGTACATGTCTTGCCATTAATTGTCATCCGAATTAGAGAAAAGTCCTCACAATATTATTACTTCTTTCAGCTTTTATTGTAGTCAATTTGCAAGATCCAAAAGAAAGCTTGATCTGCAGTGAAGATATAGATCTAATCCAACCATGACTTCAACGCAGCCTCACAAAGGCTTTTGCTCAAGTTCCTCATCAAGTTGTCACGAGAAATTTACAAGGATCAATAGATTTGGTGGGGAGGTATTGTCTCTGAGACAGGGACTTCCTTCGCCTCCTGGGTATCCCAATGTGATCACTATTGAAACTCACCATCTCGGCTTGTAAAAACCTCTAGATTAGATCCCCCACTACTGTAATGCTTTTGGAATGGCTTATTGTCGCCCTGATAAGAAATTCACAATGATATAGCTTGTGTGGCGTTATTCTGACACGGTTATCACCAGACGTATGCATATAATAGATAAAGCTGCTTTTCTATGTATACAAGGTGCATGGCCAAAATAGATTTAAATGGAAAGAGAATGATACTTTAGGTATGTTTTTGTTTGCGACACCCTGGGGATGATCAGACAGCTTGAGACTGGGGCTTGATTATGATAGATGAATGACAGAGAAGTGACATTTATTTCAAGAGGTAATTTAATTACTACCTTGCATTGAGCCATACCTGGATAAAGATTGCATGACTTCACTCTATTTCCCAGCACCCTTGTCTCCGAATCCCCCTCCTCCCTTCATTCCCCCCCCCTCCCACTACTTTTGCACTTGTCATTCATTCCAGAATTCTCACCTGTGCATTCTGTATACTTAATAAGCGCATCTGCACAAGGACCAACAGAGACCCAAGTGGACAATCATCCCAAGAGGTCTAAATAGAAACTTTACACATCATAATGGCCAAGTGTTGGTCCCATCTATCTTTAGCTGTGTAAAGTCGTGTATGTTTCTCTAAGGACATATCGCCCAATATTCATCACCTGTGTTTAGCTTCCTTAGTGAATTGATTTGCTCCTGTCAGAAAAGAAGGTCACGACCCCCTGACCTGCGGGTCATCTTCAAAGTCACCCGAGCCCTGTTTTGGTGCAAAGTTTGCTCATCTTTTGGTGGTAGGATCTTTGTAATTATCACCACTTTTGCCTGTGCCCATTAAACATAACCCAAGCTTTGGTAAAAACATTAAAAACAAGATGGAAAAAAGGGTTTTTAAAGATTTAAATTGGACTGCGGGGAGGGGCACTTTGACCTGGTCAGTTTGAGACCACCCAGTTGGTGTGAAAACTGGACATAGTGGACAGGGAGTGGACAGTGGCCAGCGGGTGGGTGGATGATTTATATGGGAGAGATCCAGCCCCAGATCAGGCCCATAACCCCCGCTCACAACCCTGTGATTATAACACCATACAAGAAAGAAACAATTGTGATATCCACCGACGATCCCTCAGGTGTAAGGTACGTTCTCACCTGTACAACACAAATACAAATGTTTTTGCACTTTTTCTTATTGTGAACAGAATAAAAAGAAATAAGGTTGAAAGATTGAAACCCCCCTCCCCTACCAGGAGGAGATGGGCCTGATCAGTTTGACCTGTAATATGGCATCACATTAACCCCTGACATGCCATGATGTATACATTGCCAATGATACAACCATAGATCACCCAGCATTATCAGGCATTCTCATGAACGCTGCCCCTCCCACTTGCCTGTGTGGGATCTAATCGCAGGATCAAAGCCATCCCACTGTAATGATGATACCCAGAAGTGATATTCTCCACGAAACAGATCTCTGTGATCACCATGCAGAAACCATAAGTCATAATCATATGACATCGCTTATATTAAGAGGGGTTACATTCAACAACGTTCATCTTGATGCATTTTGGAACTTTTTCGGAACGTTCCCCCGTGACGTGATAAAAAGGAGATTAAAAGGTTAAAGTGATTCAGTGAGATTTTGTGGTCGCATATCAGGATGGGTTTGTGAGTAAATGATTGGGTAATAATTTATATAGATCCGTGTCATTAATTGGTTGTAAATGTCAGCCATGTTTGGCTTATGATAATCATTATGTTGTAACTCTCACACCAGACAGGCAGTTTAATCTCATTTTAGGAATGTCAATTAGTTCACAAAAAAATGCCCCATATCAGACTTTGAGACAATTTTGTGGATTAAGATAAAAAAAATGTATGGACGTAAGAACAAACACTTTTTTTATATTTTGAGACTGATTATTTTCAATGCATGAAATGTTAATGATATGGTAAATTCTTGATCTAGACAAGTTACATATTCTTATCGTGATCTTGAAAAAAGATCCAAAACTTGAAAGAGACATGTATTTAGTATGCAAATATCAAAGAAAAAGCCATTATGAATGAATTCCATCTGACATATGGGTGACAGATAAATGGGAAAATGTGAAAATTTATCGCTTGAATCTTTTTATGTGTAATTCTGAAGTGCTGGTATGGTTATGGGTGCAGGTTTTTATGGACAAAACGTTTTGAGTTTTAAGCAGAGAAATGGCTTTTTCGACAATCATTTGTTTGGAATATATCAAAAAAGAATGTTAATGTGAAGAGATTACCATTGCCTCAGTGTAATAGATGCACTTGTTGGGCTGCACATGCATTCCTAAATGGTGAACAAAGTCAAAAGTATTTTCTCTCATTTACGATATTTAGGAACAATTGACTGAGCCCTCATGTATGGGGGTTGAGCGCTTACTCGCATATTGTTAGGTAGGTGGCCGAGTAAATTGTCCAACATTTGCCGATGTGATTGTGTGGGATTATTATGGACCTTTCGTGTAAAGGACTGCAATAATAAGCTGGTACGCGGCTGGCGGCGCTCCACATCAAAAGTCTAAGATGATTGCTTAGACCCGAGTGGGAGGAGAAGCCGAAAAAAAAAAAAAGGTGTGTGATCCTCTAGTGTTAACCAACAGAGTCGGAGGTGACCTTTTCGTCTGGCACTGTGTGATGGTATTTATATCGTTCGTAGCATTTGTGGGTTGTGACGGCTTGATTGGGAGTGTAGCGCTCAGTGGCCGGCCGATTATGAATCTAAAGTGCTACCTTGGTATATGCCGCATACATCTCCACACTGTGTTTTGGGGCTGGCAATTCACAAGATCTTGTGATAAACTCTGTGGAAACCAGCAGCTTAAAACTATTCAGACAGGCAGTTTTCCCCGACGGTGGCCCCCAGTGTAGAAAAATGCACATAGACTATAAATGTATCGACCGCATATTTCTGGTGCGGAAGATCAAACACCTGTTGCAGATCAACAAAGCATTCACCATCTCAGCTTAATTTCATATTTCCCCCCCAAGAATCACAATGGAAAAGTACAACATCATTATCGGGTGTCAGAAAGACAGGGACAAATGCTGACAATTGGCACCTTTATCAAGGTATATATATATATAATATTGGGACACCTGTGGATTGATCTTGACTTAAATAGGAAAAACAAAAGAATTTATCTCTTGAGTAGAAATTTGATTACTTATGAGGAAGAAAGGTTTCAGTAGATAGAGTAGCATTATAGGATTTTTATTATCTATTTCTCTTTCAGTTTTCTCACTTAAAAGTAGCCAACTTGATATTTGCTGTATCAGCAGTTCTGACTGCCAAAAATGTGTATCAACGTGTTGCCAAGTTCAAGCATCAATTCTGGGATGATTATTATTAGATAAGCACAATTGTTGTCCATATAGCTACGACAGTATAGCGACCTGGCGGAGAGAGTGGCGTCTTGAAGCTTGGCAGCCCAGTCTTGACATTCAGCAGTGGCAGCGTGACATCTGTGGGATCCTGGGAGCGGGGCCCTCTCCAAGATGTCCACCTGCCTAATTGGTGCCACTGCCCACCGCCCACTGTCGGCACAGGTGTTCCTCTTATCTCACCCCCCCCTACCCCATCATTTCCGACCACAGTTCTCTGAAATAGTACTGGCAAATCTTGTCAGGTTTACTAATCTGACATGCTGACAAGGTGGAATGACCTTGGACTGACCTCTAGGTGACCTTGCACAAGGTCACAGCTGGTATGATCTCGGCTGTGATCGCCTGCACCTGTTCCGGCCTGATTATACACCTGGCAGTGTGCTGACAGTCATATACAACTGTGAACACAGGTTGTCAAGTCACTCCGGATCAAAGGTCGCGATCACCTGCACTCAAGGTCATGATCAACCTGCCTCGGCATGGTGCTGGAACACTTTGTCCAATGACCATTGTGTCTGACCATTGTTCTCGGCATATTTCCGCTGGTTTTTATGTCAAGGGGCTATTGTATCGGCCATCTTTATCACCTTTGTTTTCTTTGGCAAGATGTGTGGCCAAAAAAGTGAGCAGCAGTCTTGTCTGATACACACCAAGGCAAATGTCATGCTGGTAAACACATTGTTGGTACTTGGTTTATATCCCCTTATATCAAATAGTCTAATTTGATCAAATTGTAAAGGATCACAAACTTATAGTTGACTTTTCTTCAAATTTTATCGGGAAAGGAAGAAAAGGTCATTTGCCTCTTGAAGATAAACTGTAAAATGTTTAGTATTTCACCAACAATTGCAGGCCAGTAGATTTATAACCTTACAAAAACTAATAAAGGTAATTTCTGTTTTGTACACTTGATCCAGTCTTATCTTTTCATTAACACTTTTGGTTGATCTTCTAGGTCAGTGGGCACAAGTTTAATTTTTTCCCATCAGAAAACTGTACATTTGATCCCATTTTACATCTGTTTGATCCACCATTAAATTAGATAAGGGCCATTAATTTTAGATTACAACAAATTTATATTTATATATTTATACCAAATTTGCTTACAAAAATAAATGTATGTGACGGAATATAACCATGTCATCATTAATTTCCTTCAATTTAATGATAATAAAAACAATTATCTTTTTGTGATACCAATTTTTGATATTTGTGAATAATTTAGCAACTTTAATATTGATCCTCTCTGCGATTATTATGTCAGTGTATTTTTTGGGGAGAATAAGGTATCAGAGAAATATATGAGGACTACTGTGAAGTAAATCATGTAAGACAAGAATTCACAGGAAGTTTGGTTTGGATCCGACAATACACTGGATGTAAAGATGTACCTGCTGGGAGGATGGACAGATCGTGGGATCAAATGAGCGCCATCAGATCCCTTGTCCAGCGTGAAGGTCGTCACAGATATTGTCCGAACATGTGGGGATCCAGCTTGAATTCATCTACATGTAGTAAGTCATGTGGGTTTGGCATCTCGCCCTTTCATGACTATTAATTGAAGTAAATTGGTGTAAATGATTTGTATGAGAAAGTAGAGGACCTTGCGGATGCCAGACACTGAGTTATGGCCGTGGCCCTGTCTTCCCAGGACCTCGGTCAGGGCGCTGAAAGTTGCCATGACTTCCGTAAAAACTTACAATGTCACTGCAGTCAGATATGCTAACACAAAAGCGTAAATTTATTTGTGCCGTTGTCTATGGTGAGGATCAAATCAAGTGGACGGAGGGGTTGAGGAGGGTACACAGAATGTCCGCCATGCGAGGAGACCCGTCCACACAGCCAGGCTGCCCAGTCCAGTCTGGTACCCACTCAGGTATGTGGACTATGGGGCACCGGCTCGGGGCTACATACCCCCACCCTGGGATCAAAGATGTAATATATAGGGGCAGTAAATCGCTAATCTTGTGACAGGGTCTGCCAGGCCCTCCTATGTCGGACATAGCCCCTCAGGATACACATACACAGGCTAAACAACAAACAATAAACCATCTCACAACACCTACCACAGTTTACAACACAACTGCCCCCATTATCACCCATCTTTATTATTGCCATTGTGGCTCGTCCATATGAAAACAGGTTTCATGTAATAAAATGAAGTCCATACTAATGGACATTTTATATATGCAAAAGATATCGACATTTGGTGAGAATCTATGATATATTGAACTTGGTAGACATATTTCATACCCAGCTGTCTTCCTGCTTTTTGTTTATTTGTGAAAGAAGATTTCTTTTATTAATGTGTTGCATGTAATTATGTAATTAGGGTCATTAAGTTTTCAGGGGAATGGACAGATAGTATTTTTACATATTTATTTATTACAGATGTACAAGTTCAGATAAGTAAGTGATGTGAACTTTTCAAAGTGATAGACAATTTTTTTTTTCTAAAGTGGTATATCTTGTGTGAATTCGGTCAGACACTGTCTGAAGACCCTTGTTAATTCTCTGATAGGTTTATGATTTATAGGTTGAGCAAATGTGACTGGCAGGACAACTGTGATAAAGTTAGAAATTAATATTAATAGACTAAGGGAGGGGCTGACTCCTGCCTAATAGCAGAGAAGGGCACAAAGGTTTGTTATTGGTTTGTGCAGTACCTGGGGATATAGCCAGACACAGTGCCTATAGTAGCCCTGCTTCCTAATTAGAAAGGAGACAAATCAAATCAAAACTGGGATCTCCCCTGCTTGATCTCTGGTGTAAAACCAGAGAAGTTTAATTAGAGAGTTTGTGGTTCCCGTGAGACTGGAGTCTGGGGGTATGGGAGGGATCCAGCTTAATGACAAGAGGGTTTCTGTTACTTACCCCCTCCCATCTTAGGCAGTTTACCCTACCCCTGGGACATGTGCTCTTGCTAGGATCGAGGCTTGGGAAGGTCACTGAGGGGTGAGGGAGGTATGCTGGACATTTACTGGACACTGGTGGCTCCGAAGTAGAGTGTATTACCGAAGTAGAGTGTATTACCGGTACAGCGGGTGGGTTTGGTTTGGTGCTGCATGCTGGAGCGTTGCACTAAGTCACACTGCAGGACCATGTTAATAACATGTTGGTCAAGATTTAATGCACTGGGCAAATACATGAGGCAAAAACACTCCGGTCTCAGGGATCCACTTTGATGTGGTTGTTTATATCAAGTGGCCAGTCAAACAAAATCACTTAGGCAGAAAAAAACACAGTTGTGCACATAGTGGGGCGGGCAGGTCAGGTGATAAACTGGACACTCTGCATGCTTCATGCAGTCCTGGTCCGGCCACTTGGTATAATGACCTTTTCACCTGTTCCAGAGAGTGCTTTAGAACATTTGAGGACCTCCAGTGGTAGGGGGCTTGCATTGGAGGTCATCTCAGCGGACCTAGAGAATTAAACATTCATGGGTAGAGGTAAATCACATTAACCGTGCGCTTTCACTTCAGTGACCCCTGGTGGACATTGCCCTGAGTTATGATGACATTTTCAAAGGGCCAGGTCAAGCCTGTGGTCTGGGGTCTGGTCAATGTTGGATCTTTAGCAGCAACCCTTGAGATCCAACTAGGGTCAGAGGTCACTAACCCCTTCCCCTCTTTTCATAGTGGATCTCAAGGGGGCTATTTACTCAAAATACACAACCAAAAAAATTACATACCTGGTCACTCTTTTGTGAAACACAGACAATTTCACTCTCAGATCTTGCCCGACGGGTCAGGAAATCTCAATTGAATAAAAGGTCACAGGAGAAATTGAAAGTGTCCAAAATACTTTACAAAGCTTGGAACAAATAAAACACTGTCTTTTTAAATAAAGCTGGTAAATTTAAGTTGGTATGATTAGAGGGTGGCAGATCAAATGGACAGTGGGCAGTTTGTATGTAGGGGAAATCACAAATGTTACTTTATTATTTTTGATCCTTTCTTCTGTCAAGACAGTTCATAGACTGTTACTGGACCGTTTCTTGATATCCACCTTATTCCAGTTAGTTGATGTCTGAAAGGTATTTGACATTGTAGTGGACAACGCCGGTACATAAATGCAAAATTAAAGGTCCGCAGATGATTTTGTAAGCGGTATTGTGGTTTGATGTTGACAGTCTGTAAAGTAGTGGTCATCTCAGACGGAGATTGGATAGAGACCGGGTAGGACAATTAGGGGGTAATACAGGTATTCGGTGTACAGGGCAGAGTGGTAGAGAGGAGAGAATCAACCACTTCAAAGTGCCCTGATTGTCCCATGTATCACTACTTATCAATGGGATGGGTCTGGGACTCCCTGATCACAACTGATGCTTCAGGTCCTGCCATAAATTTGGTCCCAACTGGTTTTGTGACACATGGTGCTTTCTCTATAGAGAAATGAGTTTGCAAGTTAATGGGTTCGGAACACAAGTCAAAGCACTGAGTAAGGTCGATAAGAGGCTCTGAAGGGTGTGCCAAAATGGTTTCTTTTTTGCAGCATTGAAAATGATAGGTTTATATTTTGAAAAGCAGATATTTTTTAGAATTTTATGGAGAGTAGGTGGAATTTTTGTATTGGTGGTACATTTATATAAAATATAGTAAGGAATGATTGAAAATATAGGAGTAGTCAATGTAAACTCCCAAATGGGGTTTGAGGAGATGAAATATTCGCCTGGGGACAGACTTTGGGGGCAAATGGTTATTGGATAATGAAGACATCATCACTGGGTAGGTGGCCTAGCTTGAGTGACCACAACTGACCAGTGGTCATTACCAGCAAACCAATACTAAAATGAAAGGGGACACATTTTTTTCCAATCTTATTTTTTTTTTACCAAAGGTTGAAAGTCGTCTTGGTTAGTGACCTTGAAAGCTCTGTAATAAACCAAATCTCCAATTTCAGTGTCACAGATTTTATCACATACCCTATCCTATAAGTCATATAGTAAAGATTCAGCTTGTAGACTACTTCAGAGGTTTCTAGTGGTTTTGAATATGTATATTATATATAGGCAGGACTTTGATTGATCGAGGTGGAGCCAGGAACCAAAAAGATGAACTCCAAACATATGAATATATCTCTGCTACTTTTTCCCTTGATCTTTTTATCAACATCTGATTCTGATCTGCAGAGAAGTATATACAAAGCCTGGAGCAAAGCAGCAGTAAAGCAGCAGTAATGCAGCAGTAAAGTCTATCTTACTCCCTCCAAGGGCTACTAGAACCAAGAATAACTATGCTCAAACTGCCCCTGAATCCCGCAAGGCTTTTAAAGAATGATAACCAAACATTTTTTTGTGTTAAGATTTGTTATTTTGAGTGTGTAAACTGAAGACAATTTAAAGTGTTTTGCAATATTTGTTTGTCACCACAAGGAGAGAAAGAACAATGAACATATCAAGGCTTTAAAAGCATTTACTGTGCTACAATAGATAATGCATTCTTCTGCAGGAAAAACTCTATATATCAAATTCCATGTTAACATTGATCGGCCAATAATTGACTAAGACAGACTTTTTCACAACATTTTAACAATGGTCATGTTTCATTGTAAATTTACCTGAAATATTAAGCTTAGATCAGGATCAAAGACCAACATTATCCAGGTATGTACATATATACGGGAACTCAACTATGTTTTTCTTGCCTTTGTCCAACTTAAAGTGCCCTGTGCAAAATCTTCCAGAAAAATACACCACCAATGACTGGTTTACCTAGCAAATTACATACTTTTGTCAATTTTACCCTTAACTCTTCATAAAAAGACATTCCACTGCTTGTTGAAGCAATTTACTTTTTATGCTGGGAGCATATAAAATACCGCTGACCACCTTGATTTTGAGACTTATGCTGGTTTTTCAGAGTTGCCTCATATTTCCACATGTTCACGCTGCTTTACCATATTTTTCATAAACTAGGAGTAGATACATAGAGATGGACTGGTTTTCTCCTAAAATGATATTTAAAAGTCGCAGTTAATAGGCAAATATGATTTACAAGTGACATGTTGTATTATTCTTAAATTAGGGAGAATACAGCTTATATGGGATGAGGATAAAAAAAGGAACGACTATTAGTGAGGATACGGTGTTTGTGAGATGGCACGTCAGATTAAAACCAAAATGATGATATTAATTGAGTTATCCATATTAGGCTAAGTGGTTATATTGGGGAGAATACATATATACGAGTGAGATGGGAGTATGGTTTTGGGAGAAAGAGCAGATTGTGGTAGGGCACAGAACTGTGACATAACTGGCCACAGATATGTGAAATATGTAACCACAAACTTCAGCTAAACATAGATCCATGATAGGTAGGTCCAGAAGGGTTTCATCCATAAAACATGAACAGATAGTACAAATATATCCCTCCGTGTTGTGGGGATATTGTTTCTCATGTTTATATGGGATGTGAAGATCTGCAGACCTTGATATATGCAGCATTTAGATAATTTTGTTTTATTTATTATTATTTTTAAAATATTATTATAATTTTTTAAAAGTTTTTTTTAAAAGTTTTTTTATAAAGTAAATTGTAAATCCCATAAATATAAGGACACCTTGACATGCCAAGAAAGCCTTTGACAGCAAGTAGGGCAGTGGCACAGTTAACTTTACACTGTGTAGAGATAGGGGATTCCCAGTCCTTTGCCGGTCCTTACCACCCACAACCTGCCTTTGTTGATAGACCTGTGCCAACACAGGCCAATTCTCACATGTCTGGGTTGGAGTGGCAACATGAAAATTCAAGCCTATCTAGAATCCATACAGATAACAATTTTTTAAATTGCAATAATTTTATCTGTCAAATTTCGGTTTGGGTTTGTGAATTTTGTTTTTAATGATAAATATTTGTGACATTTTGGGATTAAGAAGCTATTGTTGGTTCCTGCATGGGTATTAGAAAGTACCAGTATGTATAGACACATGACCTATTTGATAGGACGATAGGTCCTTAGGATCAGTCCATTTCCTGTCCTCATAATGGTTTAGCTGTAACTTTATCATATCCATATTTTGCCTTATGATAGACAGGGAAAAATGTCCATTATCTGTTAAATATGTTTAGACTCTAATCTTCTATCCATTTTAGTTCATGTACTGCAGGAAAGGCCTGATCAAAATGACTCTTGTTTGACTTTTGTGCACTCTGCACCTAGTTTTAGTAGAATCCAATTATCTTGATCATATAGCAACATTTATTGAAATGCTGAGCAGAATCGCACAGGATAAATTTATCATCTAATTAAAAAGAGAACATAACTTTCAATGATAACATGATTTTTCTTAATTAAGGATATTTATTTTAGTGGTGCCACCTGGTTCTGTAAATAGATACAAACAGGGACAGTGCCATCTGGTGAATTTAGAAGAAAGCCATTTGTTAGTTTGATTTCGTCTTTTTCATAACAATTTGCTGTTCTGTATATTGGTGTATGACTACTCTTAACCTGCAATGGGGAGATACACTAGAATTGTGTGTGAACTCAATGACTTTGTAAGACTAGTATATGCACTGGTATGTTTAAAGAGGGGACCAAGAAAAGAATACTGGTTACAGCCATTAATTTCAGTTTTTCTATATTTAGATTCTGTTTCTTTGAAATTCTGGTTTCTGAGAACAGAATCATCCACTTTTCATTTTGGAAGAAATCAGTCCTTGTTTGTCATTATTCAAGAGTTATTTTCCTTGTGTTGTAAGAATATACTATCTTCTTGGTAGTATTTGGGTGGAAACAGAAACGTCCTTGCATGGTGAGTTATTTAAACCTTGTCAAGGGTGAACCTTCTCATTCTGTAGCACGACTGATGGTGATACTTTGTGACTCTCTTTAACCATGAAGATCCAACCTGTTCTTTATGGCAAGTTTATTTTTATTACCACAATATTTCAATCCCACCCATCTGATGTATTATGTGCAGACACATTATATTGTTTGGAATGGGAGACACAAACAAACTCTAGTTCCACAGAAGAACATTAAAACTGCATAAAAAATGCTACATACAGGTACGGTACTTCTTGGCCAGCCAAAAGATAAAAAAAATATTTTGTCAATTCAAATATTTATTTATTTTTTTTAAATCCATATGTAGTTGACCCTACTGCAGGAGTCAGTGTTTGGATATGATAGATGTGTAAATAATGAGATTATTGAAGTATTAAGGTCACAAATTAGCTGGCTCAGATAGAGATCCACTGGGGAGCCTCTCAACATTCACCGTCACCATCATCTGCCGAGTAACACTCAACACTGATCAGCAAGTACAGAAAGCCACTACTTTTTACCACTCAGCCATAGGGCTGATGTGGTATTGTCGTTGCCTTGGCGGGCGGGCGGCGGGCGGGCGGGCGGCGGGCGGGCGGCGGGCGTGACACTTTGTGCAGGCCGTATCTCAGCAACCGTAAACAGCAGGAGCTTCATATTTGGCATGCATGACTACCATCCACAGTAGATGTGCACTGTCAGGTGTTTTGACCCCTATGACCTTTGACCTTGGTGCTGTGACCTTGAGGTTTCAAATTTTGTGCAGAGCATATCTCAGCAACCGTAAATAGCAGGAAGCTCATATTTGGCATGAATGACCGTCCTGGAGTATAGCTGTGCCTCGTCATATTCATTTTGTCATTTGACCTTTGACCTTGGCTCAGTGACCTTGAACGTAAAAGAGTTGTGTATACAATATGTCAGCCTCATCAAAAATGCAATACAGGCACTTCATATCTATTGTACAGTAATATTTTAGTGACAACATATGCACTGTTCTGTTTTTTCTTTGTTTTTATCGTTGACCTTGATGCAATGACCTTGACCTTTGAATTTTTGTGCAGGCTATATCTCAGCACCCGTAAATAGCAGGCGCTTCATATTTGGCATGCATGACAACCATTCCCAGTAGATGTGCACTGTCAGATACTTTGACCCCTATGACCTTTGACCTTGGTGCTGTGACCTTGAGGTTACAAATTTTGTGCAGAGCATATCTCAGCAACCATGAATAGCAGGAAGCTCATATTTGGCATGAATGACCGTCCTGGAGTATAGCTGTGCCTCGTCATATTCATTTTGTCATTTGAATTTTGACCTTGGCTCAGTGACCTTGAACGTAAAAGAGTTGTGTATACAATATGTCAGCCTCATCAAAAATGCAATACAGGCACTTCATATCTATTGTACAGTAATATTTTAGTGACAACATATGCACTGTTCTGTTTTTTCTTTGTTTTTATCGTTGAACTTGATGCAATGACCTTGACCTTTGAATTTTTGTGCAGGCTATATCTCAGCACCCGTAAATAGCAGGCGCTTGATTTTTAGCATGCATGACTACCATTCACAGTAGATGTGCACTGTCAGATATTTTGACCCCTATGACCTTTGACCTTGGTGCTGTGACCTTGAGGTTACAAATTTTGTGCAGAGCATATCTCAGCAACCGTAAATAGCAGGAAGCTCATATTTGGCATGAATGACCGTCCTGGAGTATAGCTGTGCCTTGTCATATTCATTTTGTCATTTGACCTTTGACCTTGGCTCAGTGACCTTGAACGTAAAATTGTTGAGTATACAATATGTCAGCCTCATAAAAAATGCAATACAGGCACTTCATATCTATTTTACATCAATATTTTAGTGACCACAAATGCACTATATAGTTTTTTCTTTGTTTTTATGCAATGACCTTGACCTTTGTATTTTTGTGCAGGCTATATCTCAGCAACCGTAAACCTCAGGCACTTCATATTTGGCATGCATGACTATCATCCACAGTAGATGTGTACTATCAGTTTTTTTTACCTCTATGACCTTTGACCTTGGTGCTGTGACCTTGAGGTTACAAATTTACTCGTAATGGTCAGAACATGACAAATTTTGGGTCAATTCCACACAAAATTGTCCACAGATTTTAAATATGACACTTTTAATTTCATAAAATTCTTTTTTTAGTAAAAAAGAAGTAATTATTAAATAAACTATGCCAGCATGGGAGCTACCATGCTAGGATTTTAGTTTGATAATGAAGGATATGTGTATAATAGTACAGATTTTACGCAATTTGACAAGTGACATCTGGCTTAAATTTCTTTGAAGTGGATCACATGTATTCTTGTAAAAGTGTGCAAAGCAGTATAATATGTAAAATGAGATGGTAGGTGTTGCAAACCCACCAACCTGAAACTCCATGTAAGTTATCATCAGAATAAAGTTAATAATCAAAAAGTATTATTGTTGATATATATATATTTCATGTTATAATGATAGCAATCAAACATAACAATTGGGCAATATCAGGTAAGCTGCAATCTCCTTATATCAAATTAATGGTACTATGATCCATCAACTATCAGTGTATGTTACTAAATAAATGTGACACAATTTTTTCCTAATAATGTTGTAGGCCTGCCATTTCACAGTCAGTATACATTCTGTGATAGCTGAGTGGTCTCCTGATTTCTAATCAGTCTCGTTTAAACACCAGGTGGCAGTATTTACCATTTACATATCATATGTTAGAACTACCTGGTGTTCATTATGCATTTTGTCAAATAAATTCATCTCATTTGTCATGTTATAGTCTGTATAAAAATGTAATTTTCACAGAATGAGATAATACTTATATTTATAAAGAAAGACTATTTTTATTCACACACAAAGTATCTAAAATTGTCAAACAAAATGTCTTTCAGAGAGAGTTTAATTCTAATTACCTTATGCTCAGTTAAAAGAGGTAGGGTAATACTTTTAGGGGTTTTGGGATGTTGATAGGATCCCTGTGGCAGTACACAAGATGGGGGAGATAATCTGGTGGGATTATGTGTTGGGGTAGAGAGATAAGGAGTGATCAGATGTAGCCATAATGAACCTCATAAACTATCTGACCAGGCCCCACTCAACATCCTACCCCTCTCCAAAATACCTGTGTTCTTGACAGTAAAACTTGACACTGAAGCCCTGTGGGTGTTGGTCAACTAGGACCACTGTCATTTTATATGTACAGAAATCCACAGGCAGAATGCGGAATTTATAAATTTTTCTTTATTTTTCCTTTCCTGCCTTGAACTTAGTCACATTGCTTCAACTAATCATGTTATGAGTATATATAGCTAATATTTTTTTATTTTAAGATCATAAAAGTGTTCTTTGCTCAACCATATTGTGAACATGTTTCTCTTGCATTTAAATTGCAGTACATAATTAATCTCTATGATTTTCCTGTTTTTATATGATAATTTATAATCCCATATATTTGTCAAGATTTCAAAATGAGAGTAGTCAAGTACACTTTTGAAAAAACTTTAATGGTGGTTGTCCAGACATTATGATTCTAGATTAAAACTAAGAGCTCCATAGCACATTATGAAGAACATTGTAGGAGTTTGATTTAAGTCTTGGAATTTCATCAAAAAAATCTTTGAATAAATTGGAAGAAACTTTATAAATTGTGAACAGAATTCTAATTTTGGCTTTGAGTTACCGGTAGATTAACTTTGGATAATTTGATTATTGCGAAATCAAAGTCTGACACTCAGTGAACTTTAATGGATGCATAATTTAGTGGGTTATAAATCATGAGAAAATATGTTTTAAAAAATATTGTCCATTGACTCAAGTTGGACAGCAGTTCAAAGATCTAAGGTTTTCAACAAACCTGCAGTGTCTTAATAAAGGCGAGACCTCTGACACAAATATTTGTGAAATCCTTTTCAAGAAAAAAGATTTGTAGTGACAGGATTTTGTTAAGCTAATAATTTTCAAAATAAACATCTTCAGTGGTTGAGTGTACAAAGGTGTGTGAGATGTTATCTGTATTGAGGCCTGGCAAGACGTAGGAGGGGTAGATACTGTATGTGGCCGGTACCAGTCCGTCCCCGGGTCCCCGATCGCGGCCCCCGATCGACTCTCGCATCTCACCTCTCTTCTCCATCCTCCTCCTCCTCCTGCATGGGTCCTTTTCAAGTCAAAGGTTCACACTTGTCTATAAATCAGACGTTAATATTCAGCTTGCCATATGATGTCCTTTTTTCTCTTTTAGGGTTGTGGGCTGTTTAGGGGTTTGGTGCTAATGAGATGTTAAGAATTTGAATTTGGAACTTTTAATGAGAAACACGCAAATGACAAAGCTAACTATTATATAGATGTAGTGATCTTTTCAGGTGCTACAAATTTGAGATTTTTGGTTTTGGATTGTGAAAATTGTGAAAAGTATTCTTGATTTCAAAGATTTCAAATGAACAAAATGTATTCTTGTTTTAGGATTACATTATTTAAAAAAAATAGACATTTTCACATTAAACAGAGAGAATTTTTTTCTGAATGCCTCCCATATTCAAGATATTGAAAAGATTGTCATCAGACTTGTAAACACAGAAATATCACCAGACAAACCTGTGGTGAAAGGGTTAAACTGAAATATCTCTACATGCCAGTCAGATTCATAACCAATTGAGATCATATAAAGATAGGAAAGTGTCATCGAATAGCCCTTATGACTGCTGTGTCATGTATTAATGTGTGCCATAGAGGTTTTATATGGGAGGAAGTGATGTATTCAAATATTCACTTCTGGATCTCGTATGACCACTTGGTGAGATATACCACAGTTATCTTATATTTACTGAGACTTTTTCTCTGGAAAGTCTGCCGCAGATATTTATTTGGGCAAATGGTAGGTGTTCATATCATCCGGTTCAAAAAGTTGACAGGTTCACTTTATTTGAGAGGCCGGAGTGTTTTTGGATGCGGGATGTTGAGTGGAGAAAGATCGAGCTCGAGATCCAGACCAGTATCCTCACAGGTACAGTATATAGGCTGGAGGGGATTATGTAACAGGAGTGACAGGATCAAGGATGACGTCTAGACTAGCTTCATAAACCTGATAGCAATCCACAGCAGATCCACTTTACACCTCCCAGTTAGAATTCTTCTGGGTCCCTATCTTCACTATCAGTGGTCCATCTTTGCTGTCTTTAAGATCCATCTCATATGTCGCACCATTGTGTTGCTCCTACATCCCATTCCATAGATTTTTTCCTTCTATTGATATGATGAAACGAAACAAATTGAGAATATTCTTATCTCAATATCAACAACAACAAGCTATTTTCGTAGGGAGCAAAATGTATTTCGCCTGAGCTTTCTTTATAAGTTTGAATTGTGTTATGTATGCCCTATCAAGCATTTATCTGGTCAAAGCCTTATTAGTCTAATAGAATTAGGCTTGTCTCCCCTTGTCCTTTCATAGAGAGGATGAAGATTTTCTCACACTTTTCTAAACGATCAACTGTAAAGGAATGATATATAGTGTGGGACTGTCAATGTGAAATGTTTGGTAAATCACATGGTTTGTTTCTTTTACACCAGTGAACATTTTAAAAGGGTGTTTTGATATGATATGTGGCTTGGAAGCGGACACTCTGGAGATGAGTCACAGGTTTGGTGAGATTGGTTTGCTGTGGTGCAGGGTGTGTTATGTAAGGGGTTTGAGACGGTGCAGGGCTGGGATCCTGGGGGTTGGCACCAGAGATGCAGTGTCTCTCCCGGCAACCACCCCCGGCAACCACCCCCGGCAACCACACCCGTCAAACATCCAGCCCCTGCCAATTAATCTGAAATCTGCCTCCGAATGTCACACCCAATCAACTTAATTATACGTAAATATCTCAAAATGAGATTTATTTAACTTTGGAGTAAGTAAATAAGTAAATGTGAGATATTATGTGGAATATTATGCTTATTTGTTAATTAAAACATAGAAGAATATTGGGAGGGGTTCGTTCCATGCATGTGGACAGGACTCCAAGCCTCGGTATAATGAAGACAGGGTGATAACAGAATAGAAAATGGGGACAGCTGTGATGGTCCAAATGGTATGCCCAGGCTCAGAGTAATATACTACTCTACATTACCCAGGCAAGGTATATCTATACACGTGTATGTCCTGAGTGTGTCACCCCGTCATAATGCACCCATGCCAGTCCGCTGTCACATCCTCCCACAAAGTCTTCATGTAGGACTTGAGCCATAACTAGCACAAGGATATATATATATATAATTGAAGTTTTGTTAATAGTTATTAGTTAACTTATTCAGTTCTCGTGAGAGTTACACATATTTTGGCTTGTCTTGGCCTGATGGGAAATGGAGGTCATTCTTTGATAGAGTTGGAAGTCAGATTGATTTGCACCTGATCCTGAATAAACACAGAGTGAATTATCACAAGATCAGCCATTAATTTGTGTGCAGGGTGTAGGATGTATGTGAGTGATCAGCCCCCTGTTGGGGTGGGGTAGTGGAGTAGTGGGGTTAATCACCCTACATCCTGGGGCGGCTGCTGGCTTGGATCTCAGCACTGCAAGGCACCCCAAACTTTCTGAACCCTTATCAACCCATATATATATATTTTTTTTTTTAATATTTTTTTTTATATATAGATGTTGATGTGTGGAAAGATAGGTTAGTGATTGTGCTTGTTATTTTTTCTTCTGGCACCTGAATATCAATTTTTAAAAATGATATCGTCATATGTCACTGTATATTAATTATGACCTCTTGACCTTGGGAGATGTCCTATGCATTTTAAAACTCCATCCAATTTTCTTCAAAATGTCTCATATTGAAACTGCACCCTTTATATGATGATAGGTGTTTAATTATCACATTATTTGAGTCTTGTTCTGTTCGTTATTTAGGAAAAGTGTGATGGGTAGGTTGACATGATCAGGTGAACACCATGTGGCCCTCAAGTCATTATAATACATTCACTGATCATAATACTAAAATGCATCTTAATTAGGGCTATCTAATAGGTGGCATTTTGACCAGACTTTGATGGTTAAATAATTATAACCTTAAATTGTGCCACATCAATATGCTACAAATCCATCATACTGACACTATTAACCAGTTAATAGATTGCACTTCACAGTTAATAGATTGCACTTCACAGACACTTTACTTCTTCTGTTTATCAATGAATTATTGAGATCAGACTTTGGAAATAGGAAAGTCTGAGATAGATTAATATCAAAATTGTTACAGAACATAGTTGCATTATGTCTGACCCCATTGATGTAGATAATAATATGACTATTAAAAACATATTGAGGTACACACTAATTACCTAATTAATGAGCCCACAAAAACTTAATCAAGTGCCATATTTATATGACAAGATATTGTTAAAAATCTTCAATTAAAAGAATTGTAAATAATTTTTAGGTTAATTGATATCAATTTCGTATTGTCGTGTTGTGAATTGTAAAATTTCAAAAAGATATTTCTGATTTTTGTATTGAGAAGCTCTGTTTGTAGGTGTGTTGGAAGGATTTTTAGGAAGTTTACGGTAATGTGATGTTAATTGATACAGGATACATTTGTTGACACATATTAATGTGCATACGGTGATGGCCAGGATTGACAAGACAACCCTGTCATCCCATCTATCATGTCTCTAATTCAATTATGAAGGGTATCCCAAGATCAGCAAGAAATGGCATATTTTGATATGATATCTCGAGAAATTCCTTGTCTTCAATAAGAACATGTCCAGATTTTATTCAACTTTTTAACATGGAATTTTGTGTGAAAATATGTCTTGTGGTTTTATGTAATGGTATGTATCTCTTCTGTATTTGCAGGTATGTTGGACAGTTTTTGATATCTAAAATAGGTTTATTACTATGGGTAAGTCTAAATATTTTTTCTTTGAGTTATATATTTAACTAATATCAATCTTAGATTTGTTGCTTATGCAAGGATGCAAATGAAAGGATAATCTGTATATTTAAATCACAAATTAAAAGACGTGGTAGAACTGAAATACACAAAAGGTGTTGACAGAGCCATGAATGTGCAGTGGCAATTTTAGGAACTAGAAATTGCCAAACCTCCATAGAGTTCACAGTGTGAACAGTGCGGCCTTGAAGCACAGTTAGCCTGGCCCGGATCATGAACCATCAATCTTCTTTGATTCATGTACATGAATGAATATCAGTCCAGGATTTATTCAAGTCCTAAGAGCATTAAGCTGTCCAGTGAGAGGATGTTAAATGTTTAACCTTATCGAGTAATGTACTGATATATGTATTTTTACTCTTATGTTTTATACAACAATTGCAATGTCATTCTGGGGGGGGGGAACCACTCTCATAACTGACGGGATGACTTTTTTTAATATATCAGTTTGTAATAAAGTAAAAGCAATACTAAAATTTATATGTTTTGATTGAAAAGGAATGCTATTTTTTGTTTTTTGTTTGTTTATGAACTACATTATTAATTCAAGGATTATTAAATAATTATGTCGAAGGGATTCATTTAGAACATAGCGATTGCTTCATTAAGTTTGAAAAAGAAAAAGTTTTGCATCTAAGAAATGTAAACTAATAAAATCATTTCATACATACATATTAAGTTCAGATGTGTTTATGTATTTTTCTATGGCTCAAAGTATTTTCAAATACCTGAGAATCTTAAGCTATTGAAATCTTGATGCTGTGATGTAATGGTCACATGTAGGTAAGACATTTAGGGGCGTGAAGTATTCCCAGCCTAAAGTAACGATTTCAAAACAACTATTAATAAAATTGCACAAATATATAACCTAGCTATGGAGTATTTGCGTCTTAATCCTTATCGAGAAAAGTATAAGTCCTGTAAAGTAGATGTCATTAATGCAGGGATTGAAAAGAAATTTTGAAAAGGACATAAATTACATTCAGTTCCTTGGCTAAACATAGACTGGGTACTGGCACTTACACAGGACTAAGTATGTTAATAAGTTGGGCCACAAGTCAAGTGGATATTGTCTGTGCTATAGAAAAGACTGGTGGTTTTAATGTGCTGGGTAAACAATGTAAAATATGGCCAGAGACTGAAAAGTTGAATTAATTTTACATGCTGGGAGAAATAGGTTAAAATGTTTTCAGGTTTGTTAAATTTTTGTGTTTGATAGCCAGAAACTTCTTGATATTAAGCTATGACTGGTCATTCCAAAAACAATAAGTTCCTTCATACACATTTCTCCCCAGAAAGATTGAGCAAATTACCTGAATTGCTTCATTAAGACCCAAACTATATTTGTTCTTGAGAAGTTAGTGAAAACAATGTAAGTATTTTAATTAACCTGATGATAATGATTTCAATTTGAAATTAACAAGGAAAGGATGTGATTTGCACTTATTATCTAGCGTATCAGAGTTTATCATATTAAGATAGACAGCATAAGTACAGGATGTGGCGAGGTTTAGCATCAGTGTCAGATAGAAACCAGAGAGAGGTCATAAGAAGTCACTCAGGTATGACTGCCTAATTAAACATGCAAATGTGCCCAGTATGTAGATAGTGTGTCATTAATTATGATGTGTAAGATGGATCCCTGATAGTGTCTGCTGACTCGTCCAGATGGTGGAGTCACAGGGGCTGTGCCAGAAGTCCCCTACCCCATAGCTTCAGTGTATCCAGGTGAATAGAGAAAACTGAAACATACTCTGTATCTATAATTCATTTTGAAGACACATCTTATCACATTTTTTTTTTTTTTTTTTTTTTTTTTTTTTTTTGCATTAGTGGTCGTAAATCAAGGTTTGAAGTTAACTATAAATGTTATGATATTTGGAAGGTGGTGGTTAAGTTGAAGCAATGAGACCAGAAAGAAAGATCTTTTCTTCATTTGTTAAAAGATACCAGAGTGTCACCCATTAAGTATGGATTAACCACCTCCCCCAGTTAAATAAGATGCTTCCTGCAGCAGTGAAGAGTGGATGATCCTCATGTCCAAACATGAGCCATTATGTCGAGCCCATTGAAATACAAGGCAGGAGGGAGGGATTAAAATAAAAATAAAAATATATTTGGAATAGGCCCGTGGAGTGTGTTGGGAAGGAGGTTTATGTCTGGAGGGTGTGGCAGATAGAATCTGCACTGTATGTACGTGGGCATCATGCATGTGTGCTGTATCAGGGTATGAAGCATGTCTGGCCCCCCCTGGGTAATTAACAGTTTGCAAAATGCTGTCTGCAGGCCCCAAGGTCACCGTGTCACATTCAACCTCGCTGAGCACAGTCTTTTTATTTCATATTCCTTTTTTATTCATATCATAGTCTTATCTTGATCGTACACATGAATGTCATGGTGACCTTTTGTATGATACAGTCTAAAATGATACATACTGGGTTTTCAGATTCAAATTTAACTCAGGTTTATTAAGGTTAGACTATTTTGCACCCTTCTAGTACACACTTTTAAATCAGTTGTATGAAAAACAACATATGTTGTGTATAGCTGAAAATTAGCTTGTTTACAAGTGATCAAAGTCGCCAAGATGCATAGCAATGTCCGACCCATTCCAATGCATAGGTAATGTGGGTAAACTGGGGTCCATGCTCGGGCAATCAGGTTCAATCATTTGTTGTGGTAAACATTTGTTGTTGATTGGCTTTGATCAGTTTATTGGCCATGCAGTACAAACTGTTAACCTATTAACATTGAGATAAGTTGACGCCAAGAATTCTATATCATGACGTGTACTCCCCTTAAGAGAAATCAAGCACTTTCTCAACCAACATTCGGCCATCTTGATTTCTGTTATGAGTGAACTCATTGAGTACATATTAACACATTAACTCCCTATGAAATTAACATCCTGCCGGACTACTTTCCATATGACTTCTCCAGAAAAATGTGCACCACTCCAGTAACTGATTTTCTTTGACTAATTTCAATTCTCTGTTTTATGTCTTTGAGTTAAATATATAAAATGTGTATGGACATTATATGACACACCTCATATTCAATATAAATTATTACATGCTAACCTTATATACCTACCTACAGAGAATCAACTAGAAAATGATTAGATTTAAATGAGAGATGAGTTATAGATATTTGTTTCTTTTTATCGATTTGCATTACTATTGATATCATCTTAGACAAACATATTTTTGGAAAATTTTACTCTATAAATTTAATTTCGGCTGTTGTGTGAAATAACGGAATATCCCTTTATAAAAATAACTTGATCAAGTGATAAAGATGTTGACTATTTGTGTAATTTACCAGTGAGAGGGTCAAATCATACTAATCAACATGGTTCAGTGGGTAAGACATCTGTCTCCCATGCTAAAGGTCTGGGGTTCGATTCCCACAGGGAACAATAAATTTTTTTTTTATTCATGCTGAAACTGAAATCTTCATTTTGAAGTTTTATTTTCGCAACATGCACATCAGAATATATAGAATTGAAACATTTTTTATTTTGATAGAAATTATAAAAAATAATGACGATACAATAAACAAAGGTGAAATCTTCAAAGGTGAAATCTTCATGTTGGGGTCTTTTTAGAGCAGAATGAAAGTCAGAACACGTAAAATATGTTTTTTATTTTGATTTTTCTTTTGTTTTTTCTTTTGTTTTTTTTTTGGCAAATGGAGAAAATACAAAAAAATAAAATAAAATGTCTTTATTAGCAAAGAAATGGAACAATTTCAATTTTCATACAATGCTGTGATTCCAAGTTTTCTACACTACTGACACAGGGTGATACATGGCTCAGTGGTTAAGATGTTTGTCTTCTATGCTAAAGGTCCAGGGTTCGAATCCTGGTTGGGAAAAGTATTATTTTCGTGCTGAAGGTGAAATCTTAATATTGGGGTTCTGTTTGAGTGATATGTACTTCAGGAAACATAAATTGAATTGTTTTTTGCAAATGCAGAAGAATATAAAATAATAGAAATGATTTGATACCCCCCAAAAAATAAAATCTTTATATTGGAGTTCTTATTGAGCAATTTGCATATCAGATGAATATAATTTTTATTATTTCATTTTGCAAACATAGACAATATGAATAATACTGACTTCATATAGTGAACAAATATAAAATCTTCATACTAGGGTAATATTTGAGCAATATGCATGTCAGAACATATAGAATTGAATATGTTTTTTGCCAACATAGAAAATATAAAAAATAGTAATTATATGCAGAAAACAAATATGAAATCTTCATATTCCAATTTTATTTCAGTTTAGAAAAAAATGAATTATAACATAAATCCAATTTCAAGAATTTATCATAGACTTTAAACTTTGAGTAAGTTGATCAAGAGGCCAACCTTGAGCATCTCTGAATAAATCCAGTGCAATGCAATAGTTCCCAATGTTTCAGCATTATTATATGTCTCACAGGTCTGATGATATGCTTTGACCTTTTCTCATGGCAGGATTGCTCACTCAACATTTCGCCTGGATCCACATTTAAACATGGACTGTACTTATCTAAGGTGTTGTTACAATTCATCAACACTTAAAACATACCTGCAAACAATGCTCATTCTTAAATACATTCAATCAGATTGGTATATTATATATTCTAAAACAATTTTCAAGATCTTCAAAATGTGTAGTTGTCAATATTTGACCATATCAGTCACTGACAGGATGGAAATCAACAGGTCACATGTCACCTGTATGTGCATTTCTCTGTTGTCCAGTGAGATCAGCCAACAATGCATGTACTCATATGTGCAAAGATCACCTCTTGGAAATGGTGTTGATACCTCTAAAATAGTTCTCTAGTTTCACAGTTGTTTAAACACTACTAACAATATAGAATTAGAATTTCTATATTTGAAATATATTCAAATATTGCAATCATTATTTTAATTGTCAAATAAAACCACAATTTGAATAAGAAACATGTGTAGTAATAATGCTCAGATGTGTGTATAGTGATTTGCCCACTATTTTTGACATGTGAAAGTGACTACACACCCCACTAATCTGAGTACTAATCTCAGTAAGCAAGTGTTCCCAGCAGGACGCCAGCTCATATTTTTAATCTCTAACTACGGTACCCTTACCTGAGACTTTCTTCTTTTTGTCAGGTATGTTGGCTTAAGGGAAAAACACGTAATGTTGATCCAATTAAGCTTTCAGAATTGAAAACCTTCAAAAGTGAAGTCAGAATTTGACATTTGTATTGACAGAAAGACATACTTTGTGAACACTTACTTGAGGGATTGATTTCAAGAAATAAATGGGTCCTTACCTATTATCAAACATGACAACTTGTGTTATGGTTATAGATATTATTGTAATCAAAAACATAGATTATGTACAAATTTCAATATCAGAATGCTGTTTGAAATGACCATGGTTAGAATGTTTCAATTAAATTGGCTAACAATCTGTTTTCATTGCGTCAAGGTGGATTCATTTAATACTGAACTTGGTGACACTGCTGTGAATAGTGTGGAGTTGATGAGGGGGAGAGATAAGGCAGTCTTTGTTTTACCTGGCCGGGTCATCAGTGCAATCTCACATCTGCTATTAGGCTGGGTCCTTGCGTCCTGCCTGCACGTGGTCATCTCAGGGATCAGGCATTGCTGCACCCAGTGTGATGTGGTCAGCTCAGGGATCAGGCATTGCTGCACCCAGTGTGATGTTGTCAGCTCAGGGATCAGGCATTGCTGCACCCAGTGTGATGTGGTCAGCTCAGGGATCAGGCATTGCTGTACCCAGTGTGATTTGGTCAGCTCAGGGATCAGGCATTGCTGCACCCAGTGTGATGTGGTCAGCTCAGGGATCAGGCATTGCTGTACCCAGTGTGATGTGGTCAGCTCAGGGATCAGGCATTGCTGCACCCAGTGTGATGTGGTCAGCTCTGGGGATCAGGCATTGCTGTACCCAGTGTGATGTGGTCAGCTCAGAGATCAGGCATTGCTGCACCCAGTGTGATGTGGTCATCTCAGGGATCAGGCATTGCTGCACCCAGTGTGATGTCGTCAGCTCAGGGATCAGGCATTGCTGTACCCAGTGTGATGTGGTCAGCTCAGGGATCAGGCATTGCTGCACCCAGTGTGATGTGGTCAGCTCAGGGATCAGGCATTGCTGTACCCAGTGTGATGTGGTCATCTCAGGGATCAGGCATTGCTGCACTCAGTGTGATGTGGTCAGCTCAGGGATCAGGCATTGCCTCACCCAGTGACAGACAGATGGGTGTCTCCAGAACTAGCTAACTTGACCCTTTACACTTCTTATGTCCCAAGTAAAGATGAGATTCCAGGAAAGATTTACAAAATTATCTTGGAAATAGATCTGTAGCATTAAAAATCCACATTATTTTCATTTTGCAATCATAATAATTCGGAGATATCTATTTTTTAATGCTTATTTAATATTTTTCATGTCTGCATTTTAAATGTATCCGAGATGATGATCACCTTGGGATGTTATTTTCATGTGAATCCTTGTTTCATTTTATTTGTCATAAAATTTTACATTAATATAAATCAATGAAAAAATAAAGATTACTACAGCTAATACCGGACATCGTGCCTATAAAAGTATTAATGGATGTGGCTGAGTGATCATGATGTTGTTCCACTTGACTGACCCTCTCATAATATGCCAAGCTGGGGGGGTGATGACGCACATACCCCTCCGCAGACATTCATGATTACTACTTGGTGGTATAGGCTTTGTGCACTCATCAAGGCTCTGCACCAATCATTCAAGAATTGAATACAAGAAATATTGATTTTCACCACCTTGGAACAATTTGTATGAAATCAGTGGCGATGCATTCATTTGCAGATCAAATAACATGTCTTGTATGGTGTGACTCCATACAAGGCGTCATGTAGCACAAATAAGACGAGGTTTGATAGGGTTGGAGGTGACGCTTGGTTTTGATATTAGATTAGAATGTTGGAGAGTTTTGTTGATCTGACGGCCTTTGACAAAATAGCCTCGCCACTAATGAGATTGCCCCGAGACTCATTGTAATGTTGCACAACAGATCTTCTTCATCAGATCAAACCAGAGACAGGTATTGGATCTCCATTCACACAGACCCGTCTTTTTTCTACAAGGAAATCCAGCTTGATCCCACTTGAAAAATAGTTATGAGGTTTTCATTGCATCGCGTGTTTGCCTTTGCACTTGGGATATCATTGAAGTCAATTTGAGAGCATTTCCCTGTCTGAAGAAGGGATTCACTGAGTTTTAATTAGCTGCAACGTTTAGGGTCTTCCAGGGTGATTTAACTCAGCACTCAAATGTGGGCATCTTTTGGTACAAAAAGCAGCTTTGAAAAGAGTGGATCGGAAGACAAATTTCCTGTGGTCAGAGAATGGGTAATATTGTACCCAGGTTGCATGTGGTGATGTAAGCCTGTGGTGGAGTGGTTGACCAGCCCTGGGCACATTATGCAACCCTGTATCACACCAGCATTACCCTACCTCGGCTCCTCCCAGATCACTCGCAGCTACCTTGCATTAACCCATTGTCACCGTTTACACGTTTTACGCAATGTGAGTCAATCTGAATCAATTGCCTTGTCTCGCAGTCTGGGATTTGAATCTGCATCCAAATTCTGGTCAACGCAGAAAAAAAAAGGTTCGTGACCTTTGGCAAATTGCACAAAAGCAGAAGATAGCTGTTAGAAGGACTGGCAATTATTTTGGTATCAGACTATTATTTGGATCCAGCAGACTGTCATTTGCCACCCTCGCCTATATTCGTGGTTGATGGCATCTCCAAGGACTCAGAAGATGACAAGAGAATTGCCCTCTTGAAATATCCTAGGACTGAATCGCTAACGAGCTCAAAGTAGTATTTTTTTTCCATTTGGTTAGATTTTGCAGTGACACCTTTGGGTAAATGGAGAGTGATTATTTTATAGGGAAATGCAGTCCTAATTGCTGAGTGAGTGATTATTGTGCAAGAGTTAGTTTCTCCTTGCAACTAATGGCTGAAAGTATGCAAAATTTAAGCTACAACAGGGAAGAGGTCCCGTGGGAAATGATATGTGTGTCCGGCCCAAATGGCTTTGTCTTGTATCATTATCATTTGTGCTGTTCTGCCGTTTTCTCTTTAGTTAATTAGACATATGTCCATGTACTTATCTGTAATATATGAGGATAAGATTATATTTTAGAAGAAAAGGGGGTTCTTTTAAGAGCATTGTTTAAATGCTTTTTGAGGATCAAAAAATAATGTTATTGAACCTAACAAAGGAATATCTTTCAGAGAGAGGAATTGATTTTGATGGATTTGGGGGAAAGATGATTTCTCCGACAGCAGCATAGTGGTGGAGATGAATCTTTCTCACAGTGTTGGTGGTCTCAGTGGAATCTTATCACTCAATTGTATTCTTCTTGCACATTTTTTGTTGAAGATAATGAAAGTGGGGGGTTAAAAATCAGAAAGTGATTAAAAAAAAGTTTCAGGCCAGTTTCTAATTAGGGTAAATTTAAAGATTGGGTTTCTCATTATCGGGGATCAGATGCAGATGGGGTAGATATGCCTGAAGTGAGGGGTGGTCAGAGAGAGAAAGCTGGGGTTCAGGGGTTCAAAGTTGACAGAGTCTAGGGCAAAGGGTAACTTGCATCACTCTGCAGACGTGTTATGTAACATGGGGTCAAAATGATGTGGCTTTAGATCCACACCTTCTGTCACTATCTCACTCTCCATACAGACTCACGCTTTAACTCTCCACACTGGCTCATGTTACTGCTTCAGGAGATTACAATCGCGAACAATTTGTCATTGGTGCATGAAGAATTTGAGGTAGTTTGCTATATAGAATGGGGATATGTGTTATAATGGGATGTGTGGATCGAGGCAGAAAGCTTTGTTACTCGGACATCCCCCCTCCAGACAGACACTCCCATGACACGTTGCTTTAGAGAGATGGGATCACCGTTATATAATCTTTGTCTGTCAACTTGGCCTAAGCAGGGCTAATTTCTAACCATCTGAAAATTAACACAAGTCTGGCCAGGGATTTATCAGATTTGTCTTCTTTGCCCAAAAAATAGCATTCCTGGGTTTTTTTTTCTTCTTCATATAGAAATAATATCAATTTTTTAAACAATATTCCAAAATTATACTTGAATTTGTAAAAAAGTATTTAGTTAAACATAGATGATGAAGGTAAATTAATGCAATCAAGATATTTTTATCCAAGAAATTGATCAGAAATGGAAGATATGCGTCAAGAGTGCAATAAAAGGAATGAACCATGTGGTTTGCACATGATCGCATGACCAGAAACAACAAAGTGCTATTTGTGAAATAGACAGATATATCAAAGGTGAATAAATGAACAATCTTTATTCTTATCTGGGGAGTGACCATGTTTATTTGTGCTTGGTGTCCGTGATTGTGGGTCGTCAATCTTAGGCTTCATGTGCACCTTTGATGAAGAAGTCGTACATTTTGTGCTTTTATTTAATTGGCTCAGAATCAGAGAGCACTTTGTCCTTCTTTGTAGAACTGGACCATTTTTGCTCTGGGCTGCATGGCAGAAATCTTTGACACATGCTGAAGATTTATAGTCAATGCTTGTGTATTTTAAATTATATTATTTTTGGGTACAATATAAATAAAGCTTGAAATGAAATAAATGAAAATTGTGCTAAACTGATTAGATATTTGATGGCAATTTGTTTGAGGTATTGATCAGAGAAAATAGATGTTGATTATAAGTAGGTGTTGGTTATGAGTAGGTATTGGTTGTGAGTAGGTATTGATTGTAAGTTGAACAGGTTTTGGCTATGGGTAGGTAATGGTTATGAGTAGTCATTGGTTGTAAGTTGGTATTGGTTATGAGTAGTCATTGGTTGTGAGCAGTCATTGGTTGTGAGTTGGTATTGGTTATGAGCAGTCATTGGTTGTGAGCAGTCATTGGTTGTGAGTTGGTATTGGTTATGAGTAGTCATTGGTTGTGAGTTGGTATTGTGTATGAGTAGTTACTGGTTGTGAGTAGGTATTGGTTGTGAGTAGTTATTGAATATAAGTGCAGAGGAATGACAGTTTTGAGGTTGTCTGTATGAAGCCAAGCCATGCCACTTGTTGTGCAGGTGTATCTCTGTGTCACGGCCATTATTATGACAGCGCCCATTATGACGTGTTGTTGTCCTGCTTGTCCGTGGTCACTCAGGTGTGACTCACGGGATGCATGTCAAGGTGTGCATCCACCCCCAGGGTGGGGGGTGTGACCTGAGGTCAAGCAGGAGGTCTGTGACGCCCCAACTCAACCCAGCTCTGGAGCTGGCATGCCCTCACCCCCAACAGGTGAGAAGCCATCGTATGCATTCACTAATTATTCACACATAAAGTAAACTGCAAGATCCAAGGTACCCAATTGCATATCATTAATTTACAACATTATTTGTGCTGGAAATGATACAGCCATAGTACAGAATATCTACGATAAACATTATTGTGAAATTATTATAGAAATCTCAACCAAAAAAGTAATAATGTCAATTATGTTAATAGAGGCATATTTGTGATTGTCATGTTTAACCATTTTTTTTCTATTTAGACTCTCACATTACAAAAGGTCTTGAAAGTTGAGTTGAGAAGAACATCACAAAACATTTTATTGTGTTTTTGTTCCGAAGTCCCAAGTATCCAGAGTATTTCAAACTTTGACCTAAGTATGACCATTTGACCAAGTTTCAAATGACCTTGTATCCCTGGGGGTAAAAATGCCCTCAGCAGATCTGGATACTAATAGAAAGCCCTTTGGACAGACATATGAAAGAACACCTGGGCATTTTGATAAAAAACATGTGGGATCCAGGTCCATTGTGATGTGTGCGTTTGGGGAGTTGACCTTCTCATGGTCACAGATCCAGTTCATTTCCATACAGCTGACTGCTAAAGTAGTAACTATACTCTGTGCAAAGCTTTGTGTCTTTTTTGGGGGAGTGATTCTGATTTTAACGGGATCCAGTATGCATGGTCCAGATTTCTTGAGAGAAAAAAAATGGAGATAATGGAAAAAAAACACCACTTTGTGGCTTTCAAACTAATAATAATTATTGATTAAACTGGAAAGAAAGATGGAGATTAGAGTATATATTCTCAATTAACCTTTCCATCGTAGTCACTTAGAATATAGTCACATTTTGGGAGACTAAAATAACAAAAAGTCGACAATAAGAGAGGAAAGGATTTTAAGTTTCAATATTCTTTTTGAATTGATTCAGAATATGACCATCGAGAGAAGAGTGTTTGATGTGAGAAGAAAATATGATTAGATGTGAGAATTGATCAGTGAGAGGTCATTGAGAGGTCAGAGATAAGGATTGATCAGTGAGAGATCGGTGGTAGGAAATATTAGCATACAGGTGGGGCCTGGCAGTTCATTATCAGCTTCCTGCACTCCATCTGCAGGCATTGTATGGGCCTCATCACAATCTACGCCCTGTACTGTGTCGGCCGGCCCCTCAGCCTTCATCTAGGCTCCTCCCACCCCCTAATAGCCACAGTGCAGGCAGATTCATATTGATTAATGGCTATCTCATCCTTTATTGGGTGATAATTAGAGTTATTATTTGTGATTTGATACATGAATTTTTGTATGTTCACTGTCATCAAGAAGAGTAAAATGTTAAACTTGGTGTGAAAACAATAACGTTATTTACTCTTATTTACTTTAAAGACAGAATGTCAATAGTACCATAAGTAACTTGTGGTTATAATTGCAAGATGACTCAGAATTCATGTCATATCCTCCTTGGAATGTATTCTAAAGATTTTCAAAAACATTCTCCAAATATCAAATTATACCTAATTATATCTTTTTAGTTGTAAAGATACAAATGAGTGCCATGTCTATTAATGTATAAGGGTGTATGTAAATAAAACAGCATGCCATTTAATATGTGGCTTCGTTAAAATGGCTGAAATGATTGTGAAGTCCTTGAATGCAACATAATTCTTCATATTTGCCAAATTGTTCAAGTTATTAAAGACATTTTGTACTCTATGTCAATAGAGGAGGTGTGCTATTCAAGATGGCACACACGCTTTTGAGTTTGAAATTATGGGCAAAGAAGGTGGGATTTGAATGTAAATGAGGGTGTTGTAGGTCCATGCAAACATGATGGCTTGTGCAGCATGCACAGGTCAACACCTTACCAGCCTTGTCACAAATTCTGCAAAAATTGGCAACACTTTATAAGAATGTCTACAAACAACAAAGGCAAGAGTGTCTTTGTAAAGGTGGCCGCTCCTTGTGCAATGTCTGCTGACGAGACAGAAAAAATAACATATCTGAAAACAAACTGTAAGAAAGGTAACAGACCAGTCGTGAAAAGATGGCACACATCGAGTGAGACCCTGTTGAACTTTCCACCGCGTAGGCATTGCGGTATCATAATTAAGTTTGCTGTACATGCTTATAGGATAATAACCACTATATATGGAAAAAAGAGAGTGACCATTCATCTTGGAAGTTACCCAGGTCTCAATGCAGAATACACTAACCGCATCATGCCCACCACATTCCTCCAATAAAATATAGTTCTGATCAACAGACCACTTAAAATGTATCTAGAATAGGACTTAGTGTATGATACAAAATAGCAGATAAGGTTTGGTACTGCTGTCAAATAATTGATCTTTTCCTGTGCAATTAGTAATATTAGAATATTAAAAGAATTTAATCAAATAATTTTTTATTCAAGTCTTCAAGGACAGGAATTCCTGTAATATAATTCATAAAAGGTTCATTTTTATGGTATTATGGTCGTTAATGTATTTCCTTATGAGACATTTTGAGTTGTTTATGATGTGAGCTTATTTCATGTTTACTGGTATGGGAATGTGTTGATGTATGGAGGAATTTCCATATGAGTGAAGATATGGGAGACTGTGATCCGCAGTGCTGGCATGTGCGCACTCAATGCTTGTACACAGCTCCTAGATAGCGTCCAAGCATTTGACAGCGTCACTGGTGCTGTGAACTCAATCCACCCCGCCGGCTCGCATTGCGACAGACACAATCAGGGTCGAGTTTAAGCGGCCAGGCATGGCGGTCTTACCTGACTGCACCCTTTGTGTGGCGTGGGGTTAAATCAACATGGCAGAGCAGATGCACGTCTGCAATTAACCATGCGAGACCAAAGGCACGTGGGGGTCTATTCATCATTGCGGTGGGTAAATAAGGGGTGCCAGGAAAACCATTTGGTCTCTTTAGTGAGATGTATTATTTCTGTGATGTCACTTTTTTTATGTGCAGCCGGCACGTGCCACAATGGTCCACTTGTATGTAAATGACCAAGATGGCAGCGAAGCCTTCGACGGTGTCAGCTTGATAATTGGTGTCAGGAGGTTGTTAGGATTCCTATGCTTCCCGGAAGATCAGCTTCACCCGAGGGCGTCATACCTTCACAGTGACATGTCTTGGACTTTGCTCTAGATAACGCTATTTGCAATTAGCCGGGAACGCAGGCTCGTGAAGTACCATAGATGTCTGAGCAGCACATGGCGGGTTTATTTACATCTGCCAGGAGTGGGTGTGTCCCCGCCGAGGGGGCCAGGTGATGGGATCGGGTGTGGAATCAATCCCGCAACCTGTATGCAAATGATCCAGATGCTAGCCCCAAATCACCAGCACAAAAGCTCGGTCGTTTTCTGACTCATCGATTTTCTCGGCATTTGTTGTTGCCTGTGACCACCAAAGCATAATTTCCTGGCATGATAATACCATGGGGGGACTTTAACAATAGAAGAGAGGGGACACATTTCGATAGATCTCAGTTTACATTCCATCAGAGAACAAAACACAGTCAATAAATGCCGCCACTGGAACCTACCATTAAAAGACAAACATCAGGCATGAATGACGAACAACCGAAGCGAGAGATGAAAAGCTACATGAGACAATGACAAGGTGTAGCTTTTTATTTCACAGATTTGATCTCTTTGCAATCCATGTGAATACAGCATCTGCCTTGATGCTTAACTGGGTAGTTATCAGAGGTATTAATTAAAAAGGAGCTTCTGTCTATTGTAATGTGTGATAATGAGGGAAGGAACACATGGCAGGGACGGCACCAACTGTATGCAAATGATCCGCGACAATAATCGTCATATCATTATCATGAGGCCAGGTGGGAGGGGCTGATGATCTCTGCACTATCCAAATAATGGCACAAAGAGCATACAGAAAAATAAATGACCATTGCCCCTCCTGTGCTACAAAGATCTAGGAGAAATTTGATGTTAAATAGCACAAAAAAAATACCTTGATGATCATTTTTTAGATATTATAAAAGCATTTGATTGATCTTTGATTGTGTGTAATTTGGTACACAGGCTTGAAAAAAGTTTTTTTCTTTATAATCGATTAGTCTTTCAATACTGAGATTTAATGAAGTATAAAAAGACTAATTTGATGTCAATCAATCACAAAGAATTCAATCACAGTGTTTGTAGCATTTGATGATATGAAGATAAGCTAATGTGAGAAGAAAAGACTGCATACTAAAAATTAAGAATGTGGAATAATATAATGTAAGATATAAATGTAAGACCTCAATATGATTGGATAAATGTCATGTGATTGTGTGGATACCAGATTTATGGCAAAATGAGGATAATAAATTATGATATAGGCCGATAATTGTATCCATGGTAGAATGCTATGTGGGCTGAAAACATCAACTTTGCACTTTGATAGGCAAAATCTGACCTGGTATGTGGAAGATAGGAAAATCACAAGAGATATGGGGGCTTATTTTACACCTACAGAAGTCCAATTGACGCTCCATATCGCTGCATAAGTGTTTGCCTCATATAGATAGCAGCTTTGACAAAAAATCGGTAAGGTACTCACAACAAAGTGGGCCTGTCTGTGAGGAGAAGCTATATAATGGTTATAGGAGTGGTGTGTGTGGGGGTGGTATCTCCAGAGTAGTAATCCACATACCAAATACTATGCCATATTTCTGCTCTCAAGAGCTAGGATTTTTTATGTGTCTAGGTGTGTTTCTTGCCTTTAGTATTCAGGATAGTCTGTATGTAATTTGATTTTACTGTAGTGACCTGATTTGTTTTGAATAGTTTTTTTCAAGCTGGGGGAGGGGGGGGGGGGGGGTTAAATTATGAAATGCTGAACATTTTAGATCATATTTTATTAATAAATATCATGACAATCCATCAATTCAAATATCTATTTAACCATTTGTGTTGGTATATTTGGCTTCTTTATCAAAGTCTAAAAGTTTAAAAGTTTAAGGAGCATATCTTGTAGGGTGCTTTTTGTTATTATTTTTTGCAGAGTGCAATTTCACCCCGACCATGTGATGCAAGTATCAATGTCTGATATGGAACAAGGAAACACAGAATTTCTTATGAGATTTGGAGATACAATAAAAATATGTTCACTTGTAATATTTCATGAGGCAGGCTATAAAAATAAAAGGAAGAAATATTTTTTGGATGAGCTATTAAATATCTACAGTATGGAAAGTGCATTTCAGCATTAAATTTCCATATGCAGCACTTTCTGAGAATGTGGTTTTATCGCCAAGGAGATGAGATGTGAGAAGTGACATATACAGTTGACCTGAAGCGAGTATATCTGCAGCCGCTGTGGAGTATCAATAATGTCCCACATAACGCTTCTGTCGCTCTATGCCTTGTCTTGTCCTCAACCTATTAACCTCTTCCTTATCATACGTCTGATCAAATATCATGCATTTGTATGCAAATGAGTAAACAAGAGGCGCGTGCAAAGAGCTTCTTTCTGATAAGGGAACTGTCACCTGGGTGTGACCACAAGTGATTGTCTATGCACATTAAAAATTACAATAAGTAGGTTTTATTGACTTGCCCAGTGCCAAGACAATCTGCCCAGGTCCACTAAAAACCTCAGGAGGGTAATTGAAAACAATTAGATTTTGTCCTCTCAATTTTATCGTGGTGCCTAATTGTATAAATTGCGATACACATCACCACTTGTATGCAAATAAGTGTGTTGAAATGCAATGCCAGGAAATAAAGGGTATGGTTCCGCTTGGATGAACAGAAGGGCGTCACTTCCAGGAGCTATTGATGTGAAATGTAATGCTCTGTCGAATTCATACAATAGCACGTCGCCTTAATGTGAGGGGTTCTGAGTGGCTTAACTCTTCTGCACATGCATGCATGCGGGTACAATCTCCAACACTTGTATGCAAATGAACCACATGCCAAAACACAAGCACCACCAGATGATCGAAGGCCTTCAGTGAATCACTAAACTGGTCATTCTGTTTGCCTTCTTTCTTCTGTTCACCACTAAGCATGCATCTCAATGCTTGGCAAATAATCCCACACACTTGTATGCAAATGATTTGCCAATGTGGGTAAAGAACAGATCGTGTGCTTTGTGCCGATCTTGAAAATTACTCGTATTATTTCATTTGAACACATGCTATACACATTCTGATGGTCAACCAGAAATTCACACAGTTGTATGCAAATGAGGCCGGTGGTTGTTGACATGATCAAATGCCTTCCAGAGTTCATGAAAAAGAATGTGATAACGGTGGCATCTGGGAATCACTATTTAGGTTTTATCTGTGGCAGAGGTGCGTCATCTGTGATCAGCAAAGAGACAGGCAGACAGTTAGTCTGAGTGTGCAGATAAAATACTCCGTATTATCATAACACCACCCTATCAAATAAGCATTAAAACAAAATCACTAAAATGTACCGGAAACCAAGCCAACATTGATATAACAGTTCGTCTTTTGTTACAAAATATGTGCCTACAGAGGCAACTTTCAAGCATGTTTTTTCATTAACAGTAATATATCAAACTTGTTTTTAAATGATCATATATTTTTAAGAAAAATTTTGATTTGGGGTTTTCATATGATGATAAAGACCTTATTGTATTAAAAGATGGAAACGTTTTCAAGTTAGCATTCAGGAAACTCACAAATTCTACATTTCTATGCCGAGTAATTATTCTTTTATTTGTGAATTCTCACAGCCTCACTTCCAACTTTGACATGAGTGAGTGCACAGTACTATTCCATCAACAATATGGCGGTGTGTAGAAATCGGGCTTGGCATTCTAATTTATGTTGCTCAGACAATAATAGAGAGCTTGCTGTGTGGGAAAACTTGCCTAATATTATGTTTCTGTTAACCAAGAATGCCGAAAACCATTGCAAAAGGAAATATTATCATAACTAAACATCATGTTTTCTGCACGCTCATTTGCATAGATATCAATCATTTGCATATTTTTTCCATACAGACATGTGTCAGATATTTTGCACTATGTCATAAAGTTAAACATGGACGAATTATGTCAGTCATATAATCTTGATGCTGAAAAAAAAAAAAGAAACTATAATCGTGTACGGTAACAATGTTGACATTTCCTAAGGAGATTGAGGGGAAAAAAATTGCATATTTTATCTGGGAGAGAGCTTGTACATATCTGTAGTGGACATGGGAAGGTGAAAGGTTGTATGTCGGACAGCTCATGAAAGTCATGCTAGGCTTGATGGGAAGAATTCCTGCAGACACTTCATATTTTACGCTCGGACAACTCCATAGTTACCTGAAGCTCTTGGGCCAATGGCAACCTGAGACACGACCACTGGCAGAAAGTGAAGCAGCAAATATCTCTCTTCTTAAAATGTTGTTTCGCCGTTGAGATCACCCAACATCATTAACTTTGTAAATCTGATATGAATTGTTGTTTATTTTGATGACAATGCATTTTTTTAAGATAATGTTTATCCTCAGATTTATCTGTTGAGTTGTAAGTTAAAGACTTGTAAATGATTTTTTTTGGCCGCGCAAGTTTCTACACATTGTCTGGGAAAATTTTGCTTGGACCAAGATCTCCTCCAAATATGGAGGTGTCATCAAACTCATCTCATTTGCATGATAGAGCTGAAAGTGGTAAGGGGTTTTAAATCTTCTGTTGTCATGGAAACAGAGTACATATCAACAATAGCCCCCAATCTGATCTTATCTGGGTATCACTCACAGATGTATGACAAAGAATATCGGCTAAAACATCAAAGATGAGCAAATTTTCACCTTGTTTATTCCTGTACAATAGGACAATTGTGAAAAAAATCTTGCATAAAAGATTGAGTTGAATATAAAAAGATATTGCAAAATGACATTTGCAAGGAAAGTGCGTAGAAAAGGTTTATATGGTTTGCCTTGGGCGTGTTATCAATTATGTTCAATTAAACGATGTCTGGAGGGCCAGAGAGCGCCACCGTAGGGCAGGATGCTGGGAGCATGTACGACATTTGGCACTGCCGATGCTCCTGATTTTGGCTTGAATCATCAGAGCAGAGATCATCGGCTGTTTCCCATACTCCCGGATTACCCCGCAGGGATCTTGGGAATAGGTGGCTCATATTTTCTCATGCTTTTCATTTTCTTCAATCCCATGCAGTGATTCTTGTATTTTGTTGCGGGACGGCAGTGGTAAATGAGTAATTTTGTGTGAGGATCTCTAGTCGTGATAAAATCCTGGCTGAGATGATCTCAAGTGACATTTGTGTCAATTTCAGGAAGATCTCGAGTCATGACGCCATACACATATGATCCTCTTGTGATATCTATATATAAGGATCGCTAGTAATGATGCCATACTCATATGATCCTTTAATGATATTTATGTAAGGATCACTAGTAATGATGCCATACACATTTGATCCTCTAGTGATATTTATATAAGGATCTCTAGTCATGATGCCATACTCATATGATCCTCTAGTGATATTTATATAAGGATCTCTAGTCATGATGCCATACTCATATGATCCTCTAGTGATATTTATGTAAGGATCTCTAGTCATGATGCCATACACATATGATCCTCTAGTGATATTTATGTAAGGATCACTAGTCATGATGCCATACTCATATGATCCTCTAGTGATATTTATGTAAGGATCTCTAGTCATGATGCCATACACATATGATCCTCTAGTGATATTTATGTAAGGATCACTAGTCATGATGCCATACTCATATGATCCTCTAGTGATATTTATGTATGGATCATTAGTTTTGATGTCATGCTCAGTAATATCACCCTGTAATTTTCTTTTTGAGGACACAATTAACCATCTTCTATAATTATAAAATAGATTCAAGATTCAGTGAAAATAATATGATCAGTTAGTTATTTTTCAAGTAAACTGTCAACATTGAGGGCAGAAAATCCAGACGCATCTTTACATCATGTATGCAATAATCATAAAGGTTACATCTAAATGGGGCACATTTAACAATAAAGATTGTATCTTTAGACATTACCAAAGTATCTGACTGCATACTAAGTGCATTCTGCCGCAAGACATGACGAGGCAGCCATTTTTAAATGCCCAAACATCTTGATCAGCTCCAATCAATATCTTTAAAACAAAAGATGTCCATTTTTAAATAGTCACGCTTGCCTTTTGGCATCGTTTAATATTCATGCCTTTGCGAACTACCCGTCTGACCTTTGGAAGAAGGTTTTCTCTATTGAATGTCACATGTTGAGGTCATCATGTATTTTGCAGAGTATTTTTTCCAAAAATAGAAGTATAATTTTTTTTTGGCGTATTTTAAATCTTACTTATGGCATACTTTTGCAATCAAAATGGCTAACAGAACATGATAATAATGATAAAAAAGGGGTGATTTTACATACTTTGTCAGTTAAGTTAGTTAGAGGATATATAGAGGGCAACCTATGAAAGGATAGAAGATCAAGCTTATTTCATGGATGACATCCACAGAAGTCCTTTGACATATTTTCTGATTAGTTCTTCATAAAAAGAGCAAGGAAATCTGCCAAGCCTTTGACAAGTTGAACTAGTTACATCATTGCAATTATGAACATGACAGTCAGTGCCTGTAGCAGCTCGGTTAACTCTGTCAGAAGCACTTCAAAATTTGATGAACAATTTCTATAAGCTGGGGTATGGGATCTTCACAAACATAATTGAAATTATATGCCTGCAAGCGAGATGACTTTGAAAATTGCTAAATTGTTTTGGGGATTCACATCAGAGGTGGAAGATGAAAAGATATGATGGATATGATTGACACATGTTTCACCAGTAACATATGGTGCGGACGAGAACTTTGACACATTTGATAGAATCCATAATTCAATTACAAACGTTAAGGTGAGCATTGGAAACAATAAAGCATTTGACAGTATCAATAACATTGTCATGGAGTTTGCCACCTGTTGCCAGCCTGGTAGCCAGAGAGTCATCCCTCCGTCCGTCCGTCCTCCCAGGGGAGATTCCCCATAGACAACTACTTGCATGTACGAGTAAACTATGCAGTGTTTGAAGTGGAGGCTTTAGATCTTTTTGACAAAAAAAAAAGTAGATGAAAAAATGTGATGTTAGAACATGGAGTTGGTGGAATGTGACATTGCTCGAGGTAGAGAACCAGTTCTAGGGTTCACGGACACAAAGAAACTTTACAAAGTATGCAAGGGTAGAGTCCGCAAATTTACACAGTGTGAGACATGTACAACATCTTGCATTGTTGAGAATGATGTACAACACCAACAAGCACGCATTCAGTTATATAGTGAAAAAAATGTTCAAACACCTATTGTTATCAACTAAGTATATATTATCCTCTCTAAAATTTGATCAATTTCACCCATCCCCAAAAATGTGGTGATCAAATTTAATGAAATGCAGATCAAAAAGCTACTTTGAGATGTTCCTATCTTTTCTTTGTGCCATGGTGATATGAGCAGTTTAAATTGATTTTAAAAAATGCTAAATTTATATGCATTTGATTGATATCAAAAAAGCATTTGACAAGGAGAGTTGAGTTGATTGACTTGTTTGAGGCAGATGATCCAGTGCAGTAGCTGGAGGTAAGGACTGGTAGGCCCCTGGCATTTATACTGGTCTGCATGCAGGCAGATGGTACCAATAGGCCACCGTGTGGCTTTTAAATTTGAAATCATTTTTAAATGTATCATGATATGTTACTAGTCCATTTTTGAATAGTCATCAACATAGTTAAAGTGAGATAAAGACTAAGCTTTACAGCATTCAAAAAGAATTGATGATTAAATTCCAATATTTGAATTATATGTCATACAACCTAAAACAAAAGCAAAGCATTTGTGATATTTATAAGAACATTAATTTTACAATGAAAAAGCAAACATTTACTTGGTTAAATTGGTCAAAGACTTGGTCAATGACAATTGAGAACTCTTTCGGCAAAGTTGAGAAAATGATCAGCATTGAATATCTTCACCGAGGGCAAAAGTTCAAGTTTTAAGCTAAACCATTACAAGCAGAAAGCTCTTCCTTCTGTGCCACAAAGGCTGCATTATATAAGTGATATTTGTATGTTATCTATTTAACTGTAAAGTGTAGTTGTGCAGCTGGGATGGTTTTGAGACACCTCACACATCCGTCATTTGCCAAGGAGGGTTGTTCATTATCTTTACTGCCTGATTACAACTTGGCATAATAGGCCAGCTCTTCTCAATACCCCATTTCTCAAACACTCTTCACAAGTAGAAATAAACATATTTTAAAAATGCATTGAATCTGTAAGCACCTTTGGGAGCTTCTTTGGAGAGTGTTTCCTGGGTGGTGCCTGTCTTGTTAACCTGTTTCCAGATCAGATATTTGCAATTGAGATAGGCTGGTCTAATTAGTATCATCATCAACACCTGATTCAGAAAGAAAAACGGAGGTATACCCATACAATGAAGGCCCAGTTTTGACCTTATGACCCACGGAATATGTTCCTCTTTACAATAATACCTTTTTTCGACACCTGTCCAGTGAAAATTATGACCAATTTTAGCCCTTCTCTATCATTTAGTTTTTGGGGGCATGTTGCTGGGCTCTTTACAAGTATAGCTGTTTTGGCGATGATGGCCGTGATGAATTATGACCAATTTCTGGTGTCCCATTCTGGTGTTCATAGATTTTAAAGATATATTGTGATTTTTTGTAGTCCATTAAGGAATTGTTCTGATCCCATAATGGTAGAGTAGAGCAGGTCTTAAGGGAGGCTTCCGGGTGACAGGGCATGGGTGGGGGGGGTGAAGCACGGAAATGCTGCAGGTCAAGGCTTTATCTACCCCTTCTACCCTCCCAGTGTGACCCTCCTTACCCCTCCTCTGTCCCTCCCCTCTCTTCCTCGCCCATGGGGCCTTATTTCTACCAGTCTCTGCTATCGTCTAAATGATGTAACCTTGGTTTCTATTAAAGAGCATTTGATAGTGTCAACCAGGTGTCGTCCAGCCTGATCTCATTTTAAAAGTTTATCTTTTATTCTGTTTTTCAGAGAATATGTGAAATTCTATTAATTCTAGGTTTTATTATTGTCTAAAAGTATTATTATTGGAATTGTACTCCTCTGTTTTATTTTCAACGTAAGTGGCAACTTGAGTGGCATGGGAAAATTTTGGCCTAACCTAAGGGTTATGGCCTTTCAAGCGATTGAAACAAGAAAATGTTGATGGTATTTAAGAGTACATGAAATCGAGAGAGATCAAAGTTTGTTTGGTGACTTTTTGACCGCTGATGAGTTGATCTTGTAGACAAGAGGAGGTATAGTATGATCCTATCTCAAACAAGGCAAGGTCTTGCGGAAGTCGCGCCAGACAATGGCTGCTGTATGAGGAGTGTTTTGTCGTCATGGAGATCCGTAGATGAGACAGGTGAACGACGATGCACGGGAAGGGCCGGCGGCTGTCCGAGTAAGGTTCACATCCTTGCGCTGCAGGTTCCCACGCATTTCTCACCCACAACACCGTCCACCATTGTCTATAGATTCACCTTGCTACTTCCTTAACAGGTACACAAACTCTCCACGCAGTTGACGTAGTGAGACAGGACACAGTCCGGTGTGCGCTGCTGTGGAGCGTGATCAGGCCGTGACTACACTATGAGAGATTTGATCAGAGTCAATAAGGTTGAACTCTAATTGCTTGATCCATGCAAGTGAAAATCTATTTATTTATATAGAAAAGGATAATTGTAGGGGCAAGGAATATTTGGAAATTGTGACAGGTGCCCAATTCAAGAGATATGTACAGGGGGTGGGAATAAATTGGTGAATAAGTGGGGGATTTGGCCAATTCTTGGTGAGGTTAACAGGTGGTCAGTGAAGATCAAGGGGGCAACAGTGCATCGTTGAGATATGGTCAGTGCTGACCTACTTACTGTGGGGTAACTATAGGGCATATGGTAACCATAGCCACTGCCCACTGCGTCAAATGCTTTCTAACTAACTAACCACCATGGGGGAATTTTATAATCAAATCTTGGACACTGGTCAGTCTTAACACAATACTTGGCCATGATACACTGTACAAACAAAATGTCACTCACACTGGTCACTCAAGGACAGACATACCCTTGAGACAAGTCAACTTTATCAAAACACTTATTCACAATTTCCAAATATCCAAGACTCATTGACACAACAATGTCAAAGGGTTGTAGACAATCATGAAAGAAAGTGACAGTTTTGGCATTCCACCTCAGGAATTAAATTGGCATTGGAAACACCTCTATAGAGCAACTCATGTATATTGCATTATTTTGATTTGATATCTTCCTCTGTGTGCCACACACTTACATTGTAAAGTAACCAAGGGGAGTGCGTAGTTCTGTCTAGGCCGCAACTGTTAAATGATATGTTTCCACTGGGCCAGTATCATTGGCTGCACATAATGACAATCTCGGTCCTCTACTCCATACTTATCTATCACTACCTCCAGACGTGTCACATTCCTATTTATTTGCAAAATTTCAATTCAGAACTTTTTTTAACCATTTTTTTAGGTAATCACTATTCATGAAGTGAACCACCATTATCACATTGAAATTCACTTTCTTCGAGCAATTCTGACACGTCACAATAAAACCTATAAAGGCCTTGGACACAGCAGATACACATTATCAAGAAAGAATGGCTTGAAATATTCTATTATTGCTTTGTAAATGTGTTTTTCCCTTTTTGATGATGATAATTCAGTTGAAATGATATAGAACTCAGCATGTGTTAATAACTACCATCTATAGACATGACCTTTTTTTAACTTTCCCTAAGTGATCAATTTGCTGGATCTGATGAAAAGGAGAGGTATGCTTGAAAGCGCTAATGTCTCCACAACAATTCTCCTGTAATAGGATTAAAAACATCTTTATCAGGCAATTCTTAAGGTGTAGAATTTCTGAAAGTTTTGTAGGAAGAGTAAATTATTGACTCTTCAAAAAGACGACATGCTAGATAGAATGATCTGTTTCTACCTTTGAAATGTAATTATTGTTCCTTTCCAGCCCTTTTATGGGAAGGATTTCTCAACGGAAGGCAATGACTCTGTGGACTTTTGGTCATTATCAAGTGAAAGGTGGCAATATTTCTTTTATTGGTAGCAGACAATGGGTTGAGAGTGGAACACAGTTTAACTTGGGTTATTTCAGGGTAAGAGTTGTTGCCGAAAAGGATTCTTAAGATCGAGCAAAATCTTATGATATTTAAAAGACTATAAATACAATTAGTGTGGTTCTTTGATCCTCCTTTGATGTTTTTCAGTTTCTGTTGAGTTCCTGCACGAATCAAAACAATAAAACCTTTGAAAATGTCACTTGTGTCAATTGCAGTGATCTATTTACCTGGGCAACAGACTTAGCATCAAATTGACCCCACAATTTACAAGATATCACACACTTTCTGGATCCCAATTTGGCGAGTACAGAGTCAAAAGAGGTGATGATATATGACATTTCACAGATTTTTCCACATCATATTTAGATGTAGATGGCCAGGGTTGAACAAAGGTTCGGCATACCAGTTATGCTCTTGGATCCCAACTCGGTGGTTTACCGTGCTAGATTGCAACAGTGTCAAAGGCTTTGTGCCGATCTGGGGTATTGTCAAATGGCTTGTTTAGTTCCAGCAGGCACCTTGATAATAGCCGCCAACATGAAGATAATAGGACCACTTCAGCCAGGGCATGTGACCACCTCTACATCGACCATCAGGAAGGCATTCCATGTCAGAATAGGAGAAAGATAAAAACCCCTCCAAACAATATATATATTCTGCTTGTATATATGTCTCTATCTGCAAAGCATGAAAATAACAATCACGGATAACCCTTTGAACTTAGCTTGCCATGTCCATTCCTTTATTGTCATCTTGGAAATTCCTCAGGTATGGCTCAGATTTCAAGTCATGCCTATGTTTATGGACATGAACATTTTGCTGGAATATATGGTCACACAATGTAACACTATCCCCTCTGGTGGGATCCAAGCTGTTTTTGTGCTCTGATTCCAAGGTGGGCTAAAAATGTTTTCTGCAAATTGTGTGTAATGGTGGGAGAAATAAGCAGATGGCATGAAGAAAGATCAGGGCCGAAAACTACCACACAAGATCAGAGCCTCCAAAGTAAACTAACCTCTCAAACAGAACTGTGTCTCACCCTATAGTTAGAGAAAGTCTGATGGTCAGATTTTTATCTGTCTTGTGTGTCTGTGAGAATTGCCTGAAACTAAAATTTAACAGAAAAGAGTGTCCACATGAACATGCAAGAGATTGATGTTCAAGAAACAAGATAAGACGCCATATTTCATGACTTGATTGTTTGGTGTATTGATATTCAGGTATTTTGGATCTGTCATTAAGATGATCAATGGTCAGTTGAGAACGCTAATTCTACCTGGTGGGAGCTAGACACAACAGGAGGGCCTGATCTCCGACCTCCGCAAATAGTGGCAGCACCTTGGATCACTGGCCCATTGTCCACTAAAGGACAGCAGGGACAATGCGTATTGTTGCTTTGGTGAGGGCGTGCAGGTGTTAATGATCGCTAGGAGGTGATGTTAGTAGCTAGAGTGGTGATATACTGGTCAAAAGGGCCATGATCCTAAGAATCAAGGTCCAACCACCAGTTATGTCCATAAGGTCATCAAAAAAGACATATTTTAGTGTGGACTCGACAGCTCTGTAAGGTTGCTCGGTGGTGCTACCACCAGGGGGCCGGCTTTTTCAAAGGGGGCACGGAGCGGGTGACGGCAGGGGGTTTGGGATGGACAGGACAAGAGATCAGAACCCCAGGGGTAGGATCAGAACCCCTGTGGTGTTTGACACACCTTGTACTGACCAATAGTTTGTAGCAGTGCATTTGATTCAGTTTGATGGAGTTCGTAGATCATTTAAAGCATTTGATGTGGTCAAACAGGTGACAGATAGAGGTGGACAAAGCCATGATCTACTCAAAATAAAAAAGATCTACGGCTGACCAGGGTGTTGGTTGTGGTAGACATTAAGTATGTTTTCTCATTCAAAGATCCGACCTTAGAGAATGATATACTCAGACAGGACGTGATACCAGACATTCAAGCCCCAGGGAGAGAATTCTTAATGAAGGTGGACTGGTCAAGATGAGCAGGACTTGGTCAATACACCCCCACCATCTTGCATATCCCAGCCACATATACCAGACACTCCCAATTTACATTATGGGGCAATTTACTCTCACCAAAATGTGTCCCAGTTTTCGACAAAATGGTTTCATTTTCATCTAAATTATAGATTTGTGCTGGCATGATTTAAACACCTATATCTCGGAATAAATAAAGTAATTTGCGTTAAGGGTTTCATTTAGAATTAAGATTTGTAATTAGAGGAATTGATCAGTCAGGTGTTCAGCTTTGGGATCATGATGATAAGAGGAATAGGTTTGACAGCAGATGAGGACTAGGCCACTAAGTATTGACCTTCGCCATCCCTAATTGATTATAATGACATGTCCGAGGCCAGGGATAGGTCTACAAGCTGGTCCTGGGATGGACACAACACTTTGATCTCTCACAAAAGTCATCGGCAACTAAAGTAAGTCCATGTTTAATGATGCCTTGTATTCCCCCTGCAAGGCCAAAATTCACCTTTCAAAGTGGAGGTCGTAATAGCGGAAAATGCTCATGGTACTGACGAATTGCATGACAGATTGCAGCCAACATGCAATACACAAGAATACATACTTCTGTTCATAGACCACACACAAGTATTTGACTTGCTGGCTTCAAAAATTTGATGTCTGTGTCAAAGTGCTTTCCCAAGTCTACAAACCAGAAACTCAGATTACTTCTACGCACTTCATTAATCACAATATTCTGGAATCGTAATTAACTTTTCACTTTGGAATGAAAGAGAGTCTATATAGACTAATCAAATTTGACTTCAGTCTTTGTGTACTTGATTTAAAGATATGTGATACACTAATTACTGTCATTAATCATGATATGGGCAACTTCAGCTTGTTTCATAGATGTAAACTAAATCATTTACCATCCAGTCCCACTCTAAATTGGTTGAAATATGAGAAAAATATATAACATAGTTGTGAATCATTATATAAGGTTGACATTTTGAAAAGGATGTCATACCAAATTTAGTTCCCAGACATTTGAAAGCGTTAAATAATGCTTGTCAATTACAAAGCAATTTTAAAGTGTAAGATTTTGACAAATCTTTTTCCACACAATTTGCCTGTCCACAGCAAGTGGAAGATGCTGTACACAAGTGTGGGAAACTCTATAGAAATGTGTGGAGATGTAAGCGGTGATTTTGGAGTTGTTAGTTGGGGTATGTTGCTGCTTGTTACATGGTACATAGTTTTACAAACATTGCCACCAGCATAGAACTGGTCTACATGCAGCTGCACTGGACTGAACTGCCAAAATGATCAAAATACCTGTCCAACAAAATGAGACTCAAATAAGAATTATAAGAATTTGTGCTTCGATCTCAGCCTAATCGAAATAATGTTTTTATTTGGATGTTATCAGATCATGAGATGCCACCTGGTTCTGTTTGCTTTTGTGGTGTGGTATGAGAGGGGGAGGGGGGTATGATAACATGATCAACTAGCTGTGTGCCTGCCTGCCCGCTATAGTCACTATAGTTTATTCCACTGACTCAAGCAGAGAGCTTCCACCGCAGACATGTGACATGTTAATCATTCCATGGCATCATGTCACATGCCTTGTCGCAATCTCTAATCATGATCTGGAGCCCTCCCATGTTTACCACCCCAAATTGTCCATATCCATACAAATGATAAATCACAGTTAGGCGTAGATGAGAATAAGTAATTCCTTCTTTTCACCTGTGTCCTAGATCTCTCCCGCTTTCATTATTTGCTATATTTATATATTTACAAAAAGTAGGTTTCTACACCTTTCTCTATGATGTGAACAATGAATGAGGTGTATACATATCTACAAAGTTAGCAGTAGGAAATATTTGATTATGGCTTTGATGAATTCAATATTCTTATATAAAACAGTGCATGGTGGGGTAGAATTGATAAGAATGGCTAGCCTGGCAAGGTAACATTCTTCAGGAGTTATGGTATTGTGCAAGGTGTTATTATTTAGTGACAACCACTGAGTGCATGTGCGCCGGGTATAGGAAGTAAATGATTATATAAGGCCAACTCTTGTGATTATGTGTAATTTCATGGGTGGAGCCACCCATGTTTGGCAGAAAGTCTGGACCATGAAGAAGGGTGCTAGACTCATCTGACTGTCAGTCTGGACTGGGTTACTCTATGGTGATTGCCCATAGTACTTACTCTATAGTATCTACTTGTTCATTATTATAAAGTTAGAAGAGGACTCAATGAGGGTGAAGTCACATTATCCCAAGATGACATGTGTGGATGGGCTTGGCTGTTATTCTTGCATTGTCATCCACCTCTTGCTGTTTGCGGTCACAATGTTGTGTATTTTGTTACTGTTGTGCTGCAAAAAGGTGGAACAGATATTAAAATCTGAAAGAAAAATGTGTGGCACAGTACAACCAAAAGTTTACCAGAAAGAGGGGAAATTAGTGAGGTAAATTATAAAAAAATGATAAGAAAAATGGTTCATTACTGGAACGCATGATTGCCTGTTTAAAAGAATAAAAATACCTTTTAAATGACGTAAGTGTTAAAAAAGGGGCACATTCATATTTTGGTGATATTGTCAAGTAGGGGTTTGGAAAGGAAGACTAAATGTCAGGGGAGAACCATTGTTCTGAAAGTAAAATTGGTTTTATACCAAACTGGTTTTGGCATTTGAAAGCCTGATCATAATGGTGGGACCACCCATGGCCACGAAGCTGTAGATAAACTCTCTCTCTCTCTCTCTTTGACTGCATGTGATTCTTTGTGTGCAGGAAATGGAGAAAGACAGCAGTCATATGATTATGGTTAATATATATTGCGCGGCTTGGCAAGCAGAGTGGTTGGAATGCTTGGGGGCAGACGTAGCTTTTAGCTTGGTCCTGCCTGCTTGGTGCTCCCCCTGGCAAGCATCATGGCTGATCTGTGACCAGATAACATCTAAATAGAACATGGACATGTGTAATGAGATGAGACACAAATATGACACTCACCAGAGGGCGCTACGAGCTGCATCCAGAGAAAAACATCCCCTCCATATGCTGCCGCTGTGTGGGTTCAAATCTCACGCTAAAATAGTCATACATGATGTGAATCTTCAGCTTTTTTAGTGATATATTTTGTTGTTGTTGTTGAAAGAATTGCAATTCAGCAACTTATAGTAAAGAGCCACCAAAGGGGGGGGGGGAGGATTAAAATAAAGGTATATATGAGTGGAGGTCAACTTACTGTTGTTATATTAAATTGTACCCAAAATAGTAGAATTCTATGGCAGACTTTTATATTCTAATGACAAAATGATCCCGCGACCTGCCTTTTTTATGTGAACACTGAGATGATGTCAAAATATATGAAGAAATTATGGTAAAATTATTTTGGTCAGAAATGTTGAGAGTTTGATCAGAGTGTATCCTGTTGCCTTGGTTTCAATGATGGCGATGTCAGAGGCCACTTGTAATGCATTT